>CM045496.1:69849669-70223472 GCA_024704745.1 Rosa lucieae | reverse complement strand
CCATATTCGAGCACAGATGGGAATCTTCTGCTCAGAATTATGTCACAGTATGGCATCTCATCCAGCAAATAAAGATAAGAAAAGCACTCAGAATAAGGAGGAGACGATACTTGTCCTCGCGGCAAAACCACTTCGACCTAAGAGTTGGTCGGGTGTGGAAAGTAGCGGGATATCCTCACGGAGGAGAATTGAAAGTAGGTCTGGATCCAGAAGTCCAAAATCCAGAAAGGACCGGATATGTTGGTCTCAAATGGATGCATCGTCGCTTGGTATAGCATGCGATAGAGGGCCCCCAGTACCGGTTGTCCGAGCCCGACGTTACGGCCGTTGTAGAGGGCCGTTGCTAAGTAGGTCCAAGTACCAGTGGGCTTACAGGAAGAAGTGCAGAATATGAACTTACAAAGCCAATATTCGAGGAAAGCGATTCCTCCGGTCGCATTGTGTTCCCAGCTGTAATACGCCAACCATCGCGGGTAGGAGCCACTGTGGGCGCTGCGACCTTGCTGGGCCATGGACGAGGTGAAATTGACAGAGTCAATTGGCCATGCACATTAAGGCTCGCCATCGATAGGCAGGCCAGTGATGGCGAGAATATCCAACAGAGTGACACTCATTTGACCAAATCTGAAGTCAAATGTGTTGGTGGTGGTATCAAACAACGAGGAACGAGGAAAGCAGCGAGAGGCGAGCGATTGCCACCGCGAGGAAGATGGAAACACATAGGTCAATAGTATGGGTGATGCCTGCTGCATTCCAACGAGCTAGATCTCGTGCCCGCGTCTCGCGTGACAGGACCCGACCCAGGAATCGCCCCACTTACCTGGATACGAGCCTGCGGGGCCCACTTTAAGCGAAATCCTACCGAAAATTCGGCAGAACCTCCCCTAAAATGGGCTACCCAAAATTTCACAAACCTGGACAAGATTTCAACTATATCTTCTACTCAACCTACAATATCAAATTTACAATCCATGCACATATATTACATCCGAAAGCTCAAATCCCAACATAATCCTCCGTAAGCAACAACAACCCATACAACACATCCATCAAACTCAAAGAAAAGGTTTATCAGAGCAACACTAAACTAAGCCGATATCATACAAGGTAGGTTAGTAATAACCTACGGACAAAAACAAGGAAGCGCTGATTTCCAAGTCCTTGAGCCTGGACGCAATCTCTGCTAATCTGAAATCTGGGCATTTGAAAACGAAGGGCCCAGGGGAAAAAACATATAAAATCCATTAGAGTGAGTGGACAAAACCGAAACGAGAATCAAAACAATTTATGGTATGCTTCCCCATTTCTCTTTTAACAAAACCATCATGCAGCCAAATCCTATGAAGTTCCAACTCAAATCCTTTTCCATGAAACTCATTTGATGACTAGGAAGGACTGCTTCCTAGGCATCTCATGCCATCGGGGAGGGACTGCCACCCGATGACGCATCGGAAGGGACTGCCAACCGGATAGGAGGCGGTGATTAGTTGGGACTGCCAACTAGCCACAGGTAGTAGACGGGACTGCCGACTAACTACTTCAAGTCATCTGGAAGGGACTGCCAACCAGGTGCGTCGGATGGGACTGCCAACCGAGCTGTAGTCTGGACGGGACTGCCGACCAGACTATTACCTAGAAGGGACTGCCAACTAGGTAAGATACGCATGCGCCAAAACTGGCCTCCTTGTCAACTGTTTCCTTTTGATCCTTTTCTTTCCATAGAGTCACAATTTCTCACATAACAATCCATTTCAAAATTTTATACCATGCTGCATGCATTATTTAAATAAAAATAAAGGTCCACTCACAAGTGAATCCTGCAGCTAACCCTGCTGCCTGCCTGTGTCCTCCTCGCTCGAGGGCTCAGTACGTCCTGTCACAATAGAATAGGATATAATTAACCATATAATGAATACTCTCAAAACAACTCATTCCCCTCGGAATAAGCATCCGTTATTCACAAATGGTTATAAAACGCCCATCCTTTAATTTGGGATTAAATTCTATCATCCTTACAATCTCAATGCCCTCTAACTCAAACTATTCAACCGATTTTTAATTCGATTTCTCAATCGTTCAAGGACTCACTTAATTTAAATCTCACAAGAACCTTTCGATAACTAAACAAATTTTAATTCACTTCCTTCAACAAAATTTCCACCAAATTATAATATAAATCCTTTCCAAAAATTTCCAAATTCATTCTTAACCTTCCTTATTTCCACTCACAATTCCATCTCTAAATTTCAACTCCTCTCTAAATTCTCTTTTCCAAAACACAATCTCCACTCCAAACTCCTCCACAAAATAGAACAATTCCACATTCTTTCTTAATTTCCTCCTTTGCAAAATCACAATTTCAACTCTAACAATCTCAAATTCTCTCTACTTCCTAACAAATAATTCATAATAGTCCTTTAATAAGAGAATTCACCCAACATTACCAACATGACAAATCCAACAACCATGTTCAACAATCCAAATCCAACAAAACCTCAATATCCAACAATTTCAAATTTAACACAAACTCAAAGATTAAATTCAATTCCAATCAACCTATTTATTCCAAAATCAACTTCATAACCCAACAACTATCTCTAAACCTGCAACAACAACTAAATTCAAGTAGGAATATCCAGAAAAAATCAAACAAGAACCCAAGAATTCGAGAGTTACTGTTCACGGTACTGTTCACAGTCTCAAACACCTTCAAATCTTCCTCCACCGATCAAAACGAGCTGCAACAAGGTTAGGAATACGTTCAGTACTTCCCCAACAACCAAAACCCAAAGAAATTCGACCGGAAATCGCCGGAAAACTGAGATCAAAGCAAAAATCCATTTTTTTCCATTTCTGCAATTCTCCTCATATCTCCAAAACCAAAACTACCCAAGGTGAAATACTTACATAACTAGAAGGAGAAGGAAGAGAGGATCACGCCGTGCCCAACGATGCGTCCTGGGGTGGCCGGACGGCGACGAATTCGCCGGAGGAGTGCGACGGCGAAAAGAAAAGAAAAAAGGGGGAGGGGGTGACTCGGGTTCTACCCGTGCTCTCTCTCTCTGTTTTTTTTTTTGATTCTTTCCCTTTTCTCTCTCTTCCATCTGTTTTAATAAGCCCTCCTTCCACAAATAGAAGCTCACATACAAAAAGCCATGCCAAAAATAGAAATTTCTATTTTTGGTCATAACTTTTCCGATATAAATCCAATTTAAACAAACTACGTGTCCACGAACTCGATTTTGCGTATTCTACGACAATCTCAAATAAATTTCCTAATTTACCGGACTAAAGAAAAAGTCACTCCTCGGTCAACCACGGTAAAAAGTAATTAATAGGTACGGGGCATTACAATCTCCCCTCCTTATAAAATTTCGTCCTCGAAATTATACCTGTCAAGGAAAAAGATGTGGATACTGTTGCCTCATTTGATCCTCTGGTTCCCAAGTAGCTTCTTCAATCAGGTGATTCCTCCATAATACCTTAACCAAAGGTATAATCTTACTTCGAAGTACTTGCTCACGACGATCAAGGACCTGTACTGGTTCTTCTTCATATGTTAAATCTTCTGTAAGTGTAATGGGTTGAGCTGGTAACACATGTGAAGAATCAGTGATGTACTTGCGAAGCATGGAGACATGGAAAACATCATGTACTTGAGATAGTTGTGGAGGTAAAGCCAAGCGATAAGCGACAAGACCAATTCGTTCCACAATCTCATAGGGACCAATATACCTTGGACTTAGTTTCCCTCGTTTACCAAACCTTACCACACCCTTCCAAGGAGATAACTTCAGAAATACCCAATCACCAACTTGAAATTCAAGATGCTTCCTGTGTTTATCTGCGTAGCTCTTCTGTCTGCTTTGAGCCGTCTTGAGTTTCTCTCTGATCAACTTAACTTTATCTGTTGTGATTTCAACAATCTCAGGACCAATAAGTTGTCTTTCTCCCACTTCATCCCAACACAAGGGGGTCCTACACTGTTTCCCATACAAAGCTTCGTAGGGAGCCATACCAATACTCGAATGGTAACTGTTGTTATATGCAAACTCCATCAAGGCCAAGTGCTTATCCCAACTTCCTTTAAATTGTAGAGAACAAGCCCTCAACATATCTTCCAAAGTCTGGATAGTCCGCTCAGATTGTCCATCAGTTTGAGGATGGAAAGCAGTGCTAAATTGTAATTTTGTTCCCAAACATTTATGAACCTTCCTCCAAAACTTTGATGTGAATCGAGCATCGCGATCAGAAACAATAGACTCGGGAACACCATGAAGCCTTACAATTTCGTCCACATACAACTTTGCTAGTTTATCCAAACTAAAGGTTTCCTTAACCGCCAGAAAATGAGCTGATTTGGTGAGTCGATCTACAATCATCCAAATACCATCATTACCATCCTGCGTACGAGGTAACTTGTAAATAAAATCCATGGTGAGATGATCCCATTTCCATTCCGGAATTGGCAAAGGTTGCAACAACCCCGACGGTTTTTGCCTTTCCGCTTTCACTTGCTGGCACACAAGGCATTTGCTCACAAAAGCTGCAATTTCTCTTTTCATATTTGGCCACCAATAGTACTCTTTAAGAGTCCGATACATTTTTGTACCACCAGGATGCAGGGCATACGCAGAGTTATGAGCTTCATCAAGTATTTCTCGTTTAAGTGCTTCAACGTTAGGAACACAAAGTCTCTTCCCAAACATCAATGTCCCATCTCTTCGAATAGAAAACTCAAGTTGCCAACCACCACGAACACCTTCTTTAATCCCTTCAATTCTTGGATCAAGAGGCTGGTTTTCCCGTATTTTATCAATAAATGCTGGTCTCACATGAAAACTAGCCACCAGAGTACCAACCTCATCAACCGATAACTCAACCCCCGTAGACCTCAACTCTGACAATAGGGGTACTCGAGTGGCCCTTAAATATGACAAGGTCACGGATGGGTTCCTACTAAGTGCATCCGCCACCACATTCGCTTTACCGGGGTGGTACTCAATGGTACAATCATAATCTTCAATCAATTCCATCCATCTTCGTTGTCTTAAATTTAAATTCGGTTGCGTAAACACATACTTGAGACTTTTATGGTCAGTGAAGATCTGACATCTGGCTCCATACAGATAATGCCTCCACAACTTAAGAGCAAGTACAATAGCTGCCAACTCTAAGTCATGTGTGGGATAATTCAACTCATGTGGCTTCAATTGTCTAGAAGCATAAGCAATCACATTACCATGCTGCATTAATACACAGCCTAAGCCTTGTCTAGAGGCATCGCTGTAAATTACATACTCCCCACTATCATCAGGCAAGGATAGAATTGGAGCACTAGTCAGCCGACTCTTAAGTTCTTGAAAGCTCTGCTCACAATTCTCAGACCAAACAAATCTGACACCCTTTCTCGTTAACTTAGTAAGAGGAGCGGCAATTCTAGAAAAGTTTTGCACAAAACGTCGATAGTAACCAGCAAGACCCAAGAAACTACGAATTTCTGTTACATTGGTAGGTCTTTCCCAATTCAACACTGCTTCTACTTTTTGGGGATCCACACTAACACCAGCAGCTGTAATGACGTGACCCAAGAATGTCACTTGGTCAAGCCAAAACTCACACTTACTGAATTTAGCATACAATTGATGTAGCCGCAGAGTCTCCAACACAATATTCAAGTGCTCCGCATGCAACTCTTCACTCTTAGAATAAACCAATATGTCATCAATGAACACAATCACAAAGCGGTCAAGATATGGGCGAAACACCCTGTTCATGAGATCCATGAAAGCAGCGGGTGCATTAGTCAACCCAAAAGGCATAACAAGGAACTCATAATGACCATAACGTGATCGAAAAGCAGTTTTGGCTACATCCTCCTCTTTAATCCGTAACTGATGATAACCAGACCTCAAATCAATTTTTGAGAAAACTTTAGCACCCTCAACTGGTCAAACAAATCATCAATGCGGGGCAAGGGATATTTATTCCTTATAGTCACCCTGTTTAGTTTCCGGTAATCAATACAAAGCCTCAAAGTACCATCTTTCTTCTTCACAAACAACACAGGTGCACCCCAGGGAGATACACTAGGTCGTATAAATCCCTTATCCGTTAACTCCTGCAACTGTACATACAACTCTTTCAATTCCGCCGGTGCCATTCTATAAGGTGCTTGAGAGATGGGTGTGTACCTGGAAGTAAATCAATGGTAAAGTCTATCTCTCTCACCGGGGGCAATCCAGGCAATTCTTCTGGAAATACATCTGGATAGTCACCAACAATAGGAATTTGGCTAAGATCCATAACTTCAGCATTTGAATTCACCACATGTGCCAAATAAGCTTGGCAACCCTTACTCAACATCTTCTTAGCAGTTAAAGCTGAGATCATGCAAGATGGGAGAACCTCCCGTTCACCATAAAAGGTGACAACTGGCTTACCCGGACTCCGAAATAATACAGTACTACAAAAGCAATCCACTAAGGCATGATGCATCCGAAGGAAATCCATCCCTAGGATTACATCAAACTCCACTAACTCAAATGGAATCAAGTCCGCCTCTAAGCAAACTCCTTCTACAAACACTCCACAAAAACGATGTACCCACTCAATTCTATGTCTTTCCCCCGATGGTAGAACAACATGCCACTCTCTAAGTAGGAGAGATGGGGGCACATTAGCAAAGAAAGAAAACCTCTTAGACATAAAGGAGTGAGAGGCTCCCGGATCAATCAAAATAAAAGCTGGTTGACCAAAAACAACTAACATACCCATAATGACGTTCGGTGCAGTGCGACCCTCCTGCTGGGTCATAGCATGAAGACGGGCCTGGGTCACTGGACGCCCTCTCTGTCCACGACCAGGCTGAGTGCTGCTCCTGCCTGACAAACTGCCATGAGAACCCGAACTAGTAGCACCCACAGAGGTCTGACCCATACTCTGACTAGTAGTAGTGAAGACTCCCTGGGTCAACTGAGGGCATTCTCTCCTGTAGTGACCCCACACCTGCCTGACACGGGCCCACATGGTGCCTACCACAAGTAGCACACTGGGGATAGTCTCTCTGAATCGCCTGTCTACCAAAGCCTCCACTGGAACTAGCAGTGCCACCCCTGAACTGTCTCCTACCTGTATGTCCAGGCCTCCTGAAGCGTCCCCTGAAACGCTGACGAGAGCTAGAATCTGAACTGCTCGGTCTACTGCCTGACGACTATGCAGAACCTGAACTAGAGGCAATTCTCTTAGATGGCCCTTGACTGGGACCGCCAATCTCCAAAGGTCGGGAACCGTCCAGATATCTAGCCTCACACCTCATAGCAGCCTCCACAGCTAACCATGAGGCGCCAACCAATCTCGATATACAGGTAGAAGGCCATTGATAAACTGCTCAACCTTCAACTTTTCTATCGCCACCAATTCAGGGGCAAACCGAGACAAAGCAATGAAACGCTCCTCATACTGTAACACAGTCATCTCTTCAGTCTGCTTCAACTGCATAAACTCAATTCGGAGACGATGCTGGGATGCCTGATTATAGTACCGATTTGAGAACTCCGTTTTGAACTCTTCCCAAGTCATGGTAATTGGGTCAAAAACCATATTCCTGGTACCCTGCCACCAAAGCCATGCATCCCCCGTCTAGGAGGTCAATAGCCAAAGGAACCCTCCTAGCAGCTGGACAACCCAAGGACTCAAATACTCTCTCCGGCCATGCGGGTAATCCAGTCTCCTGCTACGGACTCCGTAGGAGCACTAGAGAAAGTATACGCCCCATGGCGTCTGGCACGCTCCACAGTATAGTCAGTCCTAGGATTGGGGAGTGCCGCTGCAAAACGCTCAAACAACCGCTCAACGGTCCGTAACAACCCACGAGGAACCTGCTCATCATCACCTTCACTAGCGGGTGAATGGTTCCTGCCAGCACGAGATCTGCGTCCGGGTCTCATTCCACCTGAAATTCCCATAACTGAGTTACACCAAGATATTTATACCAACAATAACTATCTTACATACTTGATTGGTACGTCAGCACCGAAGAGTATATGATGGGGAACCGCTGCAGTCGGGCCATCACTCGGGAGGTACTGAATACTATCAAGCATGTAAGACAACTATAAGAAGATATCGGCCACAGAATCTAATAACCTAGTGCTCTGATACCAACTGACAGGACCCGACCCAGGAATCGCCCCACTTACCTGGATACGAGCCTGCGGGGCCCACTTTAAGCGAAATCCTACCGAAAATTCGGCAGAACCTCCCCTAAAATGGGCTACCCAAAATTTCACAAACCTGGACAAGATTTCAACTATATCTTCTACTCAACCTACAATATCAAATTTACAATCCATGCACATATATTACATCCGAAAAGCTCAAATCCCAACATAATCCTCCGTAAGCAACAACAACCCATACAACAACATCCATCAAACTTCAAAGAAAAGGTTTATCAGAGCAACACTAAACTAAGCCGATATCATACAAGGTAGGTTAAGTAATAACCTACGGACAAAAACGGAAGCGCTGATTTCCAAGTCCTTGAGCCTGGACGCAATCTCTGCTAATCTGAAATCTGGGCATTTGAAAACGAAGGGCCCAGGGGAAAAACATATAAAATCCATTAGAGTGAGTGGACAAAACTGAAACGAGAATCAAAACAATTTATGGTATGCTTCCCCATTTCTCTTTTTAACAAAACCATCATGCAGCCAAATCCTATGAAGTTCCAACTCAAATCCTTTTCCATGAAACTCATTTGATGACTAGGAAGGACTGCTTCCTAGGCATCTCATGCCATCGGGGAGGGACTGCCACCCGATGACGCATCGGAAGGGACTGCCAACCGGATAGGAGGCGGTGATTAGTTGGGACTGCCAACTAGCCACAGGTAGTAGACGGGACTGCCGACTAACTACTTCAAGTCATCTGGAAGGGACTGCCAACCAGGTGCGTCGGATGGGACTGCCAACCGAGCTGTAGTCTGGACGGGACTGCCGACCAGACTATTACCTAGAAGGGACTGCCAACTAGGTAAGATACGCATGCGCCAAAACTGGCCTCCTTGTCAACTGTTTCCTTTTTGATCCTTTTCTTTCCATAGAGTCACAATTTCTCACATAACAATCCATTTCAAAATTTTATACCATGCTGCATGCATTATTTAAATAAAATAAAGGTCCACTCACAAGTGAATCCCGCAGCTAACCCTGCTGCCTGTCTGTGTCCTCCTCGCTCGAGGGCTCAGTACGTCCTGTCACAATAAAATAGGATATAATTAACCATATAATGAGATACTCTCAAAAACAACTCATTCCCCTCGGAATAAGCATCCGTTATTCACAAATGGTTATAAAACGCCCATCCTTTAATTTGGGATTAAATTCTATCATTCCTTTACAATCTCAATGCCCTCTAACTCAAACTATTCAACCGATTTTTAATTCGATTTCTCAATCGTTCAAGGACTTCACTTAATTTAAATCTTCACAAGAACCTTTCGATAACTAAACAAATTTTAATTCACTTCCTTCAACAAAATTTTCCACCAAATTATAATATAAATCCTTTCCAAAAATTTCCAAATTCATTCTTAACCTTCCTTATTTCCACTCACAATTCCATCTCTAAATTTCAACTCCTCTCTAAATTCTCTTTTCCAAAACACAATCTCCACTCCAAACTCCTCCACAAAATAGAACAATTCCACATTCTTTCTTAATTTTTCTCTCCTTTGCAAAATCACAATTTCAACTCTAACAATCTCAAATTCTCTCTACTTCCTAACAAATAATTCATAATAGTCCTTTAATAAGAGAATTCACCCAACATTACCAACATGACAAATCCAACAACCATGTTCAACAATCCAAATCCAACAAAACCTCAATATCCAACAATTTCAAATTTAACACAAACTCAAAGATTAAATTCAATTCCAATCAACCTATTTATTCCAAAATCAACTTCATAACCCACACAACTATCTCTAAACCTGCAACAACAACTAAATTCAAGTAGGAATATCCAGAAAAAATCAAACAAGAACCCAAGAATTCGAGAGTTACTGTTCACAGTCTCAAACACCTTCAAATCTTCCTCCACCGATCAAAACGAGCTGCAACAAGGTTAGGAATACGTTCAGTACTTCCCCAACAACCAAAACCCAAAGAAATTCGACCGGAAATCGCCGGAAAACTGAGATCAAAGCAAAAATCCATTTTTTTCCATTTCTGCAATTCTCCTCATATCTCCAAAACCAAAACTACCCAAGGTGAAATACTTACATAACTAGAAGGAGAAGGAAGAGAGGATCACGCCGTGCCCAACGATGCGTCCTGGGGTGGCCGGACGGCGACGAATTCGCCGGAGGAGTGCGACGGCGAAAAGAAAAGAAAAAAGGGGGAGGGGGTGACTCGGGTTCTACCCGTGCTCTCTCTCTCTTTTTTTTTTTTTGATTCTTCCCTTTTCTCTCTCTTCCATCTGTTTTAATAAGCCCTCCTTCCACAAATAGAAGCTCACATACAAAAAGCCATGCCAAAAATAGAAATTTCTATTTTTGGTCATAACTTTTCCGATATAAATCCAATTTAAACAAACTACGTGTCCACGAACTCGATTTTGCGTATTCTACGACAATCTCAAATAAATTTCCTAATTTACCGGACTAAAGAAAAAGTCACTCCTCGGTCAACCACGGTAAAAAGTAATTAATAGGTACGGGGCATTACATCGCGATACCAAGAAGTCTCCGGTGCGCTAATGGAGGATGGCCAATTCCCTATCTTGGCTCGATGGTTTTGGGCACCCCAACCGCTAAAGTCTCCAGGGGTCCTTCGGAGGACTGGAATGGGTCGGCGAATAGGAAGGCCGTATAAGGCGATAGCATCGTCTGGGATAACACCTTGCGGCGCTGGACCCAGTCCGGTCTGATGATCGGAAAAGCGAAGGAGTAGGGGTCGATGAATAGAGGTTTCAAGATGAATGCGAGCGCCAATGTTGATGACCCAAGTCCGAGCAGCCTTTTCGTTTAACTATTCTTCCTGGTCGATGATGATTTTCTTAGGGGGAGCCATTTCTGGGTTATTTGCAGAGGAGATGTTGGCAGAAATGAGTCTTTTTTGGGTTTAAGAGACTGGAAGGGTTTCTGATGTGACAGGGTTGTGGCTGTGAGTTTAAATAAAGGATTTTGTGAGGGAAACGATGCGACAGAAAGCGTTTCACAAAACGAAAGGACGCAACCTTCATTAATGGCATCGTTTCAAGCGACCGGCACGTCTTTCTAGTCCCCTTCAATCAGTTACATTCTAGCGGGCCCGATTTCGGGGCCTGGGGGGCAATGTTTGAGCCCAAAAGCAATTTTGGCAAAATCCTCTAGTGGGTTCTAGCCAGCGGGCCGATACCTGCGGCCCAAAAATAAAACTACTCGGGTTTGGGTTATAGCTTCGCCCATTCCGTGTTTCATAAGGGGACGCAACCTTATGGAAATCGAGTAGTAGAGGTTAAACAGGAAGCTTCAATTAAGAATCCTTCTAGACAAGGAGCAGTCGAAAACCCTAGGGTATAAATACAGGGTTAAGCGGCGAAATCAAGGACCTCTCTCTAATCAATAAATCCCAGCGATTACAAAGCCTCCCCGGAGCAAACCTTCAACCTTGTTGAAACCCGGTGACCGCCCGCCAGTCCTATTCTCCTCACGAGTCGACTGGCAGTACTACTGCCACCGATACACCCAGCGAAGCAAGGGTAACGCCCTCGCAACCTAGCGAAGCTAAAGATACGCTTTAGCAAACCCCGTGCTTTCTCAGAACTTCCCAGTGATTGCTCTGCTTAACCTACAACGTTGAGTATCGATTTTGGTGACCAAACAGATCACAACCGAAGTCCTTATCCGTAAGGCAAAAGTCCTTTCCCAAAAGGCAAGAAAAGAATCCTGTGACGAGGTTGGTGCTCTCCTCGTCCACAGCGCTTGAAGAAGAAGTCAGGTCAAGGGACTATTCCAACGGCTGCACCCAGCGGTGCTGGCACGCCTGCGCAACCACACGCTCAAAAGAGACTGTTTGCACACCAGCTGGTTTTGGAGCCAAACAATCCCAACTCACCCATAATATGAAAATCAAGTCCTCTCTTAGACAATAAAAGAAAGAACCCACACGACACTCTCAATTAAAAACATGTATTCAAAGGCTTCATGTAACCCTCGTGTTACTCCCCTGAATATACAATGGCAGACAGACTAGAGCTCTAACTGAATCGTAGCCTGTCACCTCGGCCAAGGTTCAAACCTACGATAATGATTGCCTCTGTCACTACTTCTGACCCGGATCCGTAGACCCAAAACATTTTAAAGTCCCACGTGACTCAAAACTTTACCGAACTCGACTACTCATTCAACACAATAAGCAACAGTTCAAAACGATATTCTGAATAAATCACAATTCACTCATATCACAAAATCATCTTTTAATTCCAAAACCATATATTTTCCTCAACATCACATTGCACAACAATAGTAAACTACACACTCAATTCCACCAAGATATATATTTCACGTAAAAATATATATATACGTAGTCATCCACTCAGGGATGCCACTAATACCAACTATAGTTTTATAAAATATACTTTTCAAAAATCATTTTATATCAAAACATTTTTTTCACTTACCCATGAACCGTTGTCGATCAAGTTCATATATTTTAAAACAAATAATTTGTTTCGAAAATGATTAATTAACAATTAAACAAGTAATTCCGAGTAATAAATAAATCCGTTCGTAAATGAACCACGTGAGAATTACTCACCTCTAAATCTCGCTGCGTCTTCTCTTACAGCCGAGATCACACAATCAACAATTGTTCGCCCAAAACAATTCCATCAAACACCTAATCACATACAATCTCAACTTAGTACATAATTCACCAAAAACACAACTATACGACGATCCAACAGTCGGATCATCATCCGAGACCACCAACGTCTTCGAAACACTTCTACGATCACTAAATCAAAACTACAAGTCGATCGACAGCCGAATCCTCACGGATAGAAAACCGATCGAACCGAAAACCCTAAAACTTGGAAAATTCATAACATGCTCATACGATTTCCAAAACTTACAAACTATATATCGAAATACTCGTATCGACGAGCAGATCGTACTGAGGAGCAGAAACTTCCCCAGAGATGGCCGGAAGCCACCGGAAACCACCACCATAGTGGCGGCACCGCCACCAAACCAAAGTCAAAATTTGACAAAACTTCCAACATGAAAGTTCTTCATCTTTACTCCAATTGAAACTTTCATAACTACACCATAAACAGATTAAGAGCCAAAAAGTAAATTTTACCTCGCAAGCCGAAGGATTCGAAAAACCCTAGTTTCAAAAACTCCAAAATTCGATCACCACAGATCAAATCGCTGCAAGCCTTCTTGGGTGTAGCTTCTACTTCCTCTGGGCTAGGAAAACCCTCAAATAACTGAAGCTATAGTGGCTGGAGCTGGGATATCCAAGGCCGGCGATTTGAGGCGATTTGCAGCTCTACCGTACAACTTCTCGGCCTTGTACCGCCGTGTACGGTGCTTCCCACGACAAATCACCACCACATACGTGTAGAGGGGATTGAGGAGAGCAGGATTCCCTTTGGAATCGCGCCGATTGGTGGCTGAACGGTGAAGAAATCGGCCGACAAAGGGAAGGGGGCGAAACTGGGCTCCAAAAACAGAAATTCTGATATTTTCGGATTTTTTTGCTATTTAACCAAAATGGAAACTTTTTCCAATGGCCATAACTTCTTCATACGAACTCCGATTGTCACGTTCCACATGTCACGAACTCGTATCGACGCGCTCTACAACTCTCGTGAAGGAAGTTTTCACAGAATCTAAACGTATAAAAAGTCAAACTTTATGAACCCCCTAAAACGTGCACTTCGAATTATTATTCGTCCGAAAATAATTCCACTCCACCCTCGAACCACGAAATCATACAAACGAATACTTTATTAATCCTAGGAAACATTTAGGAATTAATAACAAATTTCCGAGGTCTTACAGATCTGCAGCAGGATCAGAAGAGATCTGCAGCGGGATCGGGTGAGAAGGGCCGCCGGGGAAGATAATTTTTTTTTTGTGATTGTTGGTGGCGGCAGAAAAAGAAAAAAAATATTGTTTTCTTCTAAGGTTTTTTTCTTTTTGATAGAAAGAAAACTAGAAAATTAGGTTTTTTTTTATCTTTGGCTATTGGCTCCGAGCATGCTGATAACGTGTTAAAGTAAAATGACAATTGGAATTGGTCTACTCCTTTCATTTCATAACCCCTTTATATAGGGAGAGAATTACAATGGAAAGAACAATTACAATGATGACATTAACTACTGATTGGTCCGTAATCCATGTTGATTGATGGTAATTGCTAATTGCTAGTTGCTTGATTCCCTCTCCGTCAATCACTTTGACGAAGGCACATAATGTGTTTTTCCTTTAACAATAATTATATTATATATGTATATATATAATTCGTACAGAAATTTATATATGTATATTCGGTGTAGAATTAATATGGTATAAATAAATATATATTGTTATAAATATTATATAAATGTGGTTGTCCACTGTAAATACTCATTAGTTATGTCCTTATGATGTAAACACTACTCCTATATAAAGGGGTCTAATGAGAATGAAATACAAACTTCTACCTCATCCATACTCTGTTTCTCTCTTCTATCTCTATATTTTTCTCTAGTTTATAACACGTTATCAGCATGAATTTGCTCTTATTTGTTTTCGTCTTCTTCTTTGAACTCCATGATGATCTGCAAGCCTTATGGTGCAACATAGTTGCTTATGACCAATGCTAATGATCTATGAGTTTTTCTTCTTTCTCTCCTAGATGAATATCAATTTTCTTTATGCGATCATTTATATATATTTGTATGTATCTTTTATATAATATAATTGTTGACAATTTATATTTTCTATATGGCAATGAGAACTTCATGTTCCTTTGCTCAAAACTTGCGTCCTCTGACTGAGTAGTCTTAGAACCTATGGTTCTATAGACATCACACGAATGTTTTTCTCGTGTATTCCCTATGGGATCCATTGTTCATATTTATGAACTATTCGAAACCTTTGTTTCGTATATGAATTTTTCATAGAACGTACTGTTCTAATAATTATGGATCCTGATATATCTCATCTTTCTTTTTGTAGAAAGATGACGCATCTAATAAAATTGGATTTTGATCCTCTTAAAATTTCTAGCAAGAACTATTTGATGCTGAAATTCACCTTATGGCTAAAAACCTTGGAAATTAATGCCATCAAAGTTGACAATAAGTCATCTATGTAAGATCCTGCCAAGCCTATGATTTTCTTGCGTTATCATCTTGATAAAATCCTAAAAGATGATTACCTTACAGTGAAAGATCCACTTGAGATTTGGCAAGCCAATGTTGATCGATTCGCTCACCAGAAAACCATTGTTCTATCTGGGATACGATATGAATGGACGCATTTTGCGCCTTCAGAACTTTAAATCTGTCACTGATTTTCAATTCCGCTAAACATATGATTACCTCCCAACTAAAATTATGTGGAGAATCTGTCAGTGAAGTTAACAAGCTCAAAGTCTTGATTTTTTTGTGGACAATGGAAAACATATTGATTACATGATCAGCGGCGGTTTTCTTGATACCGATAAATTTTAAGCCTATGTTTAGGCATTTTTTTTTGTCTCTATTTATTTTGTTTAGTCATTTTAAGCCTATGTTTTGGCACCGATTAAACATAATTATGTTTCATTATCTTTATCTGTTTAATCATATTTATTATGTTTAAATTACCTTTATTACAATTCTTTCATAACCGAATTTGTCATGATAATTTGTTGCAAGAGTTACAATTTTCATGATAATATTTTTAATTGCCATTATCTTGCAGTTATTGTTATAAATAACTCATTTTATTATCAACTTTATTACCATTCTCCAGTAATTATTGTTAAGTAACTCATTCTATTACCATTATTCGATACTTACCATAGTTATTTATTTTATGTGATCATAATGAACATTTATTATTTATGATTATTTTTTGTCATATCTACCTCATATGATTATGTCGTTTGTGAAAAAATAACAAAATTATTTTCCATCGTTGGGATTTGAACTCAGGTCTTTTTGGATGCCAACAAAATATCCTAACGAACTAGACTACAACAAATTTATTGATTATTTTGTTATAATGTTATATTAATGCATGTTTCAATTATTAACTCTAAATGAATCTGTCTCTATTTTGGCATATGGTACTCACATATTGGTATAAAAAATATCAATTATATTTTCAACAGAATCGAGGTATGTATTTTCTTGAGTTTGACAACTTCAATTCAATTTCCTCTTATTATCTTATCTGATTATTTAATATAGAATTGTAACTTTATAATGATCGAAACTACATGTTTCTTGATCCAATTACATGTGGACTTAAAATTCCTCCACTGATTGTTATACAATCAAATAGATCAAAATCTCTTGTTTCTTAATCTCCAATTACGTCAGGACATTTCTCCATTCTTTTTATGAGTATATATGAATCTTTGTTCACTCCACTTTTAGAACATGCTTCTAATTGTGAAGACTCAAACCAAATGTTTTGAGTATGAGGGCTATGGTCCCTAAATCTATTATTATTGGAGTATATGCTTATACTCATATGGACTACTGTCCCAAACTCGAAATTTGAGTATATCATTTTGACATTTTTCAGTGTCAAACAATAATATGAACAACGTGTTCATTAATAAATTCAATTTGAACCATGAATGTTCATGATAAATATAATGACAAACATTGACAAACATAGTTGTCTTGCATGCATATAATGCAACTAGGGACATGATCCATTGCAATTGTTGATAGTTTTTCACAATTGATGCTTAAAAAGCTAAGGTAACAATCATCTCAAGAGCTGCAGATCTTGATTGATGGCCGACTCCAACTGAGCTCATATTATGTTACATATATGGAATTACCATTGCATATATTGGTGATGAAATTTCCACCGACTTTAAGTTGTATTAATCAACTATAAGTATATTACTGTATACTGTATCATGAACTAAAAATTTCATTGAGCCAAATAAAAATTATTTTGGCGTGACCAATGCGTCTTTATTTTATCTACTATGTCATGTAGGGAAAATTCTACAATGTGTTAACGTATGACATGCATACAATTGTCTTAAAAGTGGTAAAATGAGTCCTCAAAATAGTAATATTAGTCCTCAATGTAGTAACATAAGTCCTTAAAGTAGTAAATTTTTTTAGTTACCACATGAGTCCTCAAAATAGTAATATTAGTCCTCAAAATGGTAACATGAGTCCTTAAAGTGGTAAATTTTGCTTAATTTACCATATGAGTCCTGAAAATAGTAATATTAGTCTTCAAAGTGATAACATGAGTCCTTAGAGGAGTAAAAATAGTTGATGTATGAGAAATGTTAACGTATCATAGCTTTACCCGTCATGTAGACTCATCTACATACATACTTTACATTGTTGTATAATACAACAACAGTTGCATACCTTCCTAAAAGGGCATTATAATTTATCGCATATTGGCGAGTTGTCACTTTAATGGGACAATCCTCCCGCCATTAGGGGGAGAAATATCGTTCATAAAAAATGTGAATTGGTGTGAGATTTTATCTACCATATCTCATTTTAATTTTGAGAAAAATCTCAATTCATTATCTTCTTGACCTAAAAATTGGTTTGGGTCTGCCACCCACCAATAGATTTTCAATCCAATATTTATGAACACATATTTTGTGTGGTCAAATCTGATAGTCTTCCCACCGTTAAGGGGAGGAAAAACTAATGTAACTGCACGAATTTATGTGGAATATATCCACCAAGTCCAATGTTTCAAGCTCCCTAGAAGAGAATATTATACAAGCCCTATAACGCTCTTCATGAGGTTATACAAAGATCCACATTCTTTTGTTAATTGGTCCTTGAGAGACAATAAATGCCCTAAAAGAGGCAAGGGTACCTGATATCAACAAAGCTTATTATAGCTTATGCATGCATATATTTTGAATGTGTGATAGATCTCTAATTGATGATCATTGATGATATCTCATATATTGTAGCTACTAAATATCATCAAGGGTTGTATACTACCACGTTTCATTGTGTCGACAAATCATACTATTGGCCAAATTGGAAAGAGGCAATTCCGATGAATTTAAATATTGTAAACGTGATGATATACTTAGACTTTATCTACCCTAAAAAATTACAAAGGGTGTACTAAAGTGAATTGAAATCATTATGACACAATTCTCTTTATAGAGACATGGGCATTCTTCTCCAAGCGACAACTTTTCTATAAGTACAGTGTTACATATAGCTATTATATTGACGAGAGGCTTATAGTAGGTTGTCATGATTATTATGAAAATCTTAAAGGCAAATTACTAAAAGAAAATCCCCAAATGTGTCATTATAAGCATGCATATTGCTTAATCAAATCCTTGACCGACTCATATTGCCAAAGGCAAGTCCATGAATGAATGAGCTTAAAGCTCACTCATGGAATCAAAAGTCTAAAGCTCATACATACTCATTCAATTACGGTCAAAGTGACTTATTGCCTCAATGAGTACTATGACAAGACTAAGAAATCGAATTCGAATCATGCTCACAATGTTGCAACATATTCTAACTTTCGCGAAGTTATGAATTTGTCTAAATCTCATATTGAGCCTATATGAAATTATCAATTACACTAATTGATATTTATGGCTAAGTATGCCATACATAAATTTCAATGCTCGGAATATTGTATAAAGGTAAATGTGTCAGTTGTTGTTCCTTTATATTGTTATTCTTTAACTAATATCTTTATCTATAATTTGAGCATATGAAATTGGTTCTACTCAGGTAAGATTCTTTAAGAATATCATAGTTTTATTGGTAATGCCCTAACATTTGCAGGAATTGCAATTCATGATGAGTCCCCTTTATGCAAAGCACACATAGTTTCACCTATGTGATCGACACACCATATCTAATATACATGGTGCATGTATTTTATTATATACATGATTGAAGCTTGCAACAATCAGGGGGAGATTCTCATCAGGGGGAACATTCAAAATTATGCTACCTAGGACATATACGCATTGTACTTTTTTTCTCCTTCGACCAGGGTTGTTTTTGTTCCACTGGTTTTTGACGAGGCAACATTAAGCGCGTCCAACATCATATCATTTAGTGGTGGACATCCAAGGGGGAGTGTTATAAATATTATATAAATGTGGTTGTCCACTGTAAATACTCATTAGTTATGTCCTTATGATGTAAACACTACTCCTATATAAAGGGGTCTAATGAGAAAGAAATACACACTTCTACCTCCTCCATACTCTGTTTCTCTCTTCTATCTCTATATTTTTCTCTAGTTTATAACATATATATATATATATAATTGATTAAAAAAAAAGTCAAATTTAAAATTGATTCCACACAAATGGAAAGAAAATATATTAATATCTAAATTATAACCCATCAAATTTGGTAAATTGAAGTAATATTCAACTCTTTTAATAAATGAATTTAATAGAATTAATGGAAGATTAGTTTACCTTACACGAACAAGTTAATTAGAAAAGTCAAAAATTAAATTGGATCTACAAAAATGGAAAGAAAATGTATTGAAATCGTAATTAAAACCTATGAAATCTGGTAATTGAAGAGGTAAGAAAATATCATTAATAAATTGAATTGATAATATTCTAGACCATCATATTTCAAAATTTCTCGATAATTTAATATTGTCACATCCAAACTCAACATTAGGAAGTGTTCCTTAAAGGTCAAGTGAGACTTCATTAATACAACTGTTCATTTATTTTTACATGAAAAAACAATCATAATGTTACTAATACGATGTAGAAATTCAATGAACAATAGGTGTATAACACAGCAATAATCAAATAAAAAGTGCAATTAAGGAAGGTGTAAAATAGAAGTCATCGTCCACATTAACATTAAAGTCAGCTAACATGTCTTACACTAACAAATAAGTAATAATTAGCTAATAATGAGCCAGTAAAGTTTCTTTTTCCTAATGGCATATTTACACTGAAATAGAAATCATCATCCACACTAAAATTTAAAGTTAGCTAACATGTCTTACAGTAACAAATAAGTACTAAGTATCCAATGACGAGCCAGTAGAGTTCACTGGAGACCTTTACTTAAGGGCATATTCACACTTAAATAGAAGCCATCATCTACTGAAACTGAAAGAATTAACATGTCTTGCACGAACAAGTAAGTATTAAGTAGCCAATGATGAGCTAGTGGAGTTCACTAGAGACCTTTACCTAATGGCATATTCACACTTAAATAGAAGCCTCCATCTACTGAAACTGAAAGAGCTAACATGTTTTGCACAACAAGTAAGTATTAAGTAGCCAATGATGAGATGGTCAAGTTTACTGAGGATCTTTTTCTAATGGCATAATTACACTAAAATAGAAGTCATCATCCAAATTGTCTTATAGTAACAAATAAGTACTAAGTAGCCAATAATGAGCTAGTAAAGTTCACTGGGGACCTTTTCCTAATGACATAATTACACTAAAATAGAAGTCATCATCCATACTGAAATTTAAAGTTAGCTAGCATGTCTTACATGAATAATAATTACTAAGTAGCTAATAATGAGCCAATAAAGTTTACTAGAGACCTTTCCCGAATGACATATTCACACTAAAATAGAAGCCATCATCCATTGAAACTTAAAATAAGCTAGTGTGTCTTGCACGAACAAGTAAGTACTAAGTAGCCAATAGTAAAGTTCAACGGGGAATCTTTCCCTAATAACATATTCACACTAAAATTGAAGCCATATATCATTCACGTTGAAATTGAAAGTCAGCTAAGTACTAACATGTCTTATACGAACAAAAAAGTACTAAGTAGCTAATAATGAACAAGTAGAGTTCACTGGAAACTTTTTTCTAATGAAATATTTGCACTAAAATAGAAGCTATCATTCACATTAAAAATCATTATTGTCTATTGAAAAATTTGGGATCAACAAAACAAGTAAACTTTCAAAAATTAATTTCCTCATGTGCAATATATTGTATTCCATATTAAGCAATTTCTTTTCAGATATCAACTTCCCAATCAATTTAGATATCTAGGTTTTCAATCACCAGATTTTATGAGTTAAAATTACGATTTAAATACATTTTCTTTCCATTTTTGTGAATCCAATTTAATTTTTCACTTTTCAAATTAACTTGTTAATGTAAGGTAACTAATCTTCCATTATTTTATTAAATTTATTTATTAAAAGATTTAAATATTACTTCAATTTACTAGATTTCCTGGATTATAATTACGATATTAATATATATATACACACACACACCACATTAATTCTCCGTCCAAAATATATAAATTTTTTGGACGAATTATATATATATATATATATATATTAAAGGAAAAACATATTGTGTGCCTTCGTCAAAGCAACTGACGGAGAGGGAATCAAGGAATCAGTGATTACCATTAATAAGCACAATTACGGATCAATTAGCGTTTAATGTCATCATTGTAATTGTCCTTTCCATTGTAATTCTATCCCTATATAAAGGGAATATGAAATGAAATGAGTAGACCAATTCCAATTGTCATTTTACTTTAACACGTTATCAGCACGCTCAGAGCCAATAGCCAAGAAAAAAAACACTATTTTCTAGTTTCTTTCCGTTAAGAAAAAAAAGAAACCAAAGCCTAGAAAGTTTTTTCTTCTCTGCCGCAAACCAAAAAAAAAAAAAACCGTGCCCACGGATCTCGATCCGGCACGCCTTGCAGCAGTTGGCCAGGCCTTGCGCACGTCCCAGCCCCCGCTCTTGTACACGTCCTCCGCAACTCGCGCGCATCCTCTACAACTCTATCGCGGCCTCCCACCTGCATATCCCAGCAGCAGCGCCTCCAAGCCTCTAGTCTTGCTCGCCCAGCGCTGCACCCCGATCCCCATCTTTCCCGGCGGCCTCCCCACGATCCCCATCTTTCCTGGCGGCCTCCACTCGATCCCAGCCCACCTGCCAGCGCATCTGTGCAGATCGCTCCTCCAGCCCGATTCCTGCACAATTTTTACCGGATCCCTTTCGTCTTCTCCAGGCCATCTTCTCCAGTCGCTCACCTGTAGCCTGCAGCACCAAACTTCGGCGATCCAACCGGCCTTCGCGTTTCGAGAAGCCCAGTCCTGCCGGAAACTCCCTGTTCCTTTGGAGGAGCCCAGCTCGCCTGCATCACTGACTGGCCTCGTCCCTCGTCCCAGATCAGCAACCCATCTACAAAAAGAAGAACAGAGAACCAGAAAGAACAAGACACGAAGGAGGAGGAAGAGAGAAAAAAAAAAAAAAGAGAAGAGGAACAGAAAAAAAAAAGAAAAAAAAAAAGAAGAGGTGACCGGGCTCAAAGATCAGACCCGGCCCAAAGAAGAAAAAAAAAAAACAGTGTGACCCGGCCCAAATTAAAAAAATAAAAAAAAAGAGAGAAAACGTGACCCGGGCTGAAGTAAAGACCCGGCCCAAGAAGAAAAAAAAAAGAGCAGGCCTCTGCAGCCCAGAGAAAAAAAAAAGCAAAGAAAAAAAAGAAACAGGCCCTGCGGCCCAAAAAAGAAAGAAAAAAAAAGCAGGCTAAGAAAAAGAAAAAAAAAAACAAAGCCCACTGCTGAAAAGGGAAGGAAGCGGCCTAGTTTCATAAGTCCAAAAACATCGCTACGTACGCCTGCATCAAGTATGTTCTCTTTAATTTATTTAATTTCATACTATGGTAAATTCTCATTATTTATTTTCTTGAGCATGCTATATATTTTATTGTTTATGCTTTTATTATAAATTTTAAGCATGCTTTGTCATTTATGTTTTATATGATTATCTTTAAGCATGATTTATATATTTTTACTGTTTAGGAAAATTTCAAGCATGTTCTGTGCATTTCATTTACGCTTTATAATTATGCGTACACATGCATTTTCATTATGTTATTGCTTATATATATATATATATATATATATTTTAGCATGCCATATATATTTTGTGATTTATGCAATTTTTAGCATGTTTTATTTTATTTACGCTTATATAATTTTCCTATGCATGCCTTTATTTGCTATGATTTATTATTAAATATGCTATGGCTATTTTTAGAATGCAATATACAAAAATTGCGTTTTGCCATGATAATGAAAAGTCATACGCATTATACACACACAATTACTGTAATAAAGTATTTTCACATAGCATCGAAAAAAATGTGACCATTGCGAATCTTGGTCTTGAAATCTAATTCATACGTTTGGAAAATAATTCACGTGGATGTCTTTATGACTGCGTAATTTATTTCTTCTCTCTTGTTTATGTAGATGGCTAATCCAACTCGACCTGAGTATGACATTTTGGACTCAGAAGGACTTGAGTACCATCGTTGGGTTTTCGATATGGAAACTGCCTTTGTGACAAAAGACTACACTGCCACCATTACTGATCCCAAAGATGATGAACTATCTAATAAGGTGAAAGAAAATGCCTTAATGTTTCTGTGGCGACATATTGATCCTAGCCTACGTTGGGAGTACTTTCAGTTGAAGACACCCAAAGAATTGTGGGATGCCCTTAAAGGACGTTTTGGGAACATTCATGACACTTTACTCCCAAAACTAGCTATTCAGTGGAATGGAATCCGCTTGCTTGACCACAAAAAGGTCAATGACTTCAACAAGGACATGTTGCTCTTAAAAGCACGTCTCAATTTTTGTGGAAGGGAAATCACAGAAGATGATATGATCTACAAGACTCTTACCACATTTCCTAATTCAGCTTTTAGACTAGCGAACCGTTATCAGTTGGATTATGACAACAAGAGAATCACAACCTTCAATAAGTTGATAAGCCCACTGGGACAAAGAAAATTCCCAAGGCTAATTATGGAAAAATGAAAGGTGGAAATAACTCCAATGCAAGGGGATTTAGACGTGTTGATCCCTACCCACATGGAAACCATGCACCACGTGGAAAGGGACACGGGGATCATGGAAACAAGATGCAAAAGGAAAGAGTTGACAATGAACCATGCTACAGGTGTAGATTCATTGGGCATTGGTACAAGAACTGCCAAGCAAACAACAGAGTAGCAGCCAATTACAAGAGGTATAGAGAGTCTAAAGAACAAGAGACTTACTATATGGAAGAAGGAGGTCATGACCTAGACGTCAACCTTACAATTGCAGACTTCCATGGCAAAGAGGAACTTGCCAAGTCAATGGATGCTCTCAATCTTGACTGATCTGCTTTATTCATTTTATTTTCCAAAGATAGTTGTGAAGGCATAATGCCTCATTTTTAATTAGACTATTATTTGGTCTTAAAGAATGGTTTGATGAATTAACAAAGACCTTGATTTGCTTATCGTTGGCTTATTAATAAATTTCAAATTTTATTCTGAAGCACTGAATTTATTCAAATTTATTTCTATACACATATTTACATGGTTCGAAATAGCACTATAAAGATGTAAAGCAATACATCTAGAAAAAAGAAAAAATTATTAGAATGAAAAGAATACCATTCTACGCAAATAGAAATACTCTAAAGAATATGAGTTATATTTTCTAAATACCTCCCATTTATTTGTAGGAATGAATGGAGGAGAACTTGAGTGCTTAGATGATAGTGGAACTACCCACATAATATTAAGAAATAGGCAATTATTCATTGAACTAATAGCCTATAATTCCTCTATGACTACGATGATTGGATTATCATAACTAATAAAAGGGCGAGGAACTGTAAAAATTTTCTGCCTAATGGCACAACATTTCAAGTCACAGACGCTCTATATGCACCAAGAGCTAATCGAACCTTGTTAAGTTTCAAAGATATTCGTGCCAACGGTTATCATGTAAAAACACAATGTGAGAATGGAACTGAATACCTTGATATTAACTCTAATGAATGTGGAAGGAAACGCATTTTAGAGAAACTTATGAGTCAATCTAGTGGATTGTACCTCACTACGATTCGGATCATTGAGTCATATGCTGTCACCAACAATGAAATGTGTGACACTGACTCGTATAGGCTTTTGCATGACCGCCTATGGCACTGAGGTCGTGACATGATGATCCGTACTTTTCAAGAACTCACACGGACATCCCTTCATTCGAGTGAAAAATGGGAGAAAAATCCGCCACACTGCAAGGTGTCGGTTCTAGTATTGCTCAAATGCAGTCATTGCCTTCGGAAGTACCAAAAGCACTACCTCCCTCTCATTATGCCTCATTGACTATTTCAAAGGCACATCACTCGTTTTGCAACGCCTGCTCTTTAGCAAAAACAGGATCGAGACCTTCCTATGATAAAGATACAAAACAAAACATTCCATTCTTACAAAGGATACAAAGAGATGTCTGTGGACCTATCCATCCAGAATGCGGACCATTCAAGTACTTTATGGTTCTGGTGGATGCTTCGACAATCTAGGTCACATGTCGTTTTATTGTCCACAAGAAATGCTGCAATACTCCTGGCACAGATTATACGTTTAAGGGCTCACCACCCTGACCACCCTATAAAGTCTATAAGGCTTGATAATGCTTGAGAGTTTACAGCAAAAGCATTTGATGATTATTGCATATCTATTTGGATCGATGTAGAGCATCATGTACCCTATGTGCATACACAAAATGGTCTCGCAGAAGCCACCATCAAAAGGCTACAGATGGTGGCTAGGGCATTGGTTATGCGCACCAACCTGCCTATATCTGCATGGGGTTATGCAATATTGCACGCAGCTTTACTTATTCGTTTCAGACCCACAGCTAGCCAACCATTTTCTGCGTACCAGTTGGTAACTGGATATGAGCCTGACACTTCACACTTACGCATATTTGGTTGAGCAGTATATGTGCCTATTGCGCCCCCACAGCGCATGTTCGATACGAATCCCCAACAATTATCCGTTTTTTTAAGAAACCTTGACAGGCGATCTATTTACCGCTAAATTTGTGGACTGTCACTTTGATGAGACAGTCTTCCCGTCGTTAGGGGGAGATAGGAAAAAGGATTTTCCAAGGGAACAATAGGAATTGTCGTGTTTTGTCCCCACTCTATCTCATTTTGATCCCCGCACTTCACAAAGTGAAAGTGAAGTGAAAAGAATAATCAATCTTCAGAACGTAGCAGATTCAATGCCTAATGCGTTTACTGATATCGTAAAAGTGACGAGATCACATATATCAGCTGCAAATGTGCCAGCAAGGTTAGAAGTCCCCAACAAGGGGCACAGTGCAGCAGATAGAGGCATTGCAACCGCACTTAGTGGAGGTGTGGTTGAGGCCGTGGCTCCCCAAGGAAGAGGGGGAGGTCACTTGGTTCGATTGACACTCACCCAAGGAAGAAGAGGGTGAGTAAGGCACAAACCAATCATCGATGTATAGAATCCCTCTTATGAGATTGTCTCTGATTATAGTTATGTCCATGAATCAATACTGGAGGACGCTCCGATGTTTGAAATGATTCCAGAGAACAAAGAAATCTCAAAGGATTACGAGAGTGCATATGAGTTGATAGAAAGATATTCCATACACATTGATGATATATACTGTTGCTCAAGGAATCATAGAGCACGATGATATCGAACCACACTCTATTGAAAAATGTCAACAAAGAGCAGATTGGCCTAAATGGAAAGAATCAATCCAGGTAGAATTAGATTCTCTGATAAAGAGACAGGTATTTGGTTAGGTAGTGCGAACCCCACCAAGTGTAAAGCCTGTAGGACATAAATGAGTCTTTGTCAGAAAGCGTAATGAGAAGAATGAAGTCCTGAGGTACAAGGCTCGCCTTGTGGCGCAAGGTTTCTTACAACGCCCTGGAATTGACTACGAGGAGACATACTCTCCCGTAATGGACGTTATAACGTTCCGCTACTTAGTTAGCTTAGTAATTTCCGAAGGACTGGAAATGCAGCTCATGGATGTGGTTACTGCATATCTCTATGCGGATCTTGATTTAGAGATATATATGAAAAGTGCCTGATGGCCTTGCATTACCCAAGTCAAGTGACTCTAAACCACAGAGTGCGTTTCCAATTAAGTTGAAACGCTCACTTTACGGATTGAAACAAGCCGGACGGATGTGGTATACCCGTCTAAGTGACTACTTGATTGGGAAGGGATATAAGAACGATGAATTATGCCCCTGCATATTCATAAAGAAAACAAGTTCTGGATTTGGAATTGTAGCAGTATATGTCGATGATATGAACATAATAGGTACTCTTGATGAAATAAGAGAAACTGCGAGCTACTTGAAATCTGAATTTGAGATGAAGGATCTTGGGAAAACTCGATTCTGTCTAGGCCTTGAACTAGAACACCGAGTTTGTGGAATACTAATCCACCAGTCTGCATATGTCCAAAACTCAGGCGATATAACATGGACAAAGCACATCCTGCTAGCACTCCTATGATCGGTCGAAGTTTAGATGCAAGGAAAGATCCATTTCGTCCAAAGGAAGATGACGAAAAGGTGTTGGGAGCTGAAATTCCCTATCTAAGTGCAATAGGTGCATTATTGTACTTAGCCCATTTTACTCGACCAAACATTGCATTCTCAGTGAACTTGTTAGCTAGATTTAGCTCAGCGCCAACGCAGCGTCATTGGAATGGTATCAAGAACATCTTCGATACCTAAAAGGGACCGTTGACTTGGAACTGTTCTTTCCCTACAGAGAGACAAGAGGGACTGCATATGGAACTGCAATCCCTAAAGGAAATGTTGATGGAGAAAGTGCCGCTCACTACACTAAAACACTGAATGACTTTTTGGTTGGTTTTGCTGATACTGGGTACCTCTATTGTCACGCCCCTGATTTTATACACAATAAATCGATATATAACCCCATAATTATATATGCGTGAACGTCCAGTCATCAATCCAAAGCACCTGAAATCTTTTTCCCTTAAACTTACACATATATTGATGCCCTGAACCCTCAAAGTTAATATACACTCGCTCCAAAGAGTTATATATTACACAAGCTTACGAATTAAATTGTCAACAACAAGATAAACGTAATTGCTCCTCAGAGCTCACTACAACGGAAGTCTCTATGACGGTAAGGTCACAAAATTGACTTACTACCGTTAAGCTGCAAGCACGCTACCTCAGCATCAGCCACGATCAACCTGACCTGCAGAAATAACCCCTACACCGTTGGAATGGTGTACCGGGTTCCCACACAACAAACCCGGTAAGCTTTTGCAAGCCCGTATGAGTAACTCAAAACAACTCACACAATATCACGGGATAAAAGCCCGCACAACTCACGCCAAACACGAGGAAAACCTTTCAACTCGAGAATAAGGAAAACATACCCTATTTTCCCAAAACAGCACATTATTTTCCCAAAAGAAACGAATACAAGTCACCCCGTGACAAGTCATATTAATTGAAACTCTGACAATTAAATATGATAAACAAGTCCTCCCAGGACATTTAAAAGAAAGAATCCCCGAAACTCCCTTTTAAAAACACGTACTCATGAGCATCAGATAGCTCCCCGCTACCCCCCATGATGTACTAACAACAAATCTGTCTAACCTAGACACACAACACATCAACACAGATTCACCACGAAACCACTAATACATGAATAAGTATGTATCCCATAATATATATATGTACACACATAAACAATCACTCAGAAATGCCACCAATACATGAATACATATGTATATATATATCCCATAATATATATGTACGCACATAATCATTCACACAGAAATGTTACTAATACCATCTATAGTCACAGTTAATTCCATAACTCAAAGACAATATGGTAACTAGGCTCATAACACATATAAATCTTTGGTCACCATCTGCAACCTATCACCGTCTGTGACTCTTGGTTTTCATACCCCGTCTGGTCTTAGAACCAACCGTTGGTCACCATCAGCGACCCATACTTTTAAGACCCTATCTGGTCTCAAGTTAACGTTAAGTAAGTCACACCTGACCTAAAACGTTACAACTATCTAATTTCAGCTTTCCTTACCTCTGCTCACCATTTGTGACGCATGATCTTCAGACCCCATCTGGTCACGAAATCAAACATCAAGGTTACCGTCTGCAACCTGTCACTATCTGTGATCTATCACCATCTGTGACATAAGATCTTCTTAGACCCTATCTGGTCTTAAGGTCAACGTTAAGTAAGTCACATCTGACCTAAAAACATTACAAACATCAAGTTTCGGCTTTCCTAATCCCTGCTCACCATCTGTGACCCTTGGTACCAAGACCAATACATCTAAAATGAGTCACGCTTGACTCAAAATGTAACATCAAGCTCAATACTTTTCAAACAATAGAAAACATCTTTTTCTATAATATTGTTTCCTGAAAAGTCATACTTAACAATAATATGAACACCATCATGCATATTATTATTCATCACAATCATCCACAAGGATATATATATATTTCATCTAAATATATATATGTAGTCATTCGCTCAGGAATGCCTACTAATACCAACTATAGTTTGCAGTTAATTAATTAACGCCAAAACAATAATGGTGTTTCTGTTCATAAAGATCCTTGTGAGATTACTCACCTCGAACTCCTGCTGCGTCTTCAATACAGAACCGAACCAAAACTATCACCAACAACTCGTCCAAATACTTCGTCAAGTACCTAATCACATATGGTTCCAACTTAGTAACAATTCACATTTGATTTAAGTTCGAAACCCCTGTTTTTGAACTAAAATCCCCAAAGTGGCGCCAATCGAGGCAAAACCACATCCGAGACCTCCCAAAGTCTCCGGAATACGCCCACGATCAATGTGACCAAACCACAAGTCGATCGGACGCTCGAATCCTCACGGATCGAATAAATCGATCGGTATGAAATTGCAAAAATCATAACAATTCCATACGAACTCCAAAATTTGCATATTATATATCAAAACGCTCGTATCAACGAGTAGAACATATATAATACCAAAAACAGTTCCTTAAATGGCCGGAACACCGCCGGAACGCCACCACAGACGGTGGTGCACCGCCGCCGGCCAAAAACTCATTATTTCACAAAACTCCCAACATAAAAAAGCTTCATCTAAGCATGCTTGTGAACTTTCATAACTGGATCGAAGTCAGAAAACAAGTCTAAGGGATCGAAAACTACCTCACAAGCCGTGAACAGTAATCCCAACTGAGTTGATCGAATTTTCACGTAAACCGGTCGAAACAAACACCAAGGATCGATCAGGGAGCTTGTTCTGAACTCAACCCAAGAAGCCTGAAGCCATGAGGTCGCCGGAGTTGTGTTTTCCGGCCGGGTCCCAAAACACAAGGCTGCAGCGCCGCCGTGGAGAAGAATCGGCGATAGAGACCACCAGAGAGACGACCAGACGGCGGAGGCGATCCTGTCTGGAAAGTTTCACAAACGGAGACCGCCGCAGTTGGCCAGAAAAGCCGGGTCGGATCGGCCGGGTTCGGGTCGGGTCAGTCGAAATTCTTCGACTCTGAGGGAGCGGACGAGAGAGAAGAGAGAGAGGGAATGCGGTTTCCGGAAAAGGAAATGAGGAATAATGAAAAAAAATCTGATTTTCCATATTTATACTAAAATGGAAACTTCTTTCCATAGCCATAACTTCCTCATACGAACTCCGATTTACGCATTCCTCATGTCCACGAACTCGTATCGACGCGCTCTACAACTTTCGTGAAGGAAGTTTTCGGAGAATCTCAACGAATAAAAAGTCAACCCTTGACAACCCCCCCTAAAACCATATTCTTCAATTAATTATTCGCCCGAAACAGTTCCGCTCCATCCACGAGCCACGGAACCGTCCAATAGTTATAAAATTATTCTGGAAAATCCTCAGAAAATAATTATGAATTTCCGGGGCATCACATCTATGACCCATATAAAGGTCGTTCCCAAAATGGTTATGTATTCACCATTGGGAACACGGCGATATCTTGGAGATCAACCAAGCAAACCCTTATGGCTACCTCCTCGAACCACTCAGAGATCATTGCTCTACTTGAGATGGTTCATGAATGTATATGGTTAAGAGCTATCATTACACATAATCGAGGGACTAGTGGTTTGAGTTCTACCACTGAAGAGCCTGCTTGCATTTATGAAGATAATGCAGCTTGCATCGAACAGATGGAGCTAAGATATATCAAGGGGATAATACAAAACACATATCGCCAAAGTTTTCCTATAATCAGCAACAACAGACCCTCCTCAAGATTCAAGTGAATCAAGTAAGGTCCGAGGAGAATGTAGCAGATTTGTTCACCAAATCACTGCCTAAGGCCACAGTTGAGAAACATGTGAAAAGCATAGGAATGCGAAGACTTTCCAAGCTCACTTGATTAATGTAAAGATCAAGGGGAGGTGTAGACGTCAGGGGGAGTCTAACACACATGTCATTCTCAAATATAGAAGGTGCGTTGTGCTTTTTTCCTTCGACCAAGGTGTATTTTTGTCCCACAGAGTTTTTATTGTTACTTGGCAAGGTTTTTAGTGAGGCAACAACTCATGCACCATTTCATCTTTGACTTGGCACAAGGGGGAGTGTTAAAGGAAAAACATATTGTGTGCCTTCGTCAAAGCAACTGACGGAGAGGGAATCAAGGAATCAGTGATTACCATCAATAAGCACAATTACGGATCAATTAGCGTTTAATGTCATCATTGTAATTGTCCTTTCCATTGTAATTCTATCCCTATATAAAGGGACTATGAAATGAAATGAGTAGACCAATCCCAATTGTCATTTTACTTTAACAATATATATATATATATATATATACACACCCATACTTTTTTTTTGAATATGTATAATGAAAAAAAAATCCAAAATAATGAAAAAGAAAGAAAGGAAAAAAAACCAAACAATATTTTTTTAGAAGAAAATCAAAATAATTTAGAACCGTTATATATTCAACAACATATATATATATATATATTGAAAATTATAGATAAATATATATATGTATATTCACAAAAATATATAAATATAAATTTTTTTAGACAAATTATATATATATAATAAAAAAAGAAGAAAAAAAATAATGTATCTTTTCTAAAAGAAAGCTAAAATAATTTAGAGCTATTAGATTTTGAAATGATAAGATAGTCTTTTTATTCAAGAATGACATGACATGATTTGACAAATTAGTGAGGTGTATAGGTGACATGGTTTGACACCTAGGATTGAGGCCACAAATCTTAGGCCTCATTGAGGCCCTATATCATTGCCCATATAATAAATCTCTTTTTTAATTGGGGGTATTCTTACTCCTACAACATGCCGTGAAACTTTTTTTTTTGATAGAGTGATAGAGACGACGTTTTTCTCACCCCCATTCATTCCATGATATGGGTGAGATTTGAACATGTAGACCCATGTGTCGGTTATTTCAAATATCCAACAAATAATAGCTCACCCACCTGTGAAAAATTCTTATTTTGTTCATAAATTAACACCAGCTTATCTTTCTATACTATTATAAGGACGACAGAGCTTGTCAACCAAAACAGATTTTTTTTACGAAAATATCCCTTAGATATTAAAAACCTTTGAACTGAAATATTCGAGAAGGAAAAAAAGGCCAATTCACAAAATAAAAGAAATTTAACAAAAATAAAATTAAAATAAAAAACAAAAGAAGTAGAGCAATTTTCTCCACATTCTGTGAAATATCTACCCAGGTAGTTATTTACACCCATAGGACATGTTTGGCGTCTAGTTTCATATATAATACTCAAATTATCAAATTTTATGGGTTCAAATTATTATTATTTTTTTGTTAATCAATTTTTTTTTTAACTTTTTTAATTAACTTGTTTGTAGAAAAATGATTGATCTTCCATTATGAATGTGAGAGTCATGAATTTTTAATGATTGTTTAATAAAATTTTCCGTAAAAATAAAAAAATTGACTTTTACATCTTGCGTCTCGACAAACTCAAGGCTGGCCATATCGACATCCACTAGTCATACTACCATTAGAGACGATGGTTATCACAAATTTTAGAATCGAAAACAAGAAATAATGGTGAACTCAACATCCCTAACGAACTCGTGAAAGGGAATCCCCTTCACCTAGTTTCTTTTTCTTGCGACGAGCGCTAGTCCTCACTGAGGTCGAGGACTTTATTGAATTTTGGATCTAGAACTAGTTGATAAGCCCCTACGTTGATGTGGGGTTGATTTTTGCCTTAATTGTTTGGCTTGGCTGGGATTTTCATAGTGGTTAAGAACGAAATGGTTTTTCCTACATAGAGAGAGAGAGAGAGAGAGAGAGAGAGAGAGAGAGAGATTTGAATGGAGGCTGTTAAGTTTTGGTAGCCACGAAGTAGAGAAGTTATGGGAAACAATGTTTGTAACTCCCCAAGTATTTCTTTTCTACAGGGGTGAGAAATATACAGAGGAAAATTAAATATAACTTGAAGATTGAACACTTGGCTGCAAATACAGGACATGAAGATAAATCTTGCAAAATATAGGGGCAAAATCGTCTTATCACTATTCATTGAACAACAATGAACAGTGTTTTGGGTTTGCTTTTTAATATGGGTTTTTGTCCTAATACCCCATTAAGATTTTTGTTTTGTTTTTTTTTAATACCATTTTACCCTCACCCCTTTGTTACTTAGAGAGAGAGAGAGAAAATGGAAGAGAGAGAAACCATAGGAGACTTCGCCGGTGTCCAGTCACCGGCCAACTTTCGCAAGATTCCGGTCACCGGTCTTCGGAATCCTGTCACCTGCCGCCGCGCACTGAAATTTGCTGAAAATCTCACCGGAAAGGTTTTTTTGTCCCCAATAGTCTATTGCTCCCTAATAGACATCTGTTACCCCCTAATAGAGGTGCAATAGGATTTTCAGTCGCCATAATGGGAACTAATCTCCCTAAATTTAGACAAATAAAACTTTGATTACAGAAAAAAAAAAAACAAGGAGATTACATTAATTCAAAACGTCTATTGCCCCCAATAGACATTCAAAACATTTTTTTCCCCTTTCCTTCTGCCCCATTACTTAAAAAAAAAAAATCTGATTTGGGCACCCAAGTAGCCATCCAACAACGACGCCGGCGCATTTCTACCGGCAAACTCGTCTCCGGCGCTACTAACAACGACTTCGGCCCCAACTCCATGGTCCTTACCTTGGCCAATCCTTTCTGGATCGAAATATGTCACCAAGGTTGGCGCTGCTCCTCGGAATCTCGCCGGAGAAAGTGTTTGAAGCGAGATCGAGGTACACGCCGGCAACATTGAGAATCTGTAGACCTTATGGTGGAGCTTGACTGGAAGGCCCTTTAAGAGGCTGGGCATCACAACTGAGTTGACTGAGACGACGACCTCGACATCGCCGACGAATACTGCAATTATGGCGATCCTCTTCTTCTTGCTTCTTCACTTGGCAGCGGTGCTCGGAATTTGAAAGAGAATTCTGGCAGCGATCCGAACCTTCGTGCTTCCTCAGACTCAATGCAGCTAGAAAATTAGCCGGCCATGGTCGCCGTGAAACTTTCTCCGGCCCATGCTCTATACGTGCGAAGAGAGAGAGAGAGAGAGAGAGAGAGAGAGAGAGAGAGATAGATGAGGAGTGACCTAAAATGTAATTAAATAATTACTTTAAGGGCAAAAATGTCATTTTGCTTTAAATTGGGTAAGTAGGAATAAAAGTTTGTTGTTGGGGTAAGTGGGACAATTTTGGCTCATTTTGGTGCTTTGGGTCAAGGACCCATATAGAGTATAAATACTGCCTACAGGACAACCCCGAGCTTATTAGGCCAACTCCATCAAGTCAAAATCAGAGTATGATGAATCTTGGCCTATAATTCCTATTTTTGGTTAGTTAGAGCAGAGGGAGAGACTGCTTAAGATTCATTGTGAAAACTGAAAAGAAGTCCTCACACCCCACCATCGGTATCCCACTGATCATGGACAAGCCTCCTCTCGCCAGTGGAGACCATTTTTTGCTACCACGTTCTCATTTTGTCATTGCTTATTTCCTCTCTACTCTTTTTCCTAGACATGAGCTAGGGAATACATTAGGATCAAACTCAAGGCATGTCACATGAGAAAGAAGCCCTTATAAACACGTACCAGAATTAACACACCTTTGGTGTTCGTATTAATATCAAAAGCTCCATTAGAAGTTGACACTACGTACCAGGGATGAAGCCAAGTGAAGGGCTGTAGCCCAACTCAAAATTCTTTCAATATTTTAGATAGTATAGGTGTGCTACTTTAATCAAGCTTCTGAGTTTGGTTAAGTTGTCAAAGTGACAACCTCTTTAACTCTTTCTGAAGTTTTGACCTGGGTTTGAGTCATCTAAGCTGTGTTTTTTCTTAGACTTAATTACATATAAGTGCATCTTTGAATGTTATTTTAGCCATAAGGCCACCAACTAATTATTTTCCTCATAAGGCCACTAGATTAAAAATGGTGTTATATTTTGGATATAAAAACTAAAATATTTACATAAATGTCACTAGAGTAAAAAGTCAACAACCATTCTCTCTCTCCTCTCCGGCGAGGTCTCCGATCAACTCCGGCCAACTCTGGCGAGTCTCCAACCACCCTCCAGCAAACTCTGGCGACCACAAAATCTACTGTCACTAACACTAAAAGCTACTGTGACTAGCAACAAAAACTACTCTGATGAGATTTACAGCAACCTCCGGTGAGGTCCCAAAGCTACTATCACTAGCAACAAAAGCTACGCTGGTGAGATTACCGGAAAGGTCACAAAAGCTACACTGGTGAGATTTCCAACGAGGTCACAAAAGCTACTGTCACCAGCAACAAAAGCTATTGTCACCGACACAAAAAGATACTCTCACCAGCAACAAATGGCTATTGTCACCATCACCAGCAACAAAAGCTACTCTCATCAATGTCAAAAGTTATAACCAAGTAAGACAAAAACTACTATCACACAGAACAAAAGCTACTCCTAGAGATTGAGAAAGCTATTCTCAAAGACTAACAAATCTATGGAAATGTAAAAGATACAACCAAAACAAAAATGCTACTGAAATCTAGAAAAGAAAATATATTCAATGATATAAAAAGTATGCAACGTTCAACAATGATATCACAATGTAAAAATTAACTTCCATAGTTGTGAAAATCTATTATAATAGTTGTATAAAGCTACAATCAATGTTGTAATGCTATTATCATTTTTCAATTGTGACGCTCTAAACCCATAAGCATAATTTTGCCACCTTCAGCACGTTCAACATTTTTTGGTTGGCCAAATAATCTCTTGGTCAATGGAGGCTTCAATATCCAAATTTACATGATTTTCAAAATTGACTACTACATATGCAAAGGAATTCTACAATAACAGAGATACAACAAAATATTAGTATTTGAAATGAAAACTAAAAACAACAATGTATTGTTGTGCCGCAAACGTGGCACTCTTTATCAACTAGATAATGAAAAATAAGCAATCTAAAAAGCCACTTTCATAGGTACAAAAATCTACTATAACACATGTACAAAGCTACTTAACCAGTAATAAAAAAAACTATTGACACAAGTATATAAAACTACTGTAAAACATGTACAAAGCTACTGGACCAGTAAAAAAAGCTATTGACATAGGTATATAAAGCTATTGTAACACATGCACAAAGCTACTGAACTAGTAATAAAAAGCTACTAACACAGGTATAAAAAACTACTATAACATGTACAAAGTTACTGGACCAGTAATAAAAGGCTACTGACATAGATACTGATTGCACAAAACTAACTTATTATACATGTTAATAGTGTAACACAAATTCCAATAATAAATGATAGAGATATGAGTTCGGCCCATACAGAAGAAGGATTTTCAAAATGTCACGATAAATCTTGAGCTATCTCGCTAAAACCTCTTGAGCTGCTTGGTTTAATTATGACAAATGGTTGTTTAGTGTGTAATTGCTTGTGCACTCACTAGTTATGTAAGGGCCCCTTACTTTTGTACACACTCACTACACATTTATGTGCATCCTCTAAATAAACATTTCATCAATCAGCACAAAGATCCCAAACTAAAGAAATATGTATAGACCTCTTTAATGAATCAATGGACTTCAAAGGATGCAATCATTTATACACACTGAAACACACAAAGGATGCAATCATTTATTTATTCGATAGATAAATAATGAAGCACCAAGGCATTGTTTTGAAAACTGAGACAATATATTTGTTAGACCTGGGCACCATGTTCGTTATTACGTCTCCATCCTAAAGAACATATTGAAGCAACCAGACTCCATAATTAAACTTAGAGATAATGATTATACACTACAGAATTTTTATGTGAAGGCATTCTTTTCATGCTTAATAGCATGTCGTAGTATGCGAAACCAAGCAAGCAGAATCGAAGCTTATAGTCAAAATTTTATAAACAGTCATCTATAAAACATCACAAATGTCAATCAATTAACCAATATTGCTCCCATCAATTAATGAATATATACGAATCCAATGCCCTAATTGAATCCAATTTCAAATTAACGCCAAAAATTTCAACTCAAAACCCTAACATAGAGAGAATAGGGACTGATTGTGATGGCTGGACATTAGGCGCCGATAGAGTATTGACGAAATTCACCAGTGAGAAGAAAGAGGTAAAAAGATAAGTGGCGCCACCAGAGATGAGCCGATAAGCCAGATCAACGACGTTGGAAACCAACGCTTCCCTCGCTCGGCTTTGTTCGGAGGCGGACCAGAGTAAGGAGTACGTCGGCGGCGGCTTGTGAGACGGTAGCTTGCAGCCTGAGATTGTCGAGTTCGACATTCCAGATCCCAACGCCAGGGTTTTTGAAAAACAGCTTTATCAAAGAAAGGGGGGGGGGGGGGAGAGAGAGAGAGAGAGTTGAGGGAAAAATTGGTGTAACAAAAAAGAAACTGAACGCTCAAAAGCATTAAACTGGCCTTATGTGTACAAAAAAATTTAAGTGGTCTTATGACTAATATAAATTTTAAAAGGGATAATGATAAAAAAGATCATTTGGAAGTGTCTTATTATAATTTAAACACCACAAATGTCCCCATGATAATTAAGGTCACATGTTCACAACCTACCACTAGAGTTTAACTTAATTACAAAAACTGCCACCATCAATTTCTTTCGCAGTTTACTGGAAGTGAAATAACACGGGTTACTGTTTATCTTCTCCACATTATAATTCGGAATTTCAAAGGTAAAAAAACCGCTCAAACCTACTCCGAAATAGAGAATTACTCTCATCTCATATTCACCTCCGGCGGCCACATTCTGAGACACATACATTCTCCGACGACTGTTTTCCTCCACGGTGAAGCATCGCCGACTCTGCAAAAGTACTTCACATAAAAAGCCCCAAATTTTAGGGTTTTGAAAATTGCAGACCTTCAATCGTCTACCTTGACCGGGTAATCTTTCAACCTCGATTCTCAGAAACTTCTCTTACTTAATTGCGATACATTGAGATAGTGTAAGTTTTGCATTTATAAGTTGAATATGATATAATTATTTCTGCATTTGATTATGAAACAAAACAATTCGATTCTAAGTTTTGGTTTGATTGAAGATTTAAAGCTTTTTTGAGTGGAAGATGATAAATAACTGCCTTTAAATTTTAGTTTGATGTTGTAACATAGCCAGTGACATAGGCTATTGAGTGGGTGTGATTTGATTTTGGTGCGGCTGTGTTTTCATTTTGGTGTGATTTGATACAGAGACATGGACAGTAACATAACCATTTATATGGAGATAATGATCGTTTGTGATGCTGTTTTGTCTATAGGCTTTACTAAAATGGAAATGCTGCTAGTTCAAATACACACTTTATAGGATCATATAATGAAACTGGCCATGTAACTTACAATGTATGTAACTGAACATGTAACTGAGCATGTCACTTACAATATATATAACTGACCAAGTAACTTACTATGTAACTGATCATGTAACTGACGTTCTCATTGACATGGCCTGTGACTTCACTGGCCAAATCACTAGCTGACCAAGTTACTGGTTATGTAACTTGCAAACTCAATGCTAACCTTCTTATTTTAAAAATTTTCAACAGAATTTAAACATCAGAAATGGCAAGACCAAAAAGAAAAGAAAGGGAACCAAGCGATGATGACGAAGACTATCGAGAGGTGGAATCAGAAGATCAAGAAGATGATCGAACGATATAGAGAAGAAGTAGAAGATTCAGAAACAGAAGAAGAAGAAACATCAGAAAAGAAGATTGCCAGGAAGCATTCAAAAGAAAAAAGCAAAAAACAGAAAATACAGAAAGTAGAAGATTCTGAAGAGCAAGCAGAAGTAGAAGAAAAACATGAAGCTGTGACAAAGAGGAAGAGACATGTGAACCAGGACATGGGCATGTACTGTCACGCCCCGAATTTTGAATAAAGAAAATTCAAATCCGAAACGCGAGAACAAACACAAGAAAACACATATAGAAAATTTTTCATTTAAACTAAGTAACAAACAAACTGAACTCACAATGTCAATACTGACTCGTTCTTTAGAGTCACATATTACATTACAGATAGTTTACAAATCAAACTGAATGATAATTCAATAAGTAAACACACCCACCACAACTCAATACCCAGCGGAAAGACTTAAAACTAAGAGCACCCTTCCACGTCCACGCCATCGAACGTACACCTCAGCTTTGATAATGATCACTCGATAAACAAACCTGCACAAAAACCCCTACACCATAGAATAGTGCACCGGGAATGAACAAAACAAACCCGGTAAGCTTTTCAGCCCGTATGAGTAAACTCAATTAAAGTGACTCACGTCACTCATGCTTATAATTTCTCAGCTCATGAGATAATTAAAGCAACAACATTTAATTCCACAAAATACATGCTTTCACCATCGTAGCTTAACAAAAACAATATGCAATTATCACAACAAAAACATCAAGTTCAAATTAAACAATAACATGCTCAATTATTTCAACCCAACTAAAAACTCACATGCTCTGTCTCTTAATTCATTTTATCTTACTTCTCACAATCTCCAATTATACAAATAACTCCTAATATTTTAAACATTTTATGTCCCCACAATCTATCAGATCACCATTCCCTTGCCCCAACGGCACAACCAGGAAATCATACTCATTTCCCCCTACATAACGTGGTTGCCAAAATCATGTCATCCCAACTCATTTCCCAATCACTACAGATCACAACCCACAACTATATCCACAATAAGAATTAAGCAAAATCAGTAATCCCTACATAGAAACTTAGTTCAGGAGATCACATGAAAACAAACAAAAGAATTCATAGTAATCCCTGCATATGGTTTAGTTCAGGAGATTACAAATAAAACAAACAATACAAAAGACAGTAATCCCTGCATATAACTTAGTTCAGGAAATTACATTAAAACAAACAATTCAAAAGACAGTAATCCCTGCATAGAAACTTAGCTCAGGAGATTACATTAAAACAAACAATTCAAAAGACAGTAATCCCTGCATATGACTTAGTTCAGGAGATTACATTTAAAATCAACAATTAGAATGACACGGAAAATAGATAAAGAAGTCAAACAACTCACACCAGAGTCGATGATCACCTATCAACTCCAAATAATTCATCTCACAACATGACTCGTTTTCAAAACTCGACATCCTTACCCCTTAAGGTAACATACATCACAAAAATGATAAAAAAATCATATTATCCCAACTCACCCATAATATGAAAATCAAGTCCCTCTTGGACAATAAAAGAAAGGACCCACACGACACTCTCAATTAAAAACATGTATTCAAAGGCTTCATGTAACCCTCGTGTTACTCCCCTGAATATACAATGGCAGACAGACTAGAGCTCTAACTGAATCGTAGCCTGTCACCTCGGCCGAGGTTCAAACCTACGATAATGATTGCCTCTGTCACTACTTGTGACCCGGATCCGTAGACCCGAAAACATTTAAAGTCCCACGTGACTCAAAACTTTACCGAACTCGACTACTCATTCAACACAATAAGCAACAGTTCAAAACGATATTCTGAATAAATCACAATTCACTCATATCACAAAATCATCTTTTAATTCCAAAACCATATATTTTCCTCAACATCACATTGCACAACAATAGTAAACTACACACTCAATTCCACCAAGATATATATTTCACGTAAATGTATATATACGTAGTCATCCACTCAGGGATGCCACTAATACCAACTATAGTTTTATAAAATATACTTCTCAAAAATCATTTTATATCAAAACATTGTTTTCACTTACCCATGAACCGTTGTCGATCAAGTTCATATATTTTAAAACAAATAATTTGTTTTGAAAATGATTTAACAATTAAACAAGTAATTCCGAGTAATAAATAAATCCGTTCATAAATGAACCACGTGAGATTTACTCACCTCTAAATCTAGCTGCGTCTTCAATACAGCCTAAAATCACAATCACAACCGTCCGCCCAACTGAAACAGTCAATCACCTAAACAAATACGATCCTAACTTAGCAATTGATTCATAACACACTTAAATGACGATCCAACGGCGGATTCTCACGGATCGCCCTTGGGATCATCCTATCAAAATTATACAAAGATCCAACGTTGGGATCCCCCCGGATTGCAAACTGAAGATAACTCATAAAACCGAAACCCTAGCTTGCATCAACTTTCTCCAAAATGACCTTATTATATAACAAAACGACCGTATCGATGCATAGATGAATAAACTGATAACAGAACACAAAAATAAGGCCAGACGCGCCACCACGCGCCGCCACAAGCGGTGGTTCAGATTGTGGTCAACCACAGCGGTCAACGCCGGATCAACCACCTCCGATGCCAAAGTCACCAACTACAAACATGTTCAAAATGAAGAGATGAGCCACTTTCATACCTGGAGCAAAGTGAGATTCGGTCTAGATCATCCTAGATCAAGATTGGAAGTTGGATCACTCTCGTGCGTCTGATCCGATCCTAGATCGAATCAGGACCATCGAAAAAGCCAAACCTTGATCTAGCGCTCTACACCCCAAATCGAGATGCAAGGCCCATATGAGGATGATCAGCAGGAAGAGACAATCCCAGAACCGCGAAGAGATAGGTCGGAAGTCGCCGGAGATCGGAAAATCGGTCGGATCCCGAAAGTATAAACTTTGGGCGCTCCGATCTACTACTTCCGGCGAAACACCGATCAAATCCACCACCACAGGGAAGTCGGCGAGACAAGTCTGAGTGTTTCTTGGCTTGTCCGGTCGCCGGAGGTGGCCGGACATGAAAGATTCAGTCGGGTCGGGATGCCGGGTTTCGCGTCGGGTCGGGTTGCACGGAGGAGAGAGAACAAGAGAATTCTGGGGAAGAAAATGGAAATTTCGAAAGTTTTGGGATTTATGGAAAAATCTCTGATTTTCTTATATTTATAGAAATTTCCCAAATTTCAATCGCTCATAACTTTCTCATACGAACTCTGATTCTCGCGTTCCACATGTCTACGAAATCGTATCGATGTGCTCTACAACTTTCGTGAAGGAAGTTCTCACAGAATCTAAATGTATAAAAAGTCAAACTTTGTGAACCCCCTAAAATGTGCACTTCGAATTATTATTCGTCCGAAAATAATTCCACTCCACCCTCGAACCACGAAATCATACAAACGAACACTTTATTAATCCCAGGAAACATTTAGGAATTAAGAACAAATTTCCGAGGTCTTACAGTACAGGTGCACATTAATAAGTTTCTTGAACACAATTAAAGATAACAAGAAGAATATGAGTCCAGGAACATTAGATTTGCTCAAGCAGACACCATTTGGGAATATTGTAGATGCATTCCATGGTGGCTACATAGAGGAGAAGTCAGCCAAGAAATCTGATGATTTCATTACCCTCCTACTGCAGGCATACAACCATGAAAATGACCTCTTCTTCTTTGGAAAGAAGAAATTCAGGATCTCGACAAGAGATATTTCAAAGATCCTACGACTGCCAGTAAAAGGTGAGTTGGTCCCAAAAAGTTCTGAGGGTGCATATCAATCCGAATTTGTCGAGAAGTTTTTTCCAAACACAGCGAGAATTAACAAGAAAGCTGTGGAGAAAGCTCTGCAAAATTCCATCAAAGACAAGTGAACAACAGAGGAAGGGATTGAGGAGAATGACAAAATTGTGGCAAGGTTAATCTTGCTGGACTTGTCAATCAAGTTTTTGTTCCCAAATGCAGGGGGAACAATTTCATGTGACTACGTCAAAGCCTACGAAAATTTAGATAAGATTGGATCTTATGACTGGGCAAAGGAAGTTGGAAGCTTCATAAAAAAAGTCTATAAAGGCTTTGAAAAAGAAGAATTCAAACAGCTCATAGGGTAATATGAGGGGCTACGTTCTAAGGATACTGGTCAGTTACTGTCATACTGAAATGTCACTAGTCAAGTAACTGATCAAGTCAAACTATGTCACTGACTAAGTTGTTATGACTAATTTTTTTGTTTGTTTGTTTGTTTGTGCATGCAGTATTGGTTCTGTCAAAAGACTGGAAAAATCAAGCCAATATCTGGAAGGGAGAAGGAAGAGCATGAGATGAGAAAATGGGACATCCAGAGGCTGATACAGAATTGGACAAGCTTTAACAGCTTGAAAAAACTAACTGTAAGTTGTTCTCTGTCAATGAAGTTGTCACTGGCGAAGTAATTATGTTGGTTAAGAGTTACTAATTAAATCACTGTCATACTGAATGTCAATGTCCAAGTCACACTTCATGTCACTGGCCTTCATAACTGTTGTAAACATGTCATTGGTTATGTCACATAGCATGTCACTGACATATGGAACATGTTTCTTTCAAAAATATTTGAAAAGCTATAGGAGGATCGAGAGGAATCAGAATCCAAGGAAGAGGAGAATAGATCAGATGAAGCAAAGACAGCTCCGAAGGAGAGGAAAAAGGAGATGATGATCAGAATTCTGAAAAGGAAGAAGATAACCTAGAAGTTGAGGTGCCTAAACAGGAAACAACTTCAGGAAAAAAAAAAACAAGTGGGAGAAACAGCTTTAGAAAAAGGAGCAGGACATAAGATGTCTGACTGTGGAGAAAGATAATTTGCAAAAAAACTGAAGGAACAAGAACTAACGAAATTCATGGAGGACATAGAGAATCTAGAGGAACAAAATGCTACACTTGTGACAGAGAATTTGTGCCTTGCATCGTGTTAGGTCCATAATTACCTAGTAATTATTCCCCTAATCTTGCACTTTTGCTTAACCTTTGTGTTTATTTATATCTATTTATTATGTTTTCCTTATCATGCTAGGAAATGATGGAAAATCTTGGAAATGCACTAAAAGGTCAATCTTAGGACATTTTCCTACTCCGGCTAGAAGAAATCGAGCTAGGCAAGGAAGGAGGAGCCGCAGACTGACCAAATAAACTCCGAATGAGTTGAAACTTTCCAGATCCATTTTGGACATCCTAAGGATCATTTTTTTATGAAGAGTGTAAGAGCTAGTTCGGAGTGGAAGGCCTTCAAAAGATCGGTGCAATTTTCTGCACTAGAAGACAAAAACTGCAAAACAGGACCAGTACGGATTCCGGCTGCATTTCCGGGCAAACCACAATGAATTAAGCTCTAAAATTTTACCAGGATGATCTACACTCATAAAGGAATATTTGGTATGAAGAAGTAAAAGGTTAATTCCGAACTCTCGGTGGAGATTCAATTGAAGGAAGAAAGGAGAAGAAAGTGCGCAAACGGACAAAAAATGGGTCAACAGTGATCAACGCTGGATTCCAGACATTTCCGGCCGAGTTGGCCGCCGAGAACATGTGTGGAAGACAGGAAAGAGCTGATTAGGGTTAGAGACTTTAGATGGGAAGACTTTAGGTCTAAGTTATTTTGAAATTCAAAAGTTGAAAGATGACAAGTGGTCTAAATCTTACACCTTACACCTTTGTCTCCCATTTATTACCTTGTTCTCCTACACAATGACCCTTCTACCCTTAATTTTTCTTCTCCACCAAAATATCTATGGGCTTTCTAGGTCATTTCTATGTGGAGTTAAAAACTAGATCCACATTTTGTGCTTACACATTTGTCAATCACATCTAGCCCTTCATTCCTTTTGATCTCCACCCTTGATTTGAATTGCCTTGGCCTTTAAATAGCCCTTCCTCTCTCCCCAAAACCGTGCTCCCCCTTGGCTCCCTCATTTTGGAGCATTAAAATCTCTCTTTTCTTTAGTTTTAGGTTAGTTTTTCATACCTTGTATATAGTTCTTTGAGTTTTGTGTAAGAGAAAGGTGTGTAGCCACTTGGATTTCACCAAAACCGAAGTTTCTACACACTTTGATCAATCACTTCTCTTGTTTTTTACACATTCAAGTCTTGTTCTTACTTTGTTCTTGAGATTTTGTGGATTTGTATAGTGATTTGGGTTCTAGAAACCGAAATCCCTATACTTTGAAGCATTTGTCTTCTCATATAGCATCTAGGAGGCAAGGGAGACATCTTATGCTTTTGGTTTGGCTCCAAAAAGAGTCAAACCCATGGGTATATCACTTGTTCTCCACTCTTTGCTCTCTTTTATTTGTTATTTATGATGTTAATGGCTTGTAATTGTATAAATATGAGTTGTGAGTAGTTGAATTTGGGGTTAGGGCTTAGCCCTAGCCAAACTTGTGCACAAAATAATGTAATCTTTTGTTCTTTGATGTTTATGCATGTTTTGAATCTTTTGGCTACTATACTTTCATGTACCCTAAGTGTGTTTATAGATTTATCACCTAGAAGCATGCTTTAGGAAATTAATGAATCAGAAACATGAACTTGATAAACTCTTGATTCCGTGAGCATGTGTAGCTAAATAGGTGGTGGCTTAGCTTATTCCTATGGGAAGAACTAAGTTGCTTGAATTTCTTACCTTGAAATTAAAGCATGATGTTGTGAGTTTAGGTTCCGAAAGAATTTAGGCTTACGGCACTATAGGCCATTTAGGATCCGGAAGATTTGAATGGTATAAAGGTTGTGTAATTTAGCTTTGCTTCAAAACAGATTGTTAAATTGCATGACTAGTTGGTTTCTTGGTAGCTTCACCAAAGCACTAAGGGGAAATTTATCAAAGCATGTTGTTACATTAATTTGGGGTTATATTATGTGCGTGAGTAAGGTTAGGTGTGATGCCTAAGTCTCTATTTCTCTCTTACATCAAAGTCTCTATTTTTATTTGCTTACTTTATTTTTGTGCAACTTAATTTACTTCTTAATAATTAAAATCAACAAAGCTGATTCACCACTTTATCATTGTAAATATCATTATTGATAGTTTTGGCTTCCAAAGGGCCGAGACTATTAATTTGTAAAAGATAGACTCACATGTGTTTTCTAGGTTTATTTTCGCGGTAATCTAGCTTAGGGTAGAGTTACTCAATCCCTTGGGTACGATACTCTTACTTTTCCCCTTTACTAAAACTTGACCTCATAATCTTGGGAGTAGGTAACATCACACAAATTGCACATATTTTCACACTCGTGATGCCACCAACACATCATCAGTGAAGGAGTTAGAGGAAAAATTGAAGAAATTGGAGCAGATGTTGAGCCCAAAGACTCACACCTCAACAGCAGCTCGACATCACAGCTTCCTACTACCTAACTTAACAAAAGAAAAAAATGAATCAAATGTAGCTGCATCTAAGGCTACTGAAAAACACAGAAAAGAAATATCAATCGACTGTTGAGGAAGGTCAGTCCCAAGAGATCTTGACAGTACAAGAATTTAGCCGCAGTAGTTCAATCTCCACCTCACTACACAGTGCCAGAAGAAACTCAATCGACACCTCCATCACACAAGGACTCACTGTTCCAGAGCCCCACAGTCCGCATGCTCATAGTTGAAGAAATGGAAAGACAACCTGACATGTTTCAGATAGTGAAAACTCCTATAGCTGCGCATGCCTTTCCACTTCGTATGTTAAGTATAGAGAAAGAGCAGAAGACACCAAAAAAGAACAAAAAGGGCGAGTTAACAATGCGCATTACAGAGAAACATTCCGGTGAAACTGTATCATCAATAGGTCTCTACTCATATGTTGTGAGATTAAAGAATAGGAAAAGAACACAAAAGAAGGACAACATTTACTAGTGGGGGGATGTGAAAGCAAAATGAGAAAAAAAAAAAAAAGGGAGAAGCAAGAAAGATTGAGAGCTGCTGAAAAGGAAGAAAAAGAAAAGGAGAAGAAGGCCTCACTGCAACCTGCAGAATGTAAAAAGCTAGAAGAGATGCTAGCACAATAGAATTTGGACGGTTTACCAGAAGACGTTCTGACACGATAAAAGAGATGGATGCTGAGGAACAAGCACACATCAATGAAGAGCCAGAAGAAAAACAGCTCCCTCTTGAGGTCATAGACTGGGAGAAGAGCAAAGTCTACAATTATATGGACCAGGACACCAAGAGGAAAGTGCAGAGATACTGGCAAAATGCACCATCAGGATAATAATTTAATTAAGTTAAAATTCTATTTAAAATTTATTGTAACTAGCCAAGTCATTGTTCATGTAACTGGCTAAGTAACTGGCCATGTGAAGTTGCTGGCCAAGTAATTGTTCATGTAGCTGGTGAAATCACTGGCCGTGTAACTGTCAATGTAGCTAGCCATGTGAAGTCACTGTACATGTAACTGTCTATGTAGCTGGCCATCTGAAGTAACTGGCTATGTAATTATCCATGTAGCTGGCAAAGTAATTGGGCAAGTGAAGTCACTAGCCATATCATTGTTAAAGTAACTGCATATCACAATACATGTTAGTTATACTATTTATTTTGTGCAGAGTGTTCTTCTGGGTAGGCAAGCGCTATGGAGCGGAGGTATCCAGACAGGATCTAAAGAACATGATAATGGATGAACCTATATAGCAAGCAACTATATAGAATGCTATGGGATTCTGTTGACTGATCAACTATCAGACAAAGAATCACAAGGTCTGGAGGTGCCATCTTTTATGCATCCCTTATGCTGGGTAAGTACTGGAACGATTAATCTACATTCAAATCAAATCATTTGTAATTGGTAATAACTTGTCTTCTGTTATGTTTTTCTTTGAAACAGCATGCCGCATAAAATTTAACGGTGTATTTCGTACATCTATACCTCTGCGAACCACTGTTCCAGAATCTGGCAAGGTCAAACTATATATTCTTCCCAATTTCACATGAATCCGGATTTCATCATACACTGCTGATTTTTGACAAGAGTTTAAAGAATTGGTTCCACTATGATTCAACGAAACCGAAAAAAACCATTAACTGGAAGTTGCTTTCAAAATGTCAAAAAAATGGTATGGAACTCTTGCGTCATACTAATTTTTTTATATTTAATTTAAAGAGAGAGCATATTATTGATTTGGCTGTGATATTGGAAATGCAGATTGAAACAGTAGAGCTTTGGATGACAGTAGTCAAAGATCAAGCAGATGACATGCTAGACCAAGGATGCAGAATCAAATTCGATGAAAAGAACAGCTCAAAAGAAGAATTGAAACTGATCGCAGTTCCATGACTGAAAATGAGATAGAAAGCATAAAATGGATCAGGGATAACTATAATGTAAAAATAAAAGTGAAAGACATCAAAACCTGCCCTCAACAAGGAGAAGACTCGTAAGTACACAACCTTTTAAAAATTTCGATATATCATTATAAAGTTCAAATTCATTGACTTCAATTTTTATGTGACGAACAGATTGGATTGCAGGCTTTTTGTGATGTACAACATGGAGAAAATTTCGAAAAGGGAGATAGTTCAAAGCAAACTAACAAATGATGATATTTTGAAATTTAGAGCTCATGTTGTAAAGTCATTTGCAGAAAGTAGGCACAGCTGGAACTCAACACACAACGAATTATAGAAATATGTTGAGGGAATAGGACAGGTTGGAGAGCTCCTTCAGTACATGTTATACAGTTTTTGGAGAGCTTCTTAAGTACATTTTATGTAGTTTTTGGATTGCTTTACTATATATAATTTTGTTTGCAATGATCTTTTGAAAGAAATTTATGTGCTTAGCTACTGTCTATGTAGCTATTCAAGTCACTGTCCATGTAGTTGGACAAGTGAAGTCGTTGGGCAAGTCACTGTTAATGTAGCTGGCTATGTGTAGCAACCCAAGTGAAGTCGCTGGCCAAGTCACTATCAGTGTAACTGTCCATGTGAAGTTGCCAAGTCACTGTTCATGTAGCTGGCCAAGTGAAGTCGATGGCCAAGTCACTGTCAGTGTAGCTAGCCATGTGAAGTAGCTGGCGAAGTCACTGTCCATGTAGTTGGTCAAGTGAAGTCGCTGGCCAAATTGACCTCATGTCACATATTATGTAACTGACTATGTCACTTACAGTGTATGTAACTGACCATGTAATTGAACATGTAACTGAGCATGTTGCTGAATATGTAACTGATCATGTCACTTACAATGTATGTAATTGACCAACCAGTGAGGTCACTGGCTAGGTCGCTAGATAAGTCATTGGCCAGAGAAGTCACTGGAAAAGGCCAACTCTCCTTGCCAAGGTGTGTTAACCTCATGTCACAGATTAAGTAACTGATAATGTAGTTGATCATGTAACTGACCATGTAACTTACAATGTATGTAACTGAACATATAACTGAGCATGTAGCTGAATATGTAACTGATAATGTCACTTACATACACATTGTAACTGACCAAGTGAAGTCGTTGGCCAAGTCACTGTAAGTGTAGCTGGCCGTGTGAAGTCGCTGGCAAAATCACTGTCCATGTAGTTGGTCAAGTGAAGTCGCTGGCCAAATTACAGAGATTGCTTTAATATTTAATTTTTTTTTTTTGCAATGATATTTTGAAAGAAATTCATGTGTTTAGGCACCTTCTAAAGTAACTGACCAAGTTATAGAGAAACTAAATGTCACTAGAACTGGCAACCTGAATGTGATGGACCAGGTCACTGGTCAAGTTACTGTAGACTCAAATTAACTGGCCAAGTCACTAGCCAAATCATTAGTCAAATCACTAGCCAAGAAACTTTAGAACTCTAAGTCACTAGAGAAATCACAGCCAAAATGATATTTCTATTTTAGTTTGCAGCGTGCCACTGCACCGCTGCACAATTCAGAAAATCAATCTCTATGAATCTTAGTGGAAGACACTGAAAAATTAACCAGCCATTATTTGACAAAGTGACTGTAAAAACTAACGTCATGAGTGAAAACATAGAACAACTAACTGTGTCTGTTTCAAATTACCTATCTAACCCCAGAACTACAAAAATTTACGATATCTACCAGTGGCAGTTATCTAACCCGAGCACGACTATAATGACCATTTTCTGTGAGTTTTCACAATTTCAAAACTCACAGAAACCGCTCAAGATTTTCTCTCCGGCGAAAACGACTGATTTTCCTACTCCGTTAACCAGTGGCTAAGCAAGAGTGATTCACTGACTATGCCCCAAATTCGAGGGTTTCACAAATTTACCGAAAATCTTCTAAAATTTATCCTCGTCAGACAGACGACGGTGAACTCCTCCTCCTCCTTTCATATAATTTCGATTTGAATAGCTTGAGTTTTGTTTGAATTAGGAAAGATATTTCAATTGCATGTGGAGTCTCATGAGATAAATAATTTGCATGCGAGATTTGTTTGAATTTCATGTGGAATTGGATGAGAAAATGAATTTTCGTGTGAATTTTTTTTAAATTACATGTGGAATCGGATAAGAAAATGGTGAGATTTGTTTGAATTACATGTGGAATCTGATGAGAAAATGCTGAGTTCTGTTTGAATTACATGTGGAATCTGATGAGAAAATGGTGACTTTTGTTTCAATTACATGTGGAATCTGATGAGAAAATGAATTTGCATGTGAGTTTTGTTTCAATAACAAGTGGAATCTGATGCGAGAACATTTCAGCGTTTCGTCATTCTTCAATGTCTTTGTAATTGCCCATGTCGCTGCACTAGTCACTGGCTATGATCAAGTCACTGGCCAAGTCTCTGGCCAATTCATTGTTCATGTCACTGTTTATGTCACTATCATTAACATGTGAGTAACTATGTCACTGATTATGTAACTATCAAAATCACTATTGACTTCTCATTTTCTTAACTGTTTATAGGATTTTTATAAAAGTTCGAGGAAATGGGACAACAAAAAAGAAAACAAAGAGACGAATCCGAAGAAGAACAAAGTCCAGAAGAAACAATTGGGGAAAAGTTGAAACAGATAAAATGGAAGAAAGCAAAAGAGAGAAAAAAAAAAAAAAGAAGCAAACAACTGAAGATGAAGAAGAATCTGATGAAAAACAAGTCCGTTGTAAGAAGAAGAAGAAGGATAAAAAGAAGAAAACTAGAAAGGAGAAAAGAAGAAACAAGGAAGAAGAATCAACTAAAGATGAAGAAAAAAAAACTAAAGATGAAGAAGAATCTGATGAAAAACAAGTCCACGGTAAGAAAAACAAGAAGGATAAAAAGAAGAAAATTAGAAAGCAGAAAAGAAGAAACAGGGAAGAAACTGAAGATGAAGAAGAATCTCATGAAGAAGAAGTTCGTGCCAAGAAGAATAAGAAAATGGATAAAAGGAAGACAAAAAAAGAGAGTAGAAAGAAAAAGGAAGAAACTGACGACGAAGAAAATACAAAGGATGATGAAGAGGAAAAAGTCCCAGGGAAAAGGAAAAGATATGTAAAAAAGGGTTATGTGGAGTATCGTTGCATAATGGTTGCTTTTCTGAAAATAATTTCAAAAAACAAAATAAGCTGACTGAAGGGACTTTAGAGCTTGCTTCAATCAGCTTATTTTTGTTTTTTGAAATTGTTTTCAGAAACTCCAGAAACAGGGGAAGAAAAAAAGAAACGGGACAGAAATATTGCCATATTAGTACTCTTGAACATTTTCATCAAACTCATGTTCCCAAACTCTGGAGGAACAATGTCTTGGGACTATGTAAGAGTCTATGAAGAGGTGGAAAGTCTGGGAAAATATAGCTGGGCAAAGGAAGTTGGCGACTTCCTTAAAAAAATCAATTAAAAGAAAGGCAAAAGAATCCCAAAACATGGCAGGTTGCGTGATATTGGTGATGGTAAGTTCCCGTACCTTGTTAAAAATTTGTGTATCCATCATTTTACTGTCCCATAATAACTACGTATGTTGTTGTGAGTACAAAAACTACATCAATGTCACGTCATTGGTCAGGTCAGTGGCCAAGTCACTATTTATGTTACTGTTAAGTTTATGTCACTGGCAATGTCATTGTTTATGTATTTACCTATGTCATTGGTTATGTTTGTGATATTCATATTCTTAAGCAGCTGTTTGAAAAATAACTAGTTCTCTATTTTAATTTTTTTATTTTCCAAACAGTACTGGTTTTGCCACAAGACGGGTGTAGTGCCGCCAATCGCTTAAAGGGAAACCGAAAATCACGGAATCAGAAAGTGGCAATTAAAGACCTTGATAGAAAAAAAAAAGAAAAAAAAAGGGATTTCAACACAATGGGGAAGTTGAAGGTATGTTAATTTGATGTAGAAAAACTGGGTCACTAGTCTTGTCATTATTTATGTCACTATCATGTTCAATGTTATTGTTGTAGCGTTCCAACTGGTCAGGTCACTGAGCAAATCATTGACTATGTCACTGCCCATGTTACTATTATATGGTCATGTCACAGTGCATGTAACTTCCCATGTCACTGACAAGTTTTTGAAATTTTGTTTCAGAAAATCTTTAATAAAGTTAAAGAAGATGCAAAGGAAGATGATTATGAGTCTAATACAGATACACAAAACTCAAGAAAAACAAAATGATGGGCAAGAAGAAAATGTTGAAAAGAGAACCAATGGAAACATGGAGAATGAGACTGCATGGAATGATATACAGAAGAAAGAATTAGAGATAAATCTTCAGAAAAAGGAAGAAGAGCTAAGAGATGTGGAAATAGAGAAAAAGGGCCTGGAAGAAAAAATAAGGAAATTGGAGAAAGAACTGGAAACAAGAGAAAAGAAAGGTGACCACATTAACAATGAGAAGATGGAGACAGACATAGGGAAGAACGATAAAGAGAAGAACGAATTACAGAGAAAGCTGGAGAGAATGGAAGAAGAGTTAAGTGCTTTGAAAAAAGAAGTTGACGAGAAAGAAAAGGAAATTGGCAGAATAAACGAAGAGAAGGAAGATGTGTTATTGGAAAATGAGGTGCTAAAAATTGAGAAAGTCTCCCTGAATTCAAGAGTGAAGAAATTGGAGGGCATAGTGATGGCACTAACTAAGAAGTATGAGTCGCCAATAGCACTTCCAGGTGATAATAACGACTCAACTCCTCCTCCCTCACCGCCTAGTTTCCCTCTGCCAAAATCAAAGGCCCCTCAAGACAAGCCAACTGACAGCAAGAACTCCAAAAACACGAAATCTCAAGGTGGTATTCAAGGGACTCAATCACAACCTGCCTACTTTACAGCAAGCGCATCTGAGATGACATCTGCTGCACCACACTCAACTGACTGAGGACATCAGTCACCACTTCAATGCCTTGCCCAAGCAGCTGCACAGATTCATTCACCAACCTCTCCTGAGGTTAAATTGGGAACAACAGAAGATGCTTGCACACCAAATATTGCTTGGATAAATGCATTGTTTGAGTTTCCACCTGCGGCTGCGTTATGATCTCTACCTCCACGAAAAGTCAGTTTGGAAGATATGCAAGTAGAGCCGCAGAAGTACAGATCATTATATCACTAGAGGTTCAGCCTGTTTTTGACATTGAACCAGTTAATTACATTTCTCCTACGGAACAGATGACAAGAGATGAGTCCACCATGCCAATTTTAGAGGACATATCAAGGCAGAACTCAGAATCTATTGGCTTATATTCTTATGTAGTTAGGATGAAGAGAAAGGAGAGAATGCAAAAAAAGGAAGATATTTTCTGGTGGGACGAGGTGAAAATACAAAAGGCAAAGTGCAAAAATGACCAGAATCACAGCAGTGAAACAGAAAAAAGGACAGACAGCTGAACAGCAACCAGAGGAGGAAGTGATACATGATTTGACGATTCATATGGATGACGAGGAAGAAACAGAGAAAAACGAAATTGAAGTGATAGATTGGCAAAAGCTACAAATGTACAAGCAACTTGACAGCCCAACTAAAAGCAAATTTGAGAAGTACTGGAACAAGGCAGAACAAAGGCAATGTTTCATGTTATAGCTCACCGGCTAGTAACTTCACTAGCCATGTAGCTGGTTTAGTTAGTCACTGGCCAAGTCACTAGCAAAGTCATTGGCCAGATCATTGGCAAGTGAAAGTCACTGGACTAACACTGTTCTATATTATGCAAGGTATTATTCTGGGAGGGAAAAGAGCCTGGAAGCAAATTCACAAGGGCGGATGTCAAAATGTTGATCAGCGATCAATCAATAGCAAACAACTGGATTGATTGCTATGGGGAAGTGTTGAAGGATGAATTTCAAAATGAAAATTCACAAAGTTTGGGGAGATAAGCTTTTATGCATAGCATGTGTTGGGTAAGTATTGTTTGAACCCAAAATTAACATTTTTTCCCGATAAGGGGGACTCGAAGAAAACTAGGCCAAGAGCCTTGGCCCAAGCTATATATTTTTTATAAGTTCGGAATATATTGTTTAGAGGCTAAATAAAGCCTACTTGGAGACCAAGCAATCTCGGAGCGAATCGGGATATTCCTTGATTTACTATTATTGATCAAATATTTGATAATTAAATATGATGATTTGCTTGATTGTCAAGCATTGTGCTAGAGGGAGGCTTGGCAGCGAGATATCAGATTACGTGACCTAGTCATTCAAGGAGTTTCATCAAGGAAACATGAATCATTTTTTCCAATAAGGCCATCATCCTTCGCTACCGACAAATTGCAAGCAATTGAGTTTACCTACATATATGGCAATTAAGAGGTATGGTGGACGTACAGCAATTTGGTCAGAAGCATGCAATCATCAAGGATTATTATATAATATATGTAATCTTGTGGTACATGTATAATTGCTCATGCACAATTAAGGAAGGCCAACAAATATTCGTTGCCAATAAGAGGCAAGCGATCATGTTCCCATGCAATCAAGGACTACCATGCAATTAAGTTGGACGCGGGGCAATCAATTACTCTGCCAATAACATGGATCAATTAAGGAAGCTATCAACCTTAATTGTGAGTCCTCGCGAAGATACCTTGCGATATATATATGAACATATATACGTGCATATCCTACCGCATCCAAGAGGAAGATTACGTCCAGGTCTCTAAAAGGTAATTAACCTTGCCTAAAAGATTGCTACGACAATGTTAATCTATTATTTCCTACGATAGGTATCAAAACTATTCAGAGTTTTGATTTGATTCAAGGCCAATAACTGTGGCCTAAAATATAGTATTGCATTCCTATTTGGAAGTGAATCTACAAGCAGCCTATATATAGAGGCTAAAGATGACACAGCAAAAGACACAACTCTCAAATCAATCAATCCCTCGGATTATCAAGCCTCCCCGGAGCAAACCTTCAACTTCGTTGAAACCTGGCGATCGTACTTCAAGTCCTAGTCTCTCCAAGAGCCGATTGTTAGTGTTACTGCCACCGATACTACCAGCGAAGCAAGGGTAACGCCCTCGCAACCCAGCGAAGCTAAAGATACGCTTTAGCAAACTCGTGCTTTCTCCAAACTTCCCAGTGATTGCGCTGCTTAGTCTACAACACTAAGTATCGATTCGGTGAACGCAAAGAGATCACAACCAAAGCCCTTATCCGTAAGGCAAGAAGTCCTTTCTCGGAAGACAGAGAAAAGAGCCTTGTGACGAGGTTGGTGCTCTCCTCGTCCACAACGCTTGATTAAGAAGTCAGGTCAAGGGACGCCCCGACGAATGCACCCCACTGTGCTGGCACGCTCACGCATTCAAAAGAGACAATTTGTACCATACTGGATTTTCGTGTCAAACAAGTATGACGAGCACTTTCTATAAACATTGAATGCTTATCTCTCATTCTTTGTTTATTTATAACTCGTTCTCTGTTTTGTTTTTTGTTTTTTAATAGTATTCGACAATACATTTAACTGTGAGAAACTGACATCAATACTTGTGTGAGCCGCTGTTCCAAAACCTAGGGAAATGTAGCATGCTTTTCTTCCCAATTACCCATAATGAAGAATTTCACCACACACTCTTGGTCAACAAGAATAGGGGAGTGCTTCAAAAATGTAAAAAAATTGGTAAGATACTTCTTACTGACCATGTAACTATCACTCACTGACCTGTACTAAATAGAGATATAACCAGTGACATTCACTAGAAGGCGAGGTCACTGGCAATGTCACTTCCTTTTATCTCTATAATTAATTCAAAGAAAATGCATTATGTTCATAATGTTGGTCTGTTGAAAAATACAGGTTGAAATGATCGAGCTATGGATGAGAGCAGTCAAAGATCAAGCAGACGATATGCTGCGTCAAGGCTATAGAATGCAATTTGACAAGAATCAAAGCACTCGCATAAACTTGAAGATGGTTGAAAGTATTTTGAGTGATGATGAGATAAAAACAATAAGTTGAATAAAGGAAAATTATGAGGGTGGAAGAATCCCTTTGAACCACGCCAGAATCTGCCCCCAAATAGAGGAAGGATCGTAAGTCTATATTCAAAAATTTAAAATGATAATTTTACTGTTACTAAGTTTGTCAAAATCATTAACTTGAAATTTTTATTTGCCAACAGATTAGATTGTGGACCTTTTGTAATATATTACTTGGATAGAATGGCGAAAGAGGAGAAGATGCCAAACAAAGTCACCAAAGCTCAGATGCTGAAATTCAAAGCTCAAATATTCAAAAAATTTGCCGGACATAGACAGAGCTGGAACTCAGCAAATGAAGAATTTTAGAAATTTGTTTGTTTAGTTCAGAATTTTTGAAATTTGTTGTTTAGTTCATAATTCAGAATTTTAATAAATGAAACATGACTTGTATGGATCTTTTTATTCAAGTTTAATGCATCTTCTGAATTCATAGGCCAAGTCACCACTTTTGGAACGTAGGGGGTAGGCGGCGCCAGCCCTACCTTGAATCGAATTTTAGTTCTGACTTCTTTTCGTTTTGAAAAATAGATGTCCATGTGAAGTCTTTAATATACGGATCATCATATCACGATCTGAGTGTCCCAAACGGTCATGCCAAAGCCTATATGTGTCAGAATCCCATAAGTCATCTCTCATAACATGGTTAGATTCAATAATTTGAATAGTGGTTACATACAACCCACAAGAGCGACACATAAGTTTCTCTAATACTCGTTTATGTCTGTAGTCATTAGAGGTGATGCAAAGGAACTCTTGTCCATTCTCACAATGTGTTTCTACATAAAAACCATTAGCTCTTATATCTTTAAAACTCAATAGGTTTTTTCCAGCCCTAGGAGCATATAGAGCTTCGGTGACATTACACTACTAGAATTTTGGCCTTAGACATCACGACAATTACATCGGTGAGAAATTCACGCGATGTAAAAAATTATCATTAACATCGATTCCTCAAATACCGATTTCTATGCATATAATTAACATCGTTTATTACTGTTGACCGATATCTACAATTTGATTCTCAAATTTTAAAAAACGCAGAACGGATGAAGTTAAAAATTTGAACACGCGGGGAACAAAATTTCCATTCCACCCACACTTTGTCAGTTTTCCCCCTTCTATCTCACTCACTGTTATCTCCCAATTTTCGCACACTCCCTCTTCCTCGAAACCCTAGCTCTCTCCTCCTTCCTCTTCCGCTCTCTTCCCACGGCCACCACTGCCTCCCTCTCCTCCGCTCACTCCCACTACTATCTCTCTCTCATTAACAGCCTCCGCCCCCTCGGCGGTGCCATCATCTCCACTGACAATTTCTCTCTCTGCAAATCAAACACATTTTCAGCAAAGCAAACTCAAACAAGTGTCCTTCTCTAATCCTCATCCCTTCCGTCAAGCCCTAGTTCCAACAAGCCAAGGAGAATGCGCCTCCGCCTTCAGATCTAATTCGTCATCCTTTTGATTCTCACAGACGGAGATTCCCAATTCCTCCCTCTTTCTATAAAGAATCGATTCACGATGGCCCCTTTTCATCCCGATTCAATTTCCCCAGGTAGTGTTTGTTTGATTTTTGGTACATGGAGATGAATTCTGTTCCATTTTGTGTGGTTTCAGTTTTAAATTTTCAATTTTAAATTTTTTTTTTGTTTGGGGTTTCATTTGAGGGCGATGGCTATGACGATGAAGCAAATGGCCTTTTTTGGAGGTGGATTACCCCTCGTGAACCACCTGGCAAAAATGTGGTAAGTATCTTGGTTGATTAATATTTGTACAAATACATTACTAGAATAATTTTGTTGACAGGTTCTCTGTTATGATTCATGTTCTCACCATTGGATCTCCTTCATCAGGAGGAGTGGGGAAGTGGTTTTGATACTTGAAGATGACCATGAATTGGTTTCACTTGATATCGTGAGCAAACAGCTTAAAAATTTTGGGATTTCTACATATCAGGGTTGTCCTGTTGGCTCGTATGAAGAGAGCCTAATCTTGCTTGACAGGAAGGATGCAATTTCTTACTGAGGGGAAAGAAGAGGTTAAGGTGATAAGTTATATAACTGGCTTCGTGTTTAAATGCATATGCAGCTAAGTTTATTTGACATGTGACTGCTGAATTTTAGCTCAAAACAAAGTTTAGTATTTTGCAAGTGTTAATTTTTTCTTTGTATACAGTTGCTCTGTTCTTAGATTTCTGGGTGTCTTGTTGTCAGCTTGCTTTCGATATTGTTTTGTAGAATTTCTTGTCTTAGGTAGTTAGTTGATTGGATTTCTTGCTTATGTTGTCTGAAAACAGAACTTTGTAACTAGTTTAATAGGAATGATGCAATCCTACTCCAATAAACAAGCTCAGAGCGAAAATAAAATTTTTAAAAAAATTTGGACAAGATGTTAAAGGTGATACATGGTTATGCTGCACCTATTATCACTGCTTGCAGTTTCGTGTTTTATGTAGCACCGCTTGGTAGTGCCATGCAAAGGACTATGGTCTCTGTGGAGTTGCTGATGCTACTTAAGTGTACTTGATATAACACATTATTATTTGCTGTTCTACTAAAAGTCTAGAACTATAAAAATGTGTATGCAATGGATGCTTTAATCAATTTGGCTTTGCTTTATACTACATTCCCATTTGGATAGACATCAGTATAACATAACCTGATCAAATGAGCACTAGACCAGCGGGGATAAGGTGATACTTTGAAAACCCGCAGCATGAATTGAAAATAGGACACAGTAGTGGTATAACTTATAGCTCTAATTTCTGGAGTTTTAAATTCATTTTTAATATCTAGACTCTATGTACCTGTAGTGGTTTTTTTTTTTTCCTTTGTTGGATCGAAGCATCTCCAAGTTATCTTACAGGCTTTATGCTTTGGAAATCTTGAGCAACTATTCATTCTACGTCTGTCTTCAAACCGTAAACTGCACAAGTTACCTTTACGTCAATCTTTCATGCCTGTGTACGAAGTGGACTCATAGTAAGAGTATGCTATCAGATGTATGTAAGAACCATTGAAACTTGTATGGTTGCATACTTGCATCCATCATTATTGGACTCTCCTCTTTCTATGTATGCATAAATATATGTATGTAGATAGTATGCTGCTGAATGTGAAATTGAAATCCTTATGATGGATGTTAATTATATGTTTTGTTACATTGCTATGAAGAACCATTTTAGTGTGCTGCATATGTGGGTCAATGTTTATCTTTCATGTTATATATAGACGCTGCCATAGTTGATGGAAGAAGCATACATCTAATTTGTATATGGTATGGATATGTAGTTGTAAAACTAAAAGCTTTCTCCAAGTTTGAGAATATGTCGATACAAGCTCAAGTTCAGTGCTGATAAGGTGTGTATTATGTAGTCTTACCATCTAACTCTTGAATAATTTATTATTAGAAGATCATTTTCCTCTTAATAAAAAGAACGATTTTGAGGAATAGAGAAGATTCATTGATACATAGGTTTGTGCATTTGTATGCCCCAAGATTGATAATACATTATTGTCACAGTATATTAATGGTGATAGGTGGTGGTTTAAGATGTTTATTAAATCTTTAGTTCATTATGAAGGCCAACATTTGGTGAATTTTAATATTAAATGGTTAATTTATCTAAAAACTATGCTTATAAGGTTTTGATTTTAACAAATTGAATTGATGCTTATAATGGTTTTTGTCAAATACTTCACATCTAATATTGAGTTATTAAGAGTTGTCATAATTCACAAGTCTGTGTAATACTTGGGCAATGAAAATTATTAATCCTTGCTTAAGAAGAACTTTGGGTGGCAATGTTCTAATGGTTAGTGTTCTTCTTTATCCTTTAATTCTAATGGTTAGTGTTCTTCTTTATCCTTTGAGTCATAGGTAATTCACTATTCTGTGGAATACAAGTCTTTGAAGGATTTGTGAGTTCTGAATCACCGATCTGAGCTTTTGTTTCTTATTTTGCTTCCAAGGAATTGTGTTTCATCTACAGAGTTATTCTTCATTCAGCTGGGCAAAGTTCGAAGCTTGCATGACCATGTAACTGGAGCTTTCTAGGCATTCTTTATCTCTGGTTCGCTCTTTCTCAATTCTTGTCATTGTTTGTCACTGATTAATTTGGGAAATTTTGGGGATTTTGTTGAGTTTTATAAATTTGAAGCTTTACTTTTCGGAGATTATAATCAGAGGCAATAGATCTTTTTCTAGTCTTGGAAGACGGATATTCGATGTTTATATTCAGGTAGCCACTCATACTGTTTATGCACTCTATAGGCTACAACGATCTCTGATTGTTTGCATTTGTTACAGGAGAAGTTAGTGTTGAAGGATTTCGACATTGAAAAGGATGCCCAAGGGGTTGATAAGCCAGTCATCTGGGAATTTAAAGCAGTTGAGGTTAAGAAGAAAACTTTAGAGATCCGATTTCATTGGTCTGGGAAAGGGACAACAGCTTCCCTAAACAGAGGAGTATATGGTCCCCTTATTTCAGCTCTCTCTATAGAATCAGGTATTTTTCGCATTTGAAACATTACTCTCTGTCTCTTTCTCTCTCTCTTTTTTGTTTTTTTGACTTGTTTGAAACATACAAGCAAGTGAAGCAACTAAAACTTAAATTGTGATAGATCGTAAAATACTAGAAACAGAATTGTGGAAGAAGATGGGAGTCTGTTTACTTCAAAGCACAGGACTATATGCAATATTTTTAACATACTAATACTAATTTATCGTTTTCTTCGTCATCTTTCTAACTAAGTTTAAACTTTAAGAAATTTCCATATAAATTTGATTTTTTATAACATCCCAAGACAATTCTGTTTCCGACTGTTATACCCAATGTATGGCTGCATATCCTATAATCTGAGCTTATACTCTATGTTGATCATCTGTTTATTGATTTTCATTAATTTTTCAGAGTTCAAGCCTCCTCATGATAGCAAGACATGGATATTTATTGTGGTGGGAGCTTCTGTTTTGTGCCTCATTCTGTTGATTTTAAGCATTTTTTGGTGGAGAGGCTGTCTGGATAAGAAGACATCAAGAGAAGAAGGTGATACTAATTTACCATGCTACATTAATAGCGGTGTAGCAGTGCATTGGTTCATATATTTTTCACTTTATATATATATTTTAATTTCATGTAATAAATAGTTGGATACTATGTGATAAGAAATTTATGAATTTGCAATACATTACCAATATCCTAAGTTCCTAACCTTGTTCGATGGACAGCTCTGAGAGGACTGGATCTGCAAACTGGCTTTTTCACCTTCAAGCAAATAAAAGCTGCCACTATTAACTTTGATCCTGTAAACAAAATTGGGGAAGGTGGTTTTGGATCTGTGTACAAGGTACCATAAAACTCCATCTTTCTTGCTTTTAGTATTTTGGTGTTTATTCAACTGCTTTCCTTATTGGTAGGCATCTTATCATAATTGAAAATTAATACTATTCGATGCAGGGAATACTACTGGATACTATAATTGCAGTAAAGCAATTATCTGCAAAATCAAAGCAAGGAAATCGAGAATTTGTGAATAAACTTTCTAATAAATCAAAGCAAGCATGATATATGTGGTTGATTAAGTTACAATATTCTATTTAGTATGAACTTTCTAATTCAATAATGTGAATAAACAGGGTGTACCTAAACAACCGGGTGGAGTTGAGTGTGGCTATTGTGTAATGCGATACATGAAGGACATTATAAATGATGACACGCTTTCATTTCCGACCAAGGTATATGCATTATGATGGAAACTTTGGTTTAATTATAGTGGGCAGATTATGACTTATGTGGGCAGATTTTATAGTAGGCAGATTATGACTTATGTTATTGAATATATTCATAGTGGGCAGTGAAGACTCGGAAAGTATACACCCAAGATGAAATTGACGAGGTCCGCATTGAAGTAGCTGACTATTTGCAGACTTTGCTGTAGATGCTGACTCAACCGAAGTGATTTTGAGTAAGGCTAGCTAGATTTTGTAGAATCATTTTGAAGTAGAACGTTGTACAGTTGCAGGTGAACTAAACTGCATATAGTTATTGCAATGGTCTATTTTGGGCTAGCCTTGATGTAGGTTAGGGTGTTTTTGCCTATTTTTGAAACTATTAACAATTCTGCTGTTCGACATAAATTAATGCAATGCCCCATATTCAATTAATTCAGAATGTCTTGTTGTTGAATGTGGATTACAAGCATTTTAGCAGCTATAATTAATTTCTTGGACATCATCTCATATAAAAGATATGATATATATACACCTGTTTCAAATCAGTGTTAAACTACAAAACGATGTCCAGAAAGAGATAATACATCAGTTTCGAAACTAAAATCGATGTCTCATTTTTCATGGATAACGACGTATTGAGTAAGAAGCGATGTTTAAAAAACTAATCGACGTCGATGTAAACTATAGGGAACGATGTCTGGAATCAATGTGGACATCGATTCACAATTTCAGAAACGATGTCTGGAATCAATGCGGACATCGATTCACAATTTCGGAAACGATGTCTGGAATCAATGCGGACATCGATTCACAATTTGGGAAACGATGTCCGGAATCAATGTGGACATCGATTTACAATTTGGGAAACGATGTCCGGAATCAATGTAGACATCGATTTACAATTTGGAAAACGATGTCTAATAGTAAAATGGACATCGCTCCATAAAAGGAAACGATGTTTATTATAATAATGCACATCGTTTATTATATACTAAGGAATGTAGATTGAATCTTAAATAGTAGGATATATAGAAAATATGTGTGAACCTCACAAACGGCAGGCAAAATGAAAATAATCTGATGTCTGATACCATAATAAACATCGTTTCTAATATGAGTAACGATGTTAAAATGAATATTTATGCTATTGGACCTATACTTCATTAAGCATTAAATGCCAAAATATGAAGGTTTAACAATATCTAAACACACTAATATGTTATCATAATAACTGTTTTACATCGGTTCCATAAGCTTATTCGATGTCTATTGTTGATCTGGACATCGGTTTTTGACCGATGTCTTTTTGTTATTGATCTTTAACATCACCCACTAAGACATCGGATGGTTTTTTTTTTAACATCGGTTTTTGGCCGATGTAAAAGGCCAAAATTCTAGTAGTGTGTTGAACAGCTGGAGCAGATTGTTGATATTTGAATAATTTGATAGTTGATCTGCAGGTTTGACAGATGGTTAATGTTATTACTTATTTGTGTAGTCGAGAACTTGAGATGTTGATGTCATGAACAAGTTACTTGTAATGTTCATTACTTGATTTAGTGAATAGATTATGAGTGGTTTATACTTTATTTTGTTGATATTTTGATAGTAATGGTTACTCATTTTAGGACAGTTAAATTTGTCGACTTTGGTCGAAAATATGCTAAAAAGAAAAGAAAGTTGAACATAACCGAAACCGATCCGCACCGCACCGCAAAACGGTGTAACCAAAGTAAGCGGTGTAGGTTTTTAAAATGCGGTTGTGGTTTTAAATATAGCACAACCGAATGAAGCAGTTTGGTTGCGGTTTTAGCCTAACACCGATCCGCACCGAACCTCGCCCAGCCCTAACTATTTCTATGGATGACGCCTAGTTGATCTTCTGTGACTACGATGGCTGGACCATCACAATTGATTCATGGTCAAGGACCAACTCAATTTATGTTGCCAAATGGCACAAGCATTTATAACCAAAAAGCAATTTCCAAAACTAAATCAAAGTTCCAACAGTCTAACAATCTGTTTACAAACCAAATAGCTAACATGCAGCACAAACGTAAATCAAAGTTCCAACTTCCAAGTTCTAGCAGTAAATCAAAGTTCTAGCAGCACAAACATAAAGTTCAAAATTCAAAGTACGAAACATTAAATTTCAAGTTATTACAAACTATAGTTAAAGAACTTAAAGGCTGCAACATCAAGTTCCAAGTACCAAACAGAAGTTAAAGTTATTAGTTATTACAACCAAAGTTAAAGCAGTCCATACTTGAATGAAACCGAAAGGGAAGAACAAAAAACAGAAAGTTGGGTTACGGAGAACTTGCTCCAGCAGCACAACAATTTATTTCAAAAAGTTGTTCCATTAGTCCGATTTCCAGCAGCTACAACCTACTTCATCCCTCAGAGTCAGACACTTGGGTCACAACAGAGTCTAATAAAAAGTTAAAAACCAAAAACAACAATCACAAACCAACAACTTACCAATTAATTTATTCAAATTAACAATTAGTGTAAAGTCAAAAAATGTTAAAATACCTGATTCAAGCTTCTCAAGCTCACCATAAAGCTCCAACTCGGTCTTCGTCGGCTCTTTGTACTCATTAAAAGCACCACCTCTTAACCAATAATTGAGACAAACCAGCCCTTCAACCATTGTCGCAGTCAATGAAGCTCTAAATGGGTCAACAACCCTTTTTCCTAGGCTAAAAGCAGCCACCGATGAAGCTGGAACAACAAAGACATCCTTTGCAATTTTAGACAAAACTGGAAACCTAGGAGAATTCTCTTTCCACTAATCTAAAACATGAAATTTTGTATTGGCGCGCAGGGTCTTCGGCAGCTTCAAGCAAGTACTTGTCGACTTCATTCCTTATCTCAACCACATCTTTTTGCTTCCTAAGCCTCAAGAACTTGTTCATTGATGCAGCATGACTATCCTCCTCTCTGACATTAGAAATTGATTGAGTAGGTGGATATGTAGCTGCAAATGACGCTTGTGCAGCCACATGGTCAAAATTAACATACTCAAGATAAAACTGCATAAATTGGCCCTTAACATCATCCATCATCTCCGAGACCAAGGACATGTCTTGCTGCAGCAGAGGGAAAAAGAGCTCAAGATACAATATCTTGTATCTTGGATCTAATACCATAGCAAGCAGCAAAATAGGGTTCAAGTTCTCCAACTTCAACCAATATTTGTCGAATTTTTTCTTCATTGATGCCCCAATGTTAACCATCAAATTAATGATCGACACTTTGGCTGCATTTTTCCAATTCTTCAATGATGGTACACATCCACACAACAGGCTGGTTTGCAGTTACCACTTTAGTGCGGCTAAATGCCAAAGTTGCATCATAAAAAATCTTGAGAAATTTCACCAACCTAGCAGCCTTCTCCCAATCCTCTTTCTTAGGCGGCCCGACCCTTTTTCCTCCCCCAACCCTTTCCTGAAAGTAGTTTTCGTACTGCTGGTCCTCATCTTCCAACCTCACGAAGGCCTGCCTATACTTCACAGCTATGTCTAACATGAAATAGGTGGAGTTCCACCTTGTGCACACATCTAAAGGCACAATACCCCCCTTATGATCAACCTTCTCTCTAGATGCACACTTCCTAAATTTCTCTAGCCTTGCAGGTGAACTCCTAATAAACTTAACAGCATTCCTAATTGCATCGATGGAGGAATCAAGCTCCTCCATCCCATCCCTCACAATAAGATTCAAAACATGGCAGCAACACCTAACATGCAGAAAACTCCCACCTAACACTATCTGCTTCCAATTCCCAATCTTCTCCTTCATATACTCTATTGCAGCCTGATTACTCGATGCATTGTCAACTACAATGCTGAAAACTCTCTCAATACCCCAATTAATGTAGCATGACTCCACCAATTTCCCTATTGTCTTACCCTTGTGATTCAGAATAACAGTGAAGTTTATTATTCTCTTATGTAGTGCCCAAGTCTCATCTATGAAATGAGCTGTCAAGACAAGGTAATTGATATTCTGGACTGAGGTCCAGGTATCAGTGGTAAGAGAAACCCTCATATTGTTCCTAGCTAAAAACTCTCAAATCTTTTCCTTCTCAAATTGGTAGATATCCCTGATATCTCTACCAATTGTCCTCCGAGAGGGAGGATCAAACCTTGGTGATGCAATTTTCATAAAGTCAATAAAACCCTGCCCCTCTACATGACTAAATGGCAGCTCATCCCTCACAATCATTTTAGCTAAAGCCCTTCTACATTCATCTGGGTCCCAACCCCTAGCAAGTAACTTACCACCACTATCAGCAGAATCAAAGGAAAGAAATTTTTGCTTCTTAGCTGGTTCGTATGCCGGACACTTCTTGCATTGGTAGAGCATATGAGTCCTCATGGATGTCGTCCCATTTGATCTTAAGTCGCAAGCATACGTGGTGGGATAGAACTTGCACTTAGCTCTTGGTTTCGCCATCGGAGTACCATCCAGATTCTTCATCTTCTCAAAATGATCCCATGCTGCAGACTGATTTTTCCTCTTCACATACTCAGCTTCACTAATTGGAGCAGCAGCTGCAGAAGGTGGTATGGGAGGAAGCATAAGCGGTGCAGCAGCTTCACTTGTAGCAGTTGGTATTGTTCCGGTGCTTGACCCAGCTGGTGTCGCATTGGGAGTTTGCGAAGCTCCACTTCCCTGATAAGAAAGTAAGAAAAAAATCAAATCAGTAAGATACAAACAACAACATACCCACAACAACATAAACTTCCCCCGATCAAAACTTTCAACTCACAACAACATACCCAGAACAACATTCAACTCAAAACACAACATTCAGAACTCAAAACACACCCAGAACAAACATTCAGAACTCAACATTTAACTCAAAACAAACATAGCCAGAACAACATTCAACTCAAAACACAACATTCAGAACTCATTCATCAACTCACAATAACATACCCAGAAACGAACAGAAAGAACCAAGCCTTGACTTGGGCATGCCCAATCAAATCAAACAAAATCAAAATCGAAAGGAAAATCAAGCTGAACCCATACCGATTCCATCCGAAGATGAGTCCAGATGACGTCCTACGTCGGCGTTAGTCCGAGTCAGTGTCTTCGGTCGGCGTTCGAAGGCTGTGAGTCGATAGAGAGAAGCGGCGTCGTGAGTAGAGAATGAGAACCGGCGTTCGAAGGCTGTGAGTCGAGAGAGAGAAGCTGAGACTGAGAGTTAAGAGAGAAAAGAGAGAGGCAGATTCGAAATGAGGAAATGTGATCCGGTCAAAACTAGGGTTTTTGTGTATGAGAGACTGAGACTGAGAGCAATCAGGTGCAACGCAATGTATGTGTAACCTCATTTAGACCAATCAAAATTCGACAACTATTAAAAATAATTTTTATATAAATAAAAATTATATTAATTAAATAATATTATTATCCTGGCTGGTTCACTGGCTAAACCCGGTCCTGACCCGGAGCAATCCGGTCCGGTTCGGTCAACTCATTTTTTCCCGCCATTTACATCCGGTTCGGTCACCAACCCGGTTTTCCTGCCCAGTTCGGCCGGTTTTGGACTTCCGGTTCGGTTTCTGCCCAGCCCTAGAAATAGTTGCCTATGTCACAATATAGTATGTGTGGTGCCACTATCAACAAGGCATTCCAACTCTCCAGGAAACATACTGAAAAATAATAAAGTTTGGAATTAAAACATGTCCATGACATCGAATAATAATACGATACTTTATTAATAAAGATAGCCAATGATTACATCAATGGTCCCAAAAAAATCTAATCCAAAATAAAATCAAACTAAAACACATTGTAGTCACTCTATCCGTTTGGTAACTCCAATCAAATATGACAAGGAAAGTAGAGAGAGATGTTGATGGAGCGATACTCTCTTAAGTACAATTAATCTCAATGACTTTCCTAGACATCATATTTCATTGGGTGCACCACATGAGAAAGAGTTTAATACAATTGTCATTTATTGACTAAGGCATATTGCCATTACAAAAATTCTTGGAAAATAAAAGGACTATTCTAATCAAAGTATGCAACATCCTTGTGCACTTCACCTTCAGCTTTGAAGTCCGCTATGGTGAGATTGACATCTCCACCATCTTCTTCTTCTTCTTCTGCAAGGTACACTTCTTGCTCCCTCAGGTCCCTATATGCCCTGTATCTTGAAGCTAGTTGCTCGCTTTCCTTGCATTGCTTGAACCAATGCTCCATTGATCCACATCGATGACACATGTCATTGTGGTTACCTCCCTTTAATTGAGGTGCACGTTGTGGGAGTTCCCTAGGAGGGTTGGCGCCACCACCACGACCTATGTCGCCTCCACCATAAGCCATGGTGCCACCACCATGACCACGGATACCACGACCACCTCTCCCACGTGTGGCATTGCTACCACGTGTATTCGCACCAAACCTGCAGTTTCCTTCCTTGTTAGGGCGGTTATATGGACCTATACGTCCCTCATATCCTTTATTCTTAAGGTTCGCTCCTTGCGCCCTCTTTTGGGCGTATTATAATTCACCCCATGAACGCTCTTAGTTCCAATGGGCCTTGAATTATTATTCCTCACGAGTATGTTATCATGTTTCTCAACTACAGATATGATATTGATAAGCTGATGAAACCTTGTGATTCGTCCAACATTGACTTCAGTGCGGTATTGCTTTGATACCACAATGGCTGAAATGGGGAAGGTGGAGAGAGTTTTCTCAATTAGCTCTTTCTCTGTGACAGGTTGTCCACAAAACCTCAATATGGACTGTAGGCGAAGAGCTTCTGAATTATATTCAGCAACAGACTTGAAATCAACAAAGCGCAGATTGTTCCATTGAACCTTCAAGTCAGGGAGGGAATCTTGGACATTGCCAAAGCGCTCTTCTAGCGCTACCCATAACTCTCTTGCATTCTTGATCGACATATACTCCAATATGAGTGCCTTGTCCATATGGAGTCACATCAAGATAACTGCTTGAGCATGCTTTGTAGGTGTTTGCACAAACATACGATCCGGGTTAGGTGCCTGGATTATGGGTAATATTCCCTTTGAAGTGAGGTGATTCTCAACATCGGTTATCCAACTGTGGTAATCCGAGCCTATTAAGTCAAGCATGTGAAAGTCGAGTCTAGGTTCATTCGACATCTTGAAAATAAGAAGAGAAGATATATTAGCTTCAGAGCTAAATTTCCACGAAAACTAAAATAATAAGATTTCCGAGCTATGCTACCAAGAAAACAATTTTCAAGAATCTCTTTTGGATTAGACCAAAAAATAATGTTTTAATATGGTCACAATTTGATGCTTACGGACGTTCTTAGTCCGAGCATTATGAACACTCTTAGTTCGATAAGCGTGAATCCCCACAATTCTGCTTTATTAAATAATCGAACCCATGTTCGTATATTGAAAATCCTGCAGATAATAAAGGAATTTAAAAGACAAGAAAGTAGGAACTTTACTTGTTGAAATTCGGAGCAGATTCGCTTCTGAATAGCTCCTACTTCAAATGGTGTACAGCTCTCAAAACGACTCAAATAGGGCTGAAATTTGGAGGTCAGATAAAAGAGGCAGAGACGAACAACTTTGATGAAGGAAAGATTTGATCTAAGGTCCCGATCAAGACATTTCAGGGCGTGCAAATAGGCTTATTTGCACAGGAAAGAGCGTGCTGCTGTGCTGCAGGGGCAGTAGAAGGCACACAGGTGCTCAAGGGCTATAGGAGCAGTGCGCGATATTGCTAGCAAGGGTTAGGAGCTTGCGGCAGTTTTTGGTGAAAGAAATTTCAGGTGTTAGGGTTTTTTTTTTCCTGGCTAGGGCTTGGGTTAGAGTATTATGCTGATAACGTGTTGTAGAGAATTGGAAAAATGTATTGTATTCATCTCACCATGAGGTTTATATAAGGTTACATCATGTAAATAAAAGGCAATACATAATAGCTATACTAATCAATCGCACATTACAAGTATGTCAATCGCATACATTACGAGTCTGTCAATCATATACATTACGAATTTACAAGTCTGTCAATTGCATATATTAAGCAATACCTATTACATGAATAGTCATTATCATTCATAGAATTTCTCAATATTTCTCCACCTTGTACAGCTCATTGACATACGAATACGGGGAAGAACCATGTTGTTGGATCAGTACAAGGGCATGGGAACATGGGAAGCCGTACAACTGCCATTCTCCACACAAACAAAAGCGAGTTTCCAAATTTAACATGCTATAGGTATTAGACCTGCTCACTCTCCAATGTCTTCCGACTTCCAAATTCTCCTTCAGCTTCTTTTCAATTGCTGGGCACAACTCAGAGGACCATTCCTGCGCATCCTCCTTCCGAGCAGCAATTGAAGCCATGGACTTCACTCTAATCCTATCATTAATATCAAGAATAGGAAGAATCTTCAAAGGACCGCTTTCTTAAAATAAAAAATAAAAATAAAATAAAGGCAACACCCAATTGTTGAAAGACTCAGCCAAGTTATTTGTCATTTCACTAAATCTTTCACCATCAAAGTAAGCCATACACCAGTTCTCCTTCGGAAGATATTCCAGAAATTGAGCAACTATGTCACCACCTTCACTCCTCAAGATTTCCATGTTGAACTCATACATCTCTGGTGTGCGAGAATAAGCACAACACATAAACAAGTAAGGAATCCGATCCTTGAGGTAAGAACCAGCTGGAAATTTGTCAGAAAGGTTAGACATCAGGTGTCTAAAACAAAACCCATGTGGATTATTAGGAAACACTCTAGGGAAAGCACTAACAAGCCCAACATGACGATCAGAAATGCACGTCACCCTCCTTATAGGGTGTTTTGCCAACTCTTCAGCCAAAACCTCAAGAAAAAATCTCCAATTACTCTCATTTTCAGAATCCACAATAGCATAAGCAACTGGATACAAACCTGAAACAGAAAAGAAAAGAAAAAATGATGTAACTATCATGTAACTGTAAATGTCACTGACCATGTCGCTGACATAACCACATATTACTTGACAGTGACATAGCCAAGGACATGTCACTCAAATCACAACACATTTAAGTCACTGTCAATAAACATGTAACTGACCATGTCAGTAGCTATGGAACTAACCATGTCACTTACATTACAAAAAACAGAACATGGCAGGAAAATAGAGAAACAAGAAAAATACAAAACTAGATTCAACCTTGATTTGCGTCCTTTGCCGATGCAGCAATAATCTGCCCCTTGTACTTGTTGGTAATGAATGTAGCATCAATAAAAAGAATAGGTCTACAAGATTGAAAACCCTTCACCCATGCACCATAGGTAACAAACATACGCTGAAATCTGTGTGTTTCTAAATGAAACTCAATCACTATCCTAGAGTCGGGGTTTGACTTCATAACACACTCACTGAACCAAAATAGCTGAGCATAAGAATCAGCTTCATCACCATGTAGGGCTGTTTTTGCCAACTCCGTACCATACCAAACTGTACGATAAGCAACATCCAAACCATAATCACTCTTGATCTCATCAGCTATATCAATTGCCTTTTTGTTTGGATTGGCACAAATCTTATCAACCACAATAGACTTGACAACCTTAGATCCCATCATCTTACTCTTCTTCAAACGAATCACACCATGACATGTGTGAACATTAACCAACCTTTTAATCATAAAGAAACCATTAGCCCTGCATAAATGAGCTTTCACAAGCCAATTGCAGCCCTGAGAATGTTTCTTAGAACACTGAGCAATAACACGAACCTTGTCATTTCTAACAAACTCATATACTTACGCAGCTTATCCCTAAACTCAACAACCCCACCCTCAAACTTTTGGCCTTCAAAATGAATATAATTCTCCCAACCTTTCGTCATATAACTCTTCAGTGCCTCTGCCCTATAACACCCCAAATAATTATTCTCCTCAAGCATGGTATTAGAACCCTCACACATTGTATTACTCACCACACTTTCACTACTCGAAGGCAAATCAATCATAAACACTTCAACAAAATCATAATAGTAACGAACCAAATTCCTAAAAATCATTCTCATATCAACTTCACTCTCTAGAAAGCATGAAGTAGAATCCAGAGGAATAATGTACCACAACATGAACTTGCCTTGAATCAAATCCGGAAAACGAGAGCGTATGGAATCGCATAGGTGAAGAAACGACCAATTCTGGAATAATGGAACTGTCGCTGCTTCTACAACATAGCTAGTATCCATAACAACTGCACAAAAATAAAACAAATCACTATCCATGTCACTACTAAGGAAATCAACACAAACAAGTCACTACCAAAGTAACTGTTAATGTCTGAACATAAGAACAATATTAAACGTGTTACTAGCAAAGTAACTGATAATTCCTTAACAAAAGAACAATATTATAAATGTAACTGGCCATGTCACTACTAAAGAATCAATAGAATAACACAAACCGATCACTGCCAAAGTCACTGTTAATGCCTGAACAGAAGAACAACATCATACTCGCAAAATAAATGATAATTCATGAACAAAACAGCAGTTTTAAAAATGTAACTGGCCATGTCACTGATAAAGGAATCATAGTATAGAACAGGTATAGTACCGCAATAGCACAAAACATCATGAACATAGAAGTTAACACAAAACAACAAAAATACACTGCAAAAACCAAAACGAACAAATTCACATAGAGAAGGCTAACCAATCAAATCAGAGAAAACCAGAGAGACGAAGAAATAGAGAGACTGTAACTAAGGACTGAGTCGACAAAGAAGAAGAAGAAGAAGACAGTAACGTGATCAAGACGAAGACCGATGAAGCCAGAGATCGAGAAAAAGAGAAGAGAGCTGAGGAAGCTCAAAACCACTCAAAAGTGAGATTTCAGATCGTCGCAGGGGCACAAAGCAAAATCGGAAGCTGCCGGTGGAGAGAGAGCGGCGAAGAAAGAAACTCGGAAAGAGATCTCCGATCAAATCGAATCGGAAGCTTTCTGATCAAAGAAGAGAGAAAATTTGAGCTCGCAGATTTTGAAATGGAAGGTTATAAAGGTTTATTACCTTAGGGGTAGAATCGAAATAAAAAATATAAAAAATTAAAAACTGACCTTTTTTAACATGACCTCATTATTCATATGGACTAAATTAATATTAATAACAATTCACAATTGACCTTTTTATCAAGTGAGAAACTAGGTGACCTTTTTATCATTTCACTCTCTAAAGTGACCTTGTCCATCATTTCCCTATAATAAAATGACACTAATATGTAATTTTCTATTTTTGTTGTTAACCCATATCTTTCTCCCTTTTTTGCATCATTTTCTTTTCTTTACTTCCTATTCTTCCTTTCTTTACTTCCTTTTCTTTTTTTTCTTTTTTTTCCCCTTCTTTTGTTACAACTTTTCTATTAGTTTTTCCTATTAGTGTTTCTTTAAAATTTCTTCTCCTATAGGCAAATCTTGTATATTTTTCTTTGCTCTTTCAACATAATCTTGAAGCCCTTCCCAAAAAAGGAAGCTGGCTCACGGGTGATGGGAAAAGAAAAACATATGACAGCAAGGACCTTGGAAGTAAAGGAGCAATAACAGAGGAAGTGCTCGGTAGCGACGCGTACTCCCAAAACACACAATGACCAGGAGTGTCAACTCTACACCCAAAACACACACTGACCATGAGTGTCAACTCTACACCCAAAACATGTTATCAGACCCATCCAACAACAACGGATCCACTCTAAATTATGTTATCAAATTAGTTCAACAGAACCAGTCTGGATTAAAATCCAGTTCATAGACAAGTTTACCAACAACAACAACATCTAATTTATTGTATGAACTCAACAAGTCTTAAAAATATCAAACACTTGGGGGTCGTTGACCAAATAACCAACTGTAATACTTGGAGAAATAATCAACAGAGGTTGAAATGTTATCGTGTATGCACCAATATATTCAAAAGATTGTAAAAAGTAACATTCCGGAACAGAGAAGGCCTACTGACCAGGGTGCCTCACCCTAAAATTAGATAAACTTAAAAGCATATACAAAAATTAAAAATTAAAACATTTTAGACAAAAACAGAACGCACTAAAAAATTACAAAAAGACAGAAAAAGAAAAGTTTATTAAATCATCAGAGAAGCCCTCAAGATTTATATAGCATTTTAGTTTTCAATCAGTAAAGGTGGGTGGGAGAACCAAAAATATATAAACTGCAGAGAGCTTTGTCTTAGCATTGAGCTAATAATACTGTTCAGCAGTTAATACAGAAGAATAACAACTAAAAAGAGTTAAAACTCTCTCTTGTAACCTCCACGTCTCGTAGTTCATTGTTGCGACAAGCAAAGGTAGAGTGAAAAACTTGCAAGCTGCAATTGCTATACTTAAAACTAGACATCGCACTCTCACCGCTCCCATCCAGCAGCACTAGAAACACTTCCTGTGTACAATTGATGGACCAGATTCATCATACTCTGCCTTTGCGATCCACATCTGTGTTCCAAATATAAATAATCCACCATTAGTTTTGTGATGCAGTAAATCCTCATCATTTTGCTAATAGCTTAGTCAGAGAATTCGGTATTTGTAATTTTGTTTTACACAAAAACTGATAAAAGTTCTCAATGCACGAGTGCTTAACCAAATATCACAAAAAGGTAATATTCGCAATGATAAAAATAATAGAAGTTATACTCAAACTCTTCTTATAGTAATATGCAAATTCAATTCAGATTCATATATACTGAAATGACATACCTGCTGGAAAGTGCTTAGAGATGCAAGGATGGATCCACCAATCCAGACACTGTACTTCCTCTCAGGTGGAGCAACAACCTTGATTTTCATGCTGCTTGGTGCCAAAGCCGTGATTTCCTTGCTCATTCTGTCAGCAATGCCAGGGAACATGGTAGACCCACCACTGAGAACAATGTTTCCATACAAATCCTTCCTGATATCGACATCACACTTCATGATAGAGTTGTATGTAGTCTCATGAATGCCTGCAGCTTCCATTCCAATCATAGATGGTTGGAAAAGTACTTCTGGGCAACGGAATCTCTCAGCACCGATGGTGATCACCTGTCCATCAGGCAATTCATAGCTTTTCTCAACTGAAGAACTTGTCTTAGCAGTTTCAAGCTCCTGCTCATAGTCGAGAGCAAGATATGCAAGCTTCTCCTTCATGTCCCTGACTATTTCTCGCTCAGCTGTGGTGGTGAAGGAATAGCCACGCTCAGTCAAGATTTTCATAAGAGCATCAGTGAGGTCCCGACCTGCTAAGTCAAGACGGAGAATGGCATGTGGGAGAGCATACCCCTCATAAATGGGAACAGTGTGGCTGACACCATCTCCAGAGTCCAGGACAATACCTGCATGAAATTTCCAGAAGTAAAATTGACAATAAGTACACCCAGAAAATAAGAAAAAAGACAAAGAAACTAGTAAGTAGATGGAATTTCCTTGCTCCACTAAAAGAAAATTCAAGCTTCAAAAGTTAAATCAAGCCTTTCTTCAATTACAGAACATGCCTGTTCATTCACCAGCCATCATCACTATATATCTACCTTAAGCTATTGTCATCTCAACCCCATCCTTTTCTATTAATAAGGGACTTAAGGCTTTCAAAGGTGCCTTGCCTCTAACGTATTGACTTGAACATGGATCACTCAATTATCCCCCACCTAAACTTCTATAGGCCACTTCATTTTCCTCCAATGATTCCAAACCACAGTTGCACCTGCTATCTCTGAGGATCACCTTATATGATTATCTTGAATCAACATGCACATTAATCTATTCCAAAGGCAAACTAAGAGCATCTCCAATAAACTGTACAACAATATTAGTATGTAAAATTCAGTCAACATGGAGTAACCCTACCCAACACAAAATTAAATTCACAACATGCTACATTACTTAGATTGCTTACCAGTTGTACGACCACTGGCATAGAGGGAAAGAACAGCCTGGATGGCGACATACATGGCAGGAGTGTTGAATGTCTCAAACATGATTTGGGTCATTTTCTCACGATTGGCCTTTGGGTTCAGAGGTGCTTCTGTGAGTAGAACTGGATGTTCTTCTGGGGCAACACGAAGTTCATTGTAGAAAGTATGATGCCAAATTTTCTCCATATCATCCCAGTTGCTCACAATACCATGTTCAATGGGGTATTTCAGGGTCAAGATACCACGCTTAGACTGAGCCTCGTCTCCAACATATGCATCCTTTTGACCCATGCCAACCATCACACCAGTGTGACGTGGGCGGCCAACAATGCTAGGAAAGACAGCCCTTGGAGCATCATCTCCAGCAAATCCAGCCTAAAAGTTGCCAGTGCATCAGAATCAAAATATACTCGGACTGGAATTTGTAAGACATGCATCAGAAAAGGCTCAGTAGAAGGAAATACAGTATCCTGGTGCCTTACCTTAACCATCCCAGTCCCATTGTCACAGACAAGTGGTTGAATGTCCTCAGCCTCAGCCATTTTGTGTTACTAGTCTTAGAGATGTATCGACTGCACTACAGTACAAAAAATTATGAATAACGGGAAATACGAATACTACAAAAAGGGAGGGAAAATGAATACCATAAGCATACACATATATAAGGCGTAAACCGATTCATCCAATATGCATAAAATACCATAAGCATAACTATCATATCTAATTTGCACATCTATGTTTAAAAAACCTTGAACAGATTCCTCAATCATTTATAGCAAATCATTAGAACTTATAATTACATTGTATTTCCAGAAACATAATTCATCGAAACATCATTGCAAGAATCATATACAACAAATAAAACCCACACAAGAAATCGCACCTATTACAAATGCAGGAACAAATTTCAGATTCTGTAAATGTTTTGGATAAAAAAAAATTCCCAATCTTTTGTTCTGTCACTGAAATTTCTATAATTAAACGTTGAATAAAGACCCAAATCCTTACATTTAATCAAATGATTCAACAAAATAAAAATTCTTGAACGAATCAGAAAGCTATCTCACAAATCCAAAGAAACTACAGATTCATATTCTCACAGATGATCGCAGATAACAATGCGGCCGATCTGAAACCAAAAAATCCAGAACGAAAATGAAACTCCAGAGCGAAAACTTCAGATCAACGATGATGAATAATAGATTTGCATGCTTGGTTGAAATGCAAGAAAAGCGTTTAAATTTGTTGGGAAGAGAAAATCTGACCTTGAAAATTTTGGGGTGGGAGGAATAGGAGGAAGAAGAAGATGGCACTCCGATCTCGCGCCCTTGTGTTCAAAATTTAGACCTCAAACCCCACCTCAAATTCTGCTTTTAAATCCAAAACTCTCTCAGCGAGAAATCGTGGCCGTCGATTTGTGGAACGGGATCTCAGCTGCTGGCGACGCGTGCCTCTCTGATCTGTTTTTCCCGTAACTACAGGCTGTTTTGAAAATGCTTTTGGCAATCCAGGTGTCACAGCAGAGCTATTACTTTTTCCAATTCCTTTTGATTTCTTTCTTTTTGGGCTCCAATTTGGGCCGTGGCTTGGTCCTAAAGGAGTGGCTCTAAATGCCCGTTTGAGCTAGGTTTTGGGCTAAGCTCCATAGAAAATATGGGTAGTCGCGCAATGAAAGAAATCCGAAATTGGGCCCCAATGAGGTATTTGGGCTCCATTTGAAATTATTTCTAAATTAATAAAATTGCTTACATGATTGGGTTTTTAAGAAGTACTTAATTGTGTAGGTGAGGAATTAGTGTCGAATGATCGTTGTTCTAGCGAAATTAACGGGCAAAATCGACCATATTTCAATTATTATAAAGGTTCTTTGACCCAAAGCACTAAAATTAGACAAAATTATTTCACTTACCTCAACAACAGATTTTTATTCCCCTTTACCCGATTTTAACTAAATTGACATTTTTGCCCTCAGCCTAATTGGAAAAAGACATCGATGCCATGCTCTTCTCTCTCTCTCTCTCTCTCTCTCTCTCTCTCTCTCTCTCTCTCTCTCTCTCTCTCTCTCTCTCTCTCTCTCTCTCTCTCTCTCTCTCCCCAAAGCCTTGGTGCCCGCCAATGATTGTCGTCACCGGTCACCAAAAATTCTTAAAAACCGGCTGAAGTTCAAGCTCCGTTCCGTGGCCGTCTGTCGTCGTACGGGGAAACTAAGATCAGAAGTAGATCGCTGCTGAGGAGAAGAACCAAACGTCGGTGGTCCGCCTTCTTGTCTTCGCCGGTAACCGAAATTCCAGTCGAGTCTTCTTTCTGGTCGAGGCCGGACTGAAACTCTCTCTCCTCTCTCTCTCTCTCTGTCTCTCTCTCTCTTACTCTCTCACTCAAAAATCCGCCGTCGGAGCAACCGTCTCGGCGCTAGGATGCTGTCAGAGGGGAGAGCCTCTTCACGAGGACCAAGATGCTGCTGAAGATACTTTCAGTCCTGGGTCTGCAACTGTAAATAAGCACAAAAGAGATGAGTGTCTTAGAGATCCAATCGTATCGATAACGAAGTACAGAGCCAGCTAGAGATGATGAGCATGGTAAAAGATGGAGCCAGAGGAATTAAAAGCTACGTTCAAAATCCACATAGGAACGAATAGCAGTATGTAGCTGTGTAGCTTTACAGGTGGTGGTACTGCAAGGAAGATGACGTGTAGCCAATGAGAAGGGTTTGCTCACTGTTGGGTCATTTACTAAAGAATGGAGAAAGGGGACTTGGGTGCCCAAATTTTTTTTTTTTTTTTAAGTAACGGGACAGAAGGAAAGAAAAAGATCAGTTTTGAATGTCTATTGGGGGGCAATAGACATTTTAAACTTGATATAATCTATTCATTTTTTTCTTCAATTAAAGTTTAATTGTCTAATTTTAGAAAGAGTAGTTCCCATTATGACTACCGAAAGTTCTATTGGAGGGCAATAGACGTCTATTAGGAAGCAATAGAGGTTTATTATCACTCTATTGAGGGGCAATAGACGTCTATTGCCCCCTAATACACGATAGACGTTTATTGGGGGGCAATTAGTAGACAATTAAAGCAATAGACGTCTATTGGGAGCAATAGAGGTCTATTGCCCCTCTATTGGGGGGCAACACACATTTCCAGTGAGGTTTTCATAAAAGTTATGTGGGCGACGGCCAGTGACCGGATTCCGGCGACCGGTAACCGGGCTCCGGCGAAGTCCCGTATGGTTTCTCTCTTTTCCATTCTCTCACTCTCTCTAAGTAACAAAGGTGAGGGTAAAATGGTATTAAAAACCAAAAAAATAATCTTAATGGAGTATTAGGGAAGACCTCCTTAGAGTGTTTTGGGGTAAGAGAGAATTAAAAAAACTTAATGGGGTAAGTGGGAAAAAAATCTTTAAAAATGGGGTAAATGGACAAAAACTCATATCATAAACTATAGAAGGGTTTAGTGTCTCAAATATTTTAACCATGAGAGGCAAATTAATCGTCTAACTTTCAATGATCGATGCAATATAACTCTATATTAAAATGCTACTTTTGTTGTCGTGTATCAATTCATTATCAAATTTCAATCTAATTATATACACTAACCGCATCCAAAATTTCAAATATCGGGATTTCGGCTAGAGTCCCATCCAATTGAGCTCGTTATCACCATTCCAAGAGTAGGAATACTAGCTACTTTTTCACAAACTTATTGTCTTTGCCAACCAAATGAAGAAATTTTCATAATCTGTCTATCTAATGAAATGTTGAGATGCCAAAGAAACAATGCAAATCAAACCAGGGTAAAAGAAGGGTACAGTTTTCCAATTCCAGGATTTTTAGTTGGTGCAAAATCAAAATGTATGACAAGTTCTAATTGTATATAAGCACAAATGTATTTAAGATCATTCAAAAAAAGCAAACTCAACTGCTCCGCTTTGCCTATCTGTTTTAATTATGCTTCTGAAAATATATGTACCAACGATAAATCATCAGCAAATTTAAAAATATATATGGAATGCTCAGTCATGCTCACCTAAGATACATTTTTAAAAGATTGTGAGGAACAAGTACATCTCAACCACATATATTAAGTTTAAAAACTAAAATTAAAATAATTTAAAATTGTATATTTATTTCTAGCTATCAGATTCATTTATTTCTTACTATCTCTAAAAATTATAGAAAATTTTGAAACTGTTTAAGGATATCTCTATCTCTATTTGTGTTTGATCCAAACTCTAGATTACTTGACCTAGTGGTAATAGGGTTCAATTAGAAGAATCTAGAGATTCTCTTTCCTTGTATGATTCTAACTCTATGCATTGTAATCCTCTATATAAAGAGACCCCTATTATCAATGAGAATACACAGCAAATTTCTCTCAGTTTCTGATTCCCTAAAACACTTTATCAGCACGAGCCCTAACCCTGAAACACTAAATTCGTAACCTTCAAATATCAGAAACCACCGCCGCCTACCTTGAAGCTCTCAATCCCAGGAACCCAGAACCGGCTGCACCACCCCCAAAATCGGCCGGAATCAACCTGAACTGGCCACCGGAAGTGTTCAAACCGACCTCCCAAGAAGAATTCGAAGATCTCCTGTGTGGTTCGCCATCTTCCCGTCCACCCTTCACTGCCACCTTTTGTCAGCAGCTGCACCTCGTCCCCAGAATCCGGAACCTGAAAAATCACCACTGGAACCGGCCTAAATTCAACCGAACCGGCCACCGGCGTCCACCTGACCAGAACCGGCAGAGAGAGAGAGAGAGAGAGAGAGAGAGAGAGAGAGAGAGAGAAAAAAAGGAGAACCTGTGCAGCCCACAGTCGAGCCCACGTGCAGCAGGCCCCAGCGGAGCCCACGTGCATCAGCCAAGCCGCCGAGTTCCCTGCCACGTCAGCGTCCACGCAGGCATGTAGTTAGCTGCCACGTCAGCACCTCCGGTCAACACTTTTTCGGCCACTTTCATGCGACTTTTCCGGGCAAGAATTTCCGACCATTTTTCAAGGTTAATCTTTTCTAAAAGTTCCCCTTTTTTGAATTTTTTTTTTATTTTCTTCTTCTTTTCTCGGGGACTTCCAACATCCCTTCTTCTACCCCCCTTTCTTCTTCATAGGGAAGACCAAAAGCCGAACTATAAGGGTTCGTGCTCACTCCAAGCTTGGAGCTTGTAAAGTCCTCCAAACTTAGAGTTTGTTGAGAAGAAAACGATCGACCACATACATCGTTGTTTCAATCTAATCCAAAACCCCTCTTGGAATCGGATTTTTCTTGGAAGCGACTACGCTCAGAAAATCCCTAATTTCTTGGAAGCTACTACGCTCAGGAATTTAATAGTTTTTCGTGGTAGCCTTTTTCGCTCCGAAACTAACCCTAATCTTGTGTTGTTTTTCAGGATGAGTTACCTGAACAAGTTAAACTTTATTCCACTAGAGACAACTGGCGCAGGATGCCATAGGTGGGTCTGAGATGTGCGCCAACATCTTAAGGCTGATGGACTTCTGGAAGCCATCCAAGAGCCTAGTCAGAACGTGCTCTCCATTGAGCAAGCTACTGCTTTTGAAGCAAATCAAGCAAAAGCCATCATTCTCATGACAAGGCACATGAATGACGTGCTCCAAAGTGAATACCTCAATGACGAAGACCCAAGAAAGCTATGGGTTGAACTTGAGCAACGATTTGGCAACGTTCGTGATTCCCTGTATAGCATCCCAAAACGTTGACAACGCATACAAGATGTATCGTGAAGCAAGGGAAGCAAATTACATGGAACAAGAAGATCAAGATGGAGATCTCGATCTAAGGGTGGAAGACTACAAGGATCAAGACCCTGAAACTGGCGATTTTGAATGTGTCTTTTTATTTTCCAAGAGATGTAGGCAAATTGCCATATTACTTTTGTAGTAGATGCCAATGATATTAGTCTTTCTTCAAAGTAGGAGTACTCAATGTAAAAGTTATGTCTAGAAAGGTTTTGAGATAAGTGGCACTTAAGCGAGCTTCGCTCCACCGACATCTCTCTACTCACCTAGTCACATTTACATTGGAATTACCGAAAGAAGTTAGACGACTACCATTGTTTTGCATTAACTAGTTTATTGGATTAGATTTTCTTTGGTTAAAAGAAACGATGATGTAATTCCGTTTGGCGTATTAATAAAAGTTGAGTTCTTTTCTTTATGACTCCTTTTTAATTACGAGCTTTTCTTTTAGGAATGGATGAACTTCAATGTCTTGCAGATAGTACGAGTGTACGACTACGCACACCATTCTACGACATAGGCAATTATTCTTAGAGATGTTGCCTACATATTCCTCCATGACTACGATGGCTGGGCCATCAAGTTTAGTTCAAGGACATGGAATGGCTCAATTCCTTTTGCCCAATGGCACCTTGATTAAAGTCACTGAAGCTCTCTACGCTCCTAAGGCAAATCGAACCTTATTAAGCTTTAAAGATATAAGAGCCAACGGATTCCATGCGGAAACGCATAGTGAGAACGGAATATAATTCCATTGCATTACCTCTAATGATTGCGGACGAAAGTGCATCTTAGAGAAGCTTATGTGTCAATCTAATGGACTTTATGTCAGTACAATTCGACCAATTGAATCCAATAATGTCATAAGAGAAGATCTCTTGGATTCCGACACTTATTGGCTTTGGCATGACCAACTAGGACATCCTGATCGTGATATGATGCTCTGTATACTTAAAACTTCACACGGGCATCCTTTCTTCAGAGTGAGAAGAAGCAGGAATCAAAAATTGATTCCAGGACTTAGCAAGACAGCAAAAATTGAAGCTTCTGGCGCTGCTGCTGTCTTGGGCCATTGAAAGGCCGCCCCTGTCCCTAGTGATGACTCCATAAATGGCGCCAACCATGAGCATGACACCATGGTTGCTTCTCCTGGTGGCTATGACACCACACAATCCAATTTCCATGGCTCTAACGCTATAATGGGAGATGTAGTCAGACGCTCAGGCCCAACCAAAATTCTCATTGGTTGCTTCTCAGGCCCCTCGCTCATTTTGCAAAGCCTGTTCCTTCTGGAAATTAGGACCGAGACCGTCCTATGCAAAGGATTCAAAAATACTCATTCCATTCTTACAGAGAATCCAAGGGCATATATGTGGACCAATTCAACCATCATGCGGACCTTTTAAATATTTTATGGTATTGGTTGATACGTCGACATGCTGGTCACATGTCGCGCTATTGTCCACTCAAAATGCTGCTTATGCTAAACTCCTCGCCCAGATTATCCGTCTACGGGCTCACTACCCTGACCATCATATTCAGTCGATTCGACTTGATAATGCTATGGAGTTTACATCGAAAACGTTCGATGACTATTGCATGTCACTGGGGATTGATGTAGAACATCCAGTTCCCCATGTTTATACCCAAAATGGTCTCGCATAAGCCGTTATCAAACGACTACAAATGATAGCGTGGACATTGGTTATGTGCACCAATCTCCCTATTTCTGCTTGGGGATATGCAATATTAGATGCAGCGACGCTAATTCATCTACGACCCACTGCAACGCAATCTTACTCTACATTACAGCTAGTGACTGGATACGAGCCTGATATCTCGCATTTACGCATTTTTGTGTGTACCATCTATGTGCCTATTACGTCGCCACAGCGTACTAAGATGGGTCCACAATGACGAATGGGCATCTATGTTGGCTATGAATCTCCAACTATTGTCCGCTATCTTGAATTCTTGATAGGCCATCTCTTTACAGCTAGATTTGTGGATTGTCACTTTGATGAGGACTGTCTTCCCATCGTTAGGGGGAGACAAGAACACAAATGTTCAACAGGTACGACAAGAATTGTCGTGGTCTCACTATGTCTCATCTCGATCCCCGTATCGCACAGTCCGAACTTGAAGTGCGACGAATAATCGAGCTCCAGAACGTAGCAGATACTCTACCTGATGCGTTTTCTGATGTTTCCAAAGTGATGAGATCACACATACCTGCTGCAAACATGCCTGCAAGGATCGATGTTCCGAATACTGGACATCACGCCACTCCTGTGACATCAGGATATGGCGTCATTGCCCAGCATAGCAATGATGTGGCATCTATGGCCGCAGGTCCCGCAAGGAAGCGCGGTAGACCAATTGGTTCAAAGGATACTAGCCCTAGAAAGAAAGCGAATGAGGCACAGATAAATCCTTTGATCATCGATACTTAAAATCCATCCCATGAGAATATTCCGGATTACGGTTATGTCCAAGAGACATCATTGGGGGACGCCTCAATGTCAGAACCTATCTATGAGAACGTAGAGATCTCTGTAAATTACACTAGTGTACATGGGACGTGGGAAAGAAACTCCATCATCATTGATGATGTATTCGCGTATTCAGTGGCGCGTGAGATTATTGAGACTGATGACATCGAACCACGCTCCGTTGATGAATGCCAATGTAGAGCTGATTGGCCAAAATGGAAAGATGCGATCCAGGCAGAACTTGATTCTCTAGCGAAAAGGAAGGTATTTGGTAAAGTTGTACCAATACCGCCCAACACCAAACCAGTTGGTCACAAATTGGTATTCGTTAGAAAGCGTAATGAGAAAAATGAGATTGTAAGATACAAAGCTCGCCTTGTGGTGCAAGGCTTCTCACAACTCCCTGGAATCGACTACGAGGAGACCTATTCTCCCGTAATGGACGTCATTACCTTCCGCTACCTTGTCAGTTTGGTAGTTTCTGAAAAACTAAACATGCAGCTTATGGATGTGGTTACTGCGTATCCATATGGGGATCTAGATACAGAAATATACATGAAGATTCCAGATGGAATTCAGTTACCCAAATCAAGTGGCTCTAAACCAATGAGCGCGTTTGCGATTAGGTTGAAACGCTTACTATATGGATTGAAACAATCCGGACGGCTGTGGTATAACCGTCTGAGTGACTACTTGATTGGAAAGGGATATGTCAACAATGAACTATGCCCATGTGTGTTCATAAAAGGAACAAGTTCCGGATTTGCAATAGTAGCGGTTTATGTTGATGATATGAGCATAATTGGCACCCTTAAAGAGTTAAGGAAACCGCTGAACACTTGAAATCCGAGTTTGAGATGAAAGATCTTGGGAAAACACGGTTTTGCCTCGGTTTAGAACTTGAGCACCGTAGAGATGGTATCCTGATTCATCAATCAGCTTATACCCAAAAGATGCTTAGGCGTTTCAACACTGATAAGATTAAGCCTTCAAGCACCCCAATGGTCTTCCGTAGTCTTGATCTAAAGAAGGATCCATTCCGTCCAAAATATGACGATGAAGAAGTGCTAGAGGCAAAAGTGCCCTATCTAAGTGCAATAGGCGCATTGTTGTACTTAGCATAATGCACAAGACCGGATATCTCATTCGCTGTTAACTTGCTAGCTAGATATAGCTCTGCTCCAACACGACATCATTGGACTGGTGTTAAAGATATCTTTCGATACCTAAGTGGTACGATTGATATAGGCTTGTTCTATCCCTGCAGAGAGAATATGGATTCGGACCCATCAAGTACCAGGGACGCTACACATGGTGGACTGCGTTCCCTCTCTCCACCCCAAAATGATATAAGTGTTTTGGAAGGTTTTGCTGATGCTGGGTATCTCTCTAACCCACACAAAGATCGCTCCCAAACTAGTTATGTTTTCACCATGGGAAATACCGCGATATCTTGGAGGTCTACAAAGAAGACCTTAGTCGCTACCTCTTCGAATCATGTAGAGATTATTGCTCTTCACGAAGCCGTTCGTGAATGTATATGGCTTCGATCCATAGTTACGCATGTTCGAAGCAATTGTGGTTTGAAGTCTACCACAGATGAGCCAACGAGCATTTATGAGGATAATGCTGCTTGTATTGAACAAATGAAGCAAGGCTACATCAAAGGCAACAACACCAAGCATATATCGCCCAAATTCTTCTACAATCAGCAACAACAGAAGTTCCTCAAGATCAAAGTAAACCAGGTTCGATCTGAGGACAATGCGTCAGACTTATTTACTAAGTCATTGCCCAAATCCACGTTCGAGAAACATGTGACAAGACTTGGCTTGCGGACATTATCTGAACTCCCATGATCATAGTCATCAGGGGGAGGCACAGACATCAGGGGGAGATGTCTATATGTTTGTCTCGAATCTTGAAGGGTGTGTTGTGCTCTTTTGCCCCTTCGACTGAGGTTATTTTTGTCCCACTGGGTTTTTGTTACTCTGCAAGGTTTTTAACAAGGCAATGAGAGAAGCACCGTGTTTGGACAACACAAGGGGGAGTGTTTAAGGATATCTCTATCTCTATTTGTGTTTGATCCAAACTCTAGGTTACTTGACCTAGTGGTAATAGGATTCAATTAGAAGAATCTAGAGATTCTCTTTCCTTGTATGATTCTAACTCTATGCATTGTAATCCTCTATATAAAGAGGCCCCTATTATCAATGAGAATACACAGCAAATTTCTCTCAGTTTCTGATTCCCTAAAACAGAAACTTTATTTAGCCATAAGGCCACCTATTAATTTTTGTACACATAAGGCCATTTCAAACCCAAATTATTTTCAGCAATGACAATTTTGCCCATCCACCTTATAACAAACAAAATTTTCTAATATCTCTCCGCAATTATAAAAAAAAAAAAAAATTATGATCTCTCTCTCTCTCTCCGACGAAACACTTTTTCTCGCCACCATCACGTCGGCGACTGGAATTAAATCTCCGACGCCATTTCGCGACTGGATCTCCAACGCACAAGCTAGATCTCTGATGCACGACGCCGACTGGAACAAGATCTCTAATTCTCTCCTCTTCATCTCAACTCCATAGGCCACGTCTCCAGCTCAGTCTCCCTTAACAATTCCTTTAGATTCCTCCATCTCAAGTGTGTTTTGATTGTACTCCTTCTACGTTCATAGTCGTCGTCCTCCACAGCTTGAGCTTTGCAATAGAAATCCGACTGCTAGTGTTAGCGGTAAAGCCTTCAAGCCTATAACTTGGTAAGTAGATTTGGTTCGGAGATCGGCTTTTGAAATTCCTAGTTTAGAATGATATCGGCTTTTCATGTTGTATGCAAATTTTGTTTAATTGATGAATCGATGCTAAATTGATTTCAGAAGTTGATGCAAAATGAGCTCGTTCTCCATCTCGCGGAAGAGGACTCCCTTACAAAAGCACAGAGAGAGGGAGAAAAAGGCCAAGAAAAAAGTATTGTACTAGTGAATTTGTTAATTTTTAAATTTTTTTCCCTAATTCAATCTCCTTTTGATCGACTAGTTTGAGTTTACCAAGATTTGTAATTACCTAGTGAATTTGTGAATTTCAAATGGGCAATGAAATTCTACAAATGCTTTTCTAAGGTGAAATAGCATGCTGCCAAGTTTTCTCTATAATTAAACAGCCAATATAGTGGTTGTGTGTGTAGCAGAGTCTCTATGCAAGACATAATGGCTATGATTACTAATCATGCTTTAAAAATTGTTGTAGTGTTGGAGAAAGCAATATGCTCTCGAAGCTTTGCAGGTTGTGATTTATCAAAGTTTGGACTGTGATGATAATGCTTTATTTGATATGGTTTATTGGTTTCTTTTATTGATTATGCATCCTCAAAATATACATGACTCTCTGTTCTTTGGCCTGTAATGAATATAACTGTTTGATATTGTGAGCATGAATTTGAAGATGGCAACTGTCAGGACCCACCCCGGAATTACCCCCCTAACTCCAAGATGGACCTGCGGGGCCCAGTTTTCTGGAAAATTCGACAGAACTTCCCCTGAAAGTGGACAACCCTAAACCTGCTGAAAACACTTCTAAGTATAATAAATTTCTATGCTTGAAGCCACCCTGCTTCCTAGCAACAATCTGCAAATTTTCAAGTATAAACGTCGTACTACACAAACATAACCACTCATAAATATTACAACCCAGCAAAATAAATCTTTCAACTTCCTCCAATATTATACAACTCCCATACACTCATAATTATACAAATGTATAAATCTAACCTTTTAAGGTAATCAGAGCAATCTATAGAACACACTAGAAATATGATACCTAAAGTAGGTTAATAAATAACCTACTGAGGATAGATGGCAAAGGTGGTGCTAGCCTCCACTTCTAAGCCGGTCAGCAACGCTGCGATTTGGGTAATTAAAACCAAAGGGCCCAGGGGAAAGTACATAAAAACGTTAGTATGAGTGGACAAAATAAATAAGCATAACAGAAGAACAGTTTATACCCACGGATTTAAATTTATAAAATCTCAATGCATGCAACGTTTATAAAACGTATTTCTTTAAACTCAAAACTCATGAAAAACATACCAGCCCCGCTGGTTAAGAGAAATCGGACTAGCCCCGCTAGTCAAATAACGATAAAATATAGGGAAGAAATTTCACCATACGAAAGAAGGGAGCCTCCCAGGCTCGGGTCGGAGTGTCCCACACTCTGGAGCATCCCATGCTCTGCTCTTACTCACCCACAAACACATAGTAAGTAGGGAGGAGTACTAATAGGCTAGCTAGCAATAAAATATAGCGACCCATGTATGGTGGGTAAAAACTATTCAAAACCAATAACTCTATAAGGCTTCCCCATGTCCCACGAATAAAGAAAACACGGGTACGATTCCCAACCGTACCCAGGAATTCTCGTAAAATGTCGTATAAATCATCAGCGTGTCCCACACACTAAGAAAATACTTAGATTAACAATAAGGCATTCCCAATGCCAAACCGAAAGTCGATAAATAAATATGAAGATTTACTCCATCGAAATCTCATTTCGAAAATAAAATCTCAAATTGACGAATATAAATATAATATAAATAGTATAAATCCGGAAATCACATCGGAAATAATTCGTCGAAAATCAACATCCATTATAAATTCGAATCCGAGCATAACAAATTAATAACCGAAATTCACAACCGGTATAAATCATAAATGCTTCATGAAAATCATTATTGAAAGCAAATCCATGAGATAAATCGCAATCCAATTCCGAAATCAATTCATATGCTCGGAAAGTAATATGTTAATTGAATAGAGCATACTTTAATAAAATAAATGCATGCATCACTTATTTGAAAACAAAAGTCCACTCATAGTGTACGGCTAAGCCTGCAGTCGATCCGAACCCTCCTCGAGGGAATCCTCCTCAGGTCCTGTACAATATAACGTTCGTAAACCCATAATTACTGGATGTATAACTAAATTACGATGAATAAAACCAAACCCTAACATTATCTTTATTTGCCCAAAACGTCCCAATCTTCTTCACTAATGTCATTCCCTTAATGTATGGTCTTTAGGGCCGAATCAAGGAAATCTGATGGATGGATTCCTCGTAATTCAATTAACAATTTTCACCTTTGAACAACATCAAAATCCATACTCATTCCGTCTCCAATTCTAACTCAAAGCTGCAATTATGAAACTAAATGTATAATTGACTAATTATCTCAACAACAGAAGTTAAAGACCGGCCAAACACTATCTCACGCGCCGGTACCAACCTCCACCACCGGCTACCAAATTCCATGTACAGTAACAACTCAACCCACTGATTAATTTTCTCAACTACAACACATCCAAATTTTACCTGGAAATGGTCGAATCCGGCCGGTGAAGATAACCCAGAAATTCAAGAACCCTAGGTTGTCGATTCGGCCTCTACACAGAAAATTGGAAAGCAAGACCTTAGGGGAAATGATCTCCGTCGAAAACCGAGCCTTCGACGCCGGTTTGGTGACCGGAGATGGCCGGAATCGCCGGAAATCTGCAAAAGTCGCGAACTGCTACAGTCACCTTCCCAGCTCAAAATCGAGCTCCTCTGGCCAAATCTCCACAAAATACCACCACAGATGCGACAAGGGGGAGGAGACGAGCTTGGGGATAGCCGGATTTCGTCGTGGGTCGGCCGGAGGGGGAAGAAATGGAAGGGAGAAAATCGGGCCGAAAGGGAGGAAGGGTCGGGGAAGGAGAAGAGAGGGTTACCGGGGGGCTAGGTAGAATTTCCGAAAATGGAAATCTACCAACAGTAACTTCCATATATATATATATAAATTACCATGAACAGTAACTTCTACATTTTTGGCCATAACTCTCACATACTAAATTTGTTGGTAAGTCCATTTTTTTGCTACTTTTATATGGCTGCAAGTGTAACTGGCAGGGTTTAAATTTGTGCTTTGGTTTTATTAGCTTTGGCAATCAACTAAATTCTATCATTAGCTTCCTTCTCCTTATCCAAATCTTTTTACATTTATTTGTTTGATGTAATGCTTTTAATTTTTTGCTGCGAAAGGTAATTAGACATGTAGTTTCATGTGGTGGGACAAGATATAAAAAACATAAAGATATTAAAACCTAATACTTAGTTGTAGTTGAAAGTGATACATGCAACTTTGCTCTGGCTAAATGCTCTGTGTTGAACATTGAGATAGTTTGTGATAAACATATTGTGTAACTTGACAGTGACTCTCAAATTACTAGGTTTGGAGATGGTTTTTCTATTTTTATTTTGATTGATTTCAAGTCAGTAGCTCTTCATGATTGTTATAGTAGCTTTTCAACACATAAATAGTACCTTTCTATGGCTACGGTAGTATATTTTTAAGTTGATGCCAATGGCTTTTCTGTTTTCGTTTTGGTCGATTTCAAGTTAGCTATAACTATTACAGTGGTTTTTCAACACAGTGATAATAGCTTTTATATCCCTATGTTAGTATCTTTACAATCTGATGTCAGTAGCTTTGTAGATTTTTTATAGGTGTTTTTTGTGTCTATGTCAGTAGCTTTTTGTTACTAGTCCAATAGCTTTGTATGTGTATAATAGTAGCTTTATGTACCTATGACAGTGGCTTTTTAGATTTTTTATTATTGGTCCAATTGATAAAGATTGTCATGTTTGCGGTGCAGTGGTACATTGATATTTTTAGTTTTCATTTCAAATACTAATATTTTGTTGTATTTTTGTTCTTGCAGAATTCTTCTCCTTTGCATCTGTAGTAGTAGATTTCGAAAATCATGTGAATTTGGATATTGAAGTCTCCATTGACCAAGAGATCATTCGGCCAACCAATAAATGTTGAAATGAAGTCTTGTGTTGAAGATGGCAAAATTATGCCCGTGTGTTTAGAGCATCACGTACCATTGAAAAATGACAGTAGGATTACAACATTGACAGTAGCTTTATACAACTATTGTAATAGATTTTTACAACTATGGTAGTGATCGACTTTTGACAACTGTTGAAGTTGTTTTACATAGTGATATCATTGTTGAATGATGCATACTTTTTATATCATTGAATGCGTTTTCTTTTCTCGATTGTAGTAAAGTAGTTTTTGTTGCTGGTGACAGTAGCTTTTGTGACCTCGTTGGAAATCTCTGTAGCTTTTGTTGCTGGTGATAGTAGCTTTATGACCTCGCCAGAAATCTCACTAGCATAGCTTTTGTTGCTAGTGATAGTAGCTTTTATTGCTAATGATAATAGCTTTTGTGACTTAGCCGGAGGTTGCCGGAAATCTCATTAGAATAGCTTTGCTAACCACAGTAGCTTTTGGTGTTAGTAACAGTAGCTTTTGTGATCGCCGGAGTTTGTCGGAAGTTGGCCGGAAACCCGCCGGAGGTCGACCGGAGACCTCACCGGAGAGGAGATAGAAAAATGGTTGTTGACTTTTTACCCTAGTGGCATTTATGTAAATATGTTGGTTTTTATATCTAAAATATAACACAATTTTTAATCTAGTGGCCTTATGAGGGAAAAAAATTAATTGGTGGCCTTATGACTAAAAAAACATTTAAAGATGCACTTATATGCAATTAACTCAAAAAATTATCCCTTAAATGAGTAAGCCTCCTGAAATAATTATACCGGCAAAACCGTCATTGGCAAACCCAGCCAATACGAACTGAGAAAAAGTCATCACCAAACCCAATATGAACAGACGAAAATGATAAAGTAATATGAGGTTCACATTTAAAACCAAGAGACCGAGACCACTTACCCAATTTGAGCCTAAAAATTACATACTTACTCCACTAAGAGTTTTTTAGTCTCATTTACCCAATCTAACATCTATTGATAGTATTGCCCTCATTTTAATTAACTATTATTCCCCTCAGACTCTCTCTCTCTCTCTCTCTCCGATCTCTCCTCTTGGCGGTGTCATGCGGTCCGACCCGAATTCCTAACCGCTTCGAGTCTCTGCCGACTCCGGCGATGTTGGCGATGAGCGAGACTTCTCCGTATCGCTCCGTCGTCCTCCATCTCTGAGTGGTGGTGCACTGTTTGGCTCTACACCAACCAGATCAACGCTGATTCATTTCCTCTCTCTCTTTCTCCTATCCCGACCACCACCGCCATGCAAAGAAGACTCAAGAAGAAGAGGATCATCGAAGTTGTAGCCTCTACAAGTCCTGGAGTAGAGGGCAAGTGGGTGAAGAGTGCCTTGACGGCTCTAATTCGTCCTTCTACTCACCAGAAGAGGCGGAGACCCGGGTTCCATCCACGGCAGAACTGACTCTCAGTCATGTCCAAGGCCGATGCTGAGTGAAGGATTGGTAGAGAGGAAGTCCTGGCCGGGGGGGGTGGCAGGCTGAAGTTTGCTCCGATCTGGTGCCTAGAGCAATTTCTGGGTGGCCAATTTTTTTTTTAAATTTTTTTTGATATACTGTGAGCTCCTAGAATGGGGAAGGAAAAAAAAAGTGAACATGTAGAATTGAACATATAAATTGATCAATTGTGTCTGTAGTGTATTCATTTTGGTTTTGGAGTTTATGCAATTCACTGGAGGGCAATAATATGATTATTAGGGCAATTATTGGAAGGCTGAAGTTTGCTCCGATCTGGTGCCCAGAGCAATTTCTAGGCGGCCAATTTTTTATTTTACTTTTTTTTGGGTATACTGTGAGCTCTGAGAATGGGGAAGGGAAAAAAAATGAACATGTAGAATTGAACATATAAATTGATCAATTGTGTCTGTAGTATATTCATTTTGGTTTTGAAAGTTTATGCAATTCACTGAAGGACAATAATATGATTATTGGAAGGTAATAATATGATTATTAGGGCAATAATATGATTATTAGGAGGCAATAATATAATCATTATTGGAATACAATAATATGATTATTAGAAGGCAATAAAACGAGTATTGGGGGGCAATAATATGATTATTGGGGGGCAATAATATGATTAATAGGTATTACTAGGGGTAATAAAATCGGACTCCGGAATCCAGCCACCAGTCCGATGGCTCGATTCCCGTCACCAGATGCCTGATTCCCTTCACTGGAGTCCGGCAAGGTCCGATGACTTGTCTCTCTAAGTGACAAAGAAGGAGAGGGCCAAACTGTCCTAAAAAAAAAGTAATAAAAAAAAAATACTTAATTAGGTATTAGGGCAAAATATATATATAAAATATTGTGTAAGTGGGCAATCTCTTAGAGTATTTGGATAAGTGGGGTTAATTAACCCCAAAATTAGCAATGGATGGAGTGACTCAAACCCCACTTAATTAATCTCTTAGAGTATTTGGATAAGTGGGGTTAATTTCTCCTAAAACCAATTAGCAATGGATGGAGTGACTCAAACTCTTATAAACTTATATACTAAGTCCCCATTTTCCCATGTAGGATTGATACTCTCAACATGCCCCCGCACGTGTGGTGAATCTTCCAGCCATACACGTGGGCAACATATATTGGGTGACGTGGAGCCCATGTGGTCATGAGGCATGCACACGTGGGATAACCTGGCTCCGATGCCATGATAAAGTAATATGAGTTTCACATCCAAAACCAATTGGCAATTGATAGAGTGGCCCAAACCCTTAGAAACCTATAGACAAGGTCTCCATTTTCCCATGTGAGATTGATACTCTCAACAGAAAAGTTATCAATAAATTTCAAAAATATGTATGAACTACTTATGCGGACCAAATTTCGTCGCAAAACGCAATATTTAAGTTCGATAAATATTTTAGAGCCAAGCTTGGTCAAGTACCTTAGACTCAGTTACACCCTAGGATAAGCCTTTGAACAAATCAACTCAAATCTCAACTTAAGCCCATTTAATTTAGTTAATCGGCCATGTGGCTTACGTATTAAACTATTGATAGATTCTTTGGTAGGGTAGGCGTGTTACATGGTTGTACGCCCAGTCAATTAGTACCTGTGTAGGGGGTGTTTTGATTATTTCATTTTAATTAAACATTGGTAGTTTTGGAATACAATTAAAAAATATAGAAACATGTTCAACTGGACATACCAGCCACGTGGTATGTCTTCCCTACCTAAGAATTTCTCTAAACTATTAACACACAAAAAAGTACCAAATCTTAATATCATAATATATTTGTGTCATATTGCATCATTAAAATGTTAGTACGTTGGAAGGGAAGTGAATTTTCTGGCCTAGCATAATTTTAACTTAATTCTCAATCTCACTCCATCACCATAATTTTGTGCGAACTCAATGCTTTTGGATTAACTAATCAAGTGGAAAGACTATGTTAAACCAACTAGTTTATAAGAGCATCTTTAGCAGACTCTCTATTTTTGCTCCTTAGCTATTTTGGAGAGCATGTTTAGCTTTTTATATATTTTAGCTGCTGCATCAGACTCCTAAGTGGCTCTCTTAACTTTTAGCTATCTCGCTCCTAAATATAGAGAGTGAGATGAGGCTCTCTATAATTTAAAACATTCCTATTCATTTATTTTATATAACATATAAATATATTGGCCTATTCATTTATTTTATATAACATATAAATATATTTAAACTATGTAATCTTCATTTAAAAAATAATATAAATTCATAATTAGCTAGAATAGAGAGCACTAATGCAGACGTATTTCTAAAATGGCTAGCTAAAATGATTTTTTAGCTACTTTTGCTAAAATTTAACTCAAAAATAGCTAGCATTGCTAAAGATGCTCTTAGCAGACTCTTTATTGTGGCTCCTTAGCTATTTTGGAGAGCATGTTTAGTTTTTTTTATCTATTTTAGCAGTTGCACAAGACTCCTAAATACGTCATGTTTATTTGGGTTTCTAGCTAGTTCACTAACTCATTTATCCTTCTTTTTTTTTTCTTATTTCAAAACAGTACTACACCCCCAAACAAGATGAACGAGAGACTTTACGCAATACCGAATGCAAACAGCAAATCCAGCAAGCAGAATCTCAACGACAGAAGAAATTCTACACCCTAAATCAGGCTAGCTACACATGGTTGAGAGTTATGCATGTGCGTACTAAGTACTAACCCAACTCATTTATTAATCATTTATGCTCTCGACAAGAAATTCAAATTATCAACTCATTAGAACAATATCATATCGTGTTTAAAGTCATGGTATTGTGGCAGTATCAAAACCTACCACCCTTAATATACTTCACCTTTGCATGTATACATTACCTTAATATACTAGGTGTATATATAACATATTGCCTTTTACCTACTTACCTACTAGCTAGCTAGCTAGCCATCCATTTAGCCAAACTTGATTATTGCATATACATGGTAGCCAAACCAACTCTTTGCCTTACTAATTAACCAACCTTTTAATTACCTAGCTCACCCGCTTGCAGAATTACAGTGATCGAGATAGCTCTTTAGTCTTTACCGACTAATGCTATGTCAAAACTAATTCATGCTTCGTTAAATTTAAGGGTCTTTGACCTAAAGTATTAAAATTGGCCAAAATCATCCCACTTATCCTAACAACAAATTTTTTGTTCCCCCTTACCCTGTTTAGTTTTGCGCTTGATTTAATTAATTTATTACATGTGCCCTCTGTGAGCCCCGGAAAAATGTATTGAGCTTAAGTGAAATAGTTCGATAATTTACTTATCGATCTCGATAATCATCCAAGTGCTCGAGAAAGTTTTCAGAAATTTTCACAAAGTGAAATCCTTGCTTTAAGAGTTGGATGATAAAGTACGCGACACGACGAGTTCATGGAAATTTTCGGGGAATTTTTCGGACACCCGAAGTGTTTATAATGAATTTCCGAAGTTTGGAAATTATGGAAATTCATTTAAATAAAAAGAAAATTTCTGCGGTGCAATCCTAACCATCCATAAATCCACCGCTTCATCCTAGCCATTAAAATAGTTTGAGCTTGGGGTTATAAATACCCTTTGATAAGATCAAGGATCGTGATCAATTGCTCCTAGAAAGCTCGAGAGAGCATCAGAGCTCCCTGACCTGGACACAACCACAACTCGAGTGAGAAACCCGACCGGAGCGACGCCGTCCGGCCACCGATCGACGACGCACAACCACCGATCTCTTCCTCTCGTTGTCGCCGCCACGACTGCAGTCTTCGATCGCTCATGCACCGGACGAGGAGGGAGAAACAACATAGAGAAGGTCTGACTGTGCCGGCAAATTCCAACGATTTCAGGCCACCGTCTAGGCCGCATTCGGTATAGAAATTCCTCCTCTCGTCTTTCTCTACCCTTAGATCAATTAGTCTTTGAAATTAATGGAGTTTTGCTGATTTCGTTTCTGGGTTTGGTCACAGCTGCCGTGTTCTTCGACGCCGGTGACCTTCCAGCTTTCCTTAGCTTGGTCTCGGCCTCAACTGCAACTGTAGACGAGGAATTAAGGAGCTTTCTGGGTTGTAGCATGAGGAATCATCAGTTCATCCCTTTCCCAGTCTCGGTAGTGTGTTGAGCTTGGTTGCAGTTGATTTCCGAAGGTATAATTCCAAATCTTGAATTAAAAGGTTGCTCCTGTGATGAATTCAAAGTTGTGGTCTGAAGAGCTTTTGAATTATTTCTGCCTTGGTATTATGGTTACTGTTGCCGGTTGGGTTTAGTTGAGTTTGGAAGATTATGTTGTGTTGGCTATGCGATGTACTTTGCATGTACAGAGTGTGTGTTCATGTTTTGGTTGGAATTGGTGGAGTTGCGAATTGAGAAAGTGTTCGAGTTGTGTTGTTCCGTTTGGAGTTTGGATAATGTTGAGGAATCTATGTTCAAGACTAGTAGTTGGCATTATAGTTTAAAATTGGAATTATATGGTGGGAAATGGCCTAAAGTAATATTAGGTGTTATGTGACGAAGTTATTAAGTAAAGAAAATAAAATAACATTTTGGGTGGCCTTAGTAGTCGGGTGCACTCAATATATGTTTGGTCGATATCGTAATTTCAAGTTAATGTTCGATAATCTAAGTTAATTATCGAACCTATCTCGATTGGTCAAACGTGGTCAAATTGGTCAACTCCTGGTCAAAACAGGGAAAGTTGGTTGGACGATTTATTAATCGTCGAGATTTCATATAATTGTAAATGTGATATTAACGGTCGAAATGTCGGAATCTAGGACTCCAGTTAACCGAGGAACGGAAGGTTCGCGACTCTCGGAGTGCGTGAGAGAAAGCATCGGAATTCAGGACTCTCCTCGATTAGTTGTTTTCTTAGATATTGTTATTAAATGATGCATGTTAGTTGGTATGGTTTGGTCATGTTCAAATGCAATGCATACTAACCAAACCATGTGAGAAATGTGATGGCTTGAGAGCGAAGGGTGGCTCTGACTTCCTTGGGTTCGATCCCCAAAACCTCCAGAGGGTTAGTTACACAGGTCGGACGGTGAGCGATCGCAATGACGACCCTATCCGTGTGTGTAGCTAGGTAGCGGACGCTCTCGCTACGCTTACCTGGTGATAAATTAATTTGAGGTAAGGTCGTGTAGTGGGTCTATGGGACCGGCCATCAGGTAATACTTGGATTTGGCGCCATATTTATTTAAGCGTCATGCATAAGTTTTCAAATTGAGAAATATTATGAAGTTTGTCGTTCCTTAAAAATATTTGGTTTAAGCTTATTTTCATATTGGGATCCCAAATATATATTTACTGGTTTCAAACCTAGTCGTGGTAGAGTTCCTGTAGAGCAGCGAGGACGAAAGCTCACCCCTACAACAGTTTGGATGCAGGTACTGTGCACTTGTAACGGGACAATAGAGGATGGAGCTGGGTGTGCAGAACAAATTCGGTAAATTACCTTTTTATTTCTTGAACTTCGTATTCCGAGACCTGTAAACAGTCAACTGAGTGTCAAATCCAGTCACACTCTTGTTCTTTGAAGTGCGTACCCTCTGTGTGAACACTAATTCCAAACTTTAGCCGATGGAAATGAATTTTTTTCACCTCAAAAGTATTTGTAGCTTCCGCTGTGTTTCTACGAAAAGTTTTCAAACAAAATGCCTAGCAGTTCTCTAGAATGTAAATCAAGCGTTCGGTTTATGTTTTAGAGGCTCGCGGCACTGTGACGTGCTTAAGCTGGTGAGGTGCAGCTTGGGGCGTTACACCCTCTCTCTCTCTCTCTCTCTCCCTCTCTCTCTCTCTCTCCCTCTCCCTCTCCCTCTCCCTCTCCTTCTCCCTCTCCCTCCCTCCCTTTGCTCCTGTCTTCTTCATCGACTATAGTTCTCACCGGTAATAGCGACGATTACGAGAGCCTCCAAATTCAGATGCTCCGCCAGACGTGTCGTAGATCGAGAAGCTGCAACCGAACGACGGGGAGCCGTCGACAACTTAAACCTTGCAGCTTCTCAAGATTGAATAGCAGATTGGTAAGGCTTTGAGGCGGTGGAAAGTCCCTCCCTTTGCTCCTGTCTTCTTCATCGACTATAGTTCTCACCCGCAATAGCGACGATTACGAGAGCCTCCAAATTCAGATGCTCCGCCAGACGTGTCGTAGATTGAGAAGCTGCAACCGAACGACGGGGAGCCGTCGACAACTTAAACCTCGCAGCTTCTCAAAATTGAATAGCGGATTGGTAAGGCTTTGAGGCGGTGGAAAGAGGAGCGCTCCATGAATCACCGTCCATGATTTTCTATCTATGAATTTTATTTGGGTTCTTTGAATCGCTTTGCTCCGATCCCTCAGATTTTGAAAGCCAAAAAATCCAATTTGGGTACTTGCGAGTTTATTAAATCTGTAACGAATTTGTGAAATGAGTGATATTTGGTTTATGTATTTGGGCATTTGTGAGGAAGAAGAAATTTGTGGTGAAATGGGTAGAGTGAAAGCAAAAGGTTACTGTATAAGTTGAAAACTGAATGTATGCATATGATCATTGTGCTCAATATAAGAATACATAAATTTACCTAAAGCTGCAGCCATTGTTGAAGACAATAGTTTGAACTTGTGAGCTGGTGTACTTGGTTTGTTCTCCTCTGAGCTATCCTTTAGTGAGAGTCTCCAATGGGCAGAGATTATGAATTCTCAATTGATGATGGTTGTTGATAGCTATAGCAGGGACCAAGTAGTCCTGTATATAGGCTATGGTTTAGAGGCCTTCCCATAAAGGTTTTCCTTAACCTATTAGCAATAGGAACTATATTCTTGAAGTGTGTATAGACAATTTTACTAATGTAATAAGGCATGGCCATATAATTCAATTTTCAGATCCTTATTGTAATAGGAATGCAATTACAACAACATAACTTATTCCAATTATATGTTTTGTATGAAGAGTAATAAGTTACTAGCTATGACTTTAGTTAATATTGATTAGTCCACAAAACCTTACATATTGGGGGCAATAGGAATTTTACAACTATTTCTCTTTTTCTGTTATTCTGTTTCAAAAGGCCGACATCCCCTTCTTTTTTTTAGTAAAGTGGGGACAGAAGGCCCAGAAGGAAAGAAAAAAGAGAAAGAAATTTTTTTTTATTGGGAGCAATAGAGGTCTGTTAAAGGTCTATTGGGGGGCAATAAATGTTTTGAATTGATGTGATGTCCTCACTTTTTTCTTTAATCAAAGTTTTAGGGAGATTAATTCTCATTCCGGCAACCGAAATGTCTATTGGGGGGCAATACAAGTTTATTAGCGGGGAAATAAACCTCTCTGGCCCTACCCGCCAATAAACCTCTCTAGCCCCATATGAGATCTCCAACAACCTCTTTGGGGATTTCCGGCGAGATTTCATAAACCTCTATTACCCCCCAATAAAGGTCTATTGGGGGGCAATAGAGGTTTAATAGAGGGGCATTAAAGGTTTGTTTGGGTAATAAACCTTTCCGGCGACCTATGAGATCTCTGACGACCCTCTTTAGGGACCTCCGGTGAGGTTTTAAGAGAAATCATGTGGATGGCGGTCGGTGACTGGAATCTTGCTGCCGGTGACAGGAATCTGACAATAGTTGGCCGGAATCCCGCCGCTGGTGACTGGAATCCCTTGATAGTTTGCCGAAATCGGGCTCTCTATGTGACAAAGGGGTGAGGGTAAAATAGTCTTTAAAAAAAAAACTTATTCGAGTCACCATGGGAGCAGGAGTGAAACCTTTTGATCCTCTTAAAAAAAAAATTAAATAAAAAAAAAACTTATTAGAGTCTTTATGGGTAAGAGACAATTAAAAAAACTTAATTGGTAAGTGGGATAAATGACCCTAAAATTAGGGTAAATAGACAAAAACTCTAAATCTAATTCTGCAAAACAAACACCGATGACAGGAACCACGTGGTGTAGTGTGTTGGTTGAGCGGCCTAGTCTAGAACCCTCAGGTCTAGCGTTTGAATCCCAGCTCCACCCTGTGGCCAACAGATTTGAGGGATCTAGGTTGATTAAACACCAAAGGTTCGTGCGTCTGCGGTGCAGTGATTAGTCCGGCTACGCTGGGATACATTGCATAAGGGTGTGTGTGTGGTTACTACTGTCGTCCAAACCTCAAAAAAAAAAAAAAAAAAAACACCGAACTGCATAAGGGTGTGTGTGACTACTATTGTCGTTCAAACCTCAAAAAAAAAAAAAAAAAAAAAAACACACCGATGACAGAAGTGATTCAAATTAATGGGGGTTTTGCGTTCCCCAAAGAAGAGGAGTTTTCATTTTCTCTTTCTCATTTTCAAGTTTAAATATGGTTCATGTGGAGTTCTGGACATGCAACTAATCGGTCTCTTAGCTTATTATTCTTAGGGAAAATGTCACAAATAGTACCCCAACTTAAAGTCATTCTACACTTTGGTACCTCATCTTCTAAATATATCACTTTGGTACCTCAACTTATTGTTCATGCATAAGATTCATACACGCCGTTAATAACACCGTTAACTCAAGTGTCATGTAGCTTTATGTCATGGGTATTTTCGTCAATTTAGATTTTCCCACCAAAAATCTCATGGTATTTGTCATTTAACAAAAACTGATCACTCCATTAATTCATATTTATTTTTATTAAAAAACAAAAACACTTGTTACATCTTTCTTCATTGCAGATGAAACCAAATAACCATGGATCTATGTTTAAAGAGTAAGCAAATAACTACAACAACCATAAATGCTAAAAGTTTCAAGCAATTTCTACAACTCTACTAGAGACAATTTGCTATGATTGGTATTGAAATTGATTATGCATAATGAATTGAACAAGCATTTTTCCTTCTTTGTCTGAAGAGTTCTTCAATTAAAAGGGAAAAGACTCAAACCCTAAACTTGAAAGAAAACTAGTATCTACCCAACAAATTACATTTGAAGAGCTAAAATAAGATGATATAGAATCAACAATTAATAAAGCTAGCAGACAATCTGATGTTATCTAGATCATGCACACTCTATTTGTGAATTAGCAGGCTGAAAATGATAAATCTCTCACCTCTTCTCATTTTAATTATTATGTTTCCTGGAATCATAACAGTAAGTCAAAATTTTCAATACAATAACTTAAATTGATCTTCCATGAATCATAACAGTAAGTCAAAATTTTCAATACAATAACTTAAATTGATCTTCCATAAACCCAAATATAATATTTTCCTTGATGACAGATTTATTTTCAGCAAAAAGAAAGGAATTTTAGATCCTCTCCCATGAAATTTTTTGTGGGAAAGCATAAATTGACGAAAATACCCATAGCAAAAAACTACATAGCACTTGAGTTAACGGTGTTATTAACGGCGTGTATGAATCTTATGCATAAATAATAAGTTGAGGTACCAAAGTGATATATTTAGAAAATGAGGTACCAAAGTGTAGAATGACTTTAAATTGAGGTACTGTTTGTGACTTTTTCCCTTATTCTTATCCTAAACTATCAACGAGCAGAAGAGTAAACAATCTCCAATCGGGCTAGCTGAATTTTTGTAACGATAATTATCAAAAGAGCCTACATGATGAGAATAATTAAGTTATATTGTCAGTTTTTTTTTTTTTTTGAGAAAGTTATATTGTGAGTTGGTTGAGATGAATATGTCATCTTTTTATATAAGAAATACGTTTTCTCCGGAAGAAGTCTTTCCTTGTATATAGTGAGATAATACAAATTTGTATAACATTGTTACATTATTAAGATCTTGTTGCTTACATTGATCGTAACGAGATTAATCGAATTCTTAACCCATCAATCTTATCCTATCAAAAAATTAAAGATTACGTTGCTACTCTGTATATGAAAGGTAATACGCTTACTGCCGCAACAGAAAACCTATAGCCAATTACGAATCATCAACGTTATTGCATAATTAATGAGCTCGATCACAGCAAATTTTTCAGTGCAATGAACAAAAGAGAGAAAAAAGTGGCGGGAATAAATGAAGTAAGATAGACGAAAAGGTATCAGCAAAAAGGGTTGAAATTTTGCGGGTGAGATGATTTTTAGAGATACCAAACACATGATGATCGAAGATGGGAAGCAAAATGATTAGGCATGAGCATGACAAGTAATTATGTGCCATGAGAGTGTGTGTAGTCCCTTTATGTTTAAGTATAAGTTAGGTACATACCCCCACGTTATCATTAACATGCCAAATCCTTAATTTCAGTCGCCTAATAATGCATCCATAAATTATTTAATTAACCCCTAAATGAAAAGAAGATCACTTTACTTGTGGGCATATAATTTTATCAATGCTTGTGGGACCATTTATATATTCGTACCTTTCTATTGTTAGCTAATCTTTAATTTCCATAGCATATTGGCATGAGTTCTATCGTCTTTGAATTAGACATCTTTGGCCCATGAATCGGATACATAATTTTTTCTTTAGTTCGGACATGGTGTTGTAATGTGATTCTAATGACAATAATTATGGTGATACTACGTATAACTGTACAAATGAGTTTCCCCATCAGTTTTGTGCGCTATGTTTGGCAAATTTTAAACATGACCTCTAATATTGTTCTAGGAGTTGGTTGTGCTCGTTACCTTTGACGGTGGAGGTCTAGTGCAATTTGATAACGTCAATGTCATTAGCTACATGTTATGTGTTGAATGCAACTTGATTGTAGGCCTTCACTACACCGAGTTCAATGCCCGGTCTGTGGGGAAGAGGTCCGGCGTATCAAACCCTAGGTAAACACCCTCACTATAAGCCCATCCTAACTTTTACAAGGCAAGTATAATTTAGCTCAAACAATAAATTACGAGTAAACTCCAGACGCAAGCTAAAAACAGATTGAATTGATTGCAAATTTCACTTGTATATTCTTGAAAAGAGAAAAAAAAATTGTATGTCTAAGAATGTAAATTAAGATTAGTTGTAAAACAGGAAATTAATCCCAAAAATATGAATAGCACGAGCGTGGTCCTGAAATTGGATTCCCTAGCCTAATTTATGATGTTCGAGGTGCGGTGAAACCCAAGCAATCTAATTGGGTCCCCAACTTGGTAGACAGGGCATTCATCATATCGTCAATTTGTCGTCTCTCTCTCTCTCTCTCTGTAGGAGAACCACAGCCTAATTACAGTGAATTACTTTCTACTATTAAAAGGCTTAGGGTTTAAAATACTCTTTATGGATTTTACCAAATCGATCTGAAATAGAGAATTCTGGGCGTCCGGGCCGGCAAGTATCCACATTCACACACAAGAATGACTAATTAGGAATCCAAAGCCTGAATAAGAAGAAAGAAGCAGAAGCAACATTCCCATGGATGTTGTTTCATTCATTACCTGCAGTACTCTCCCACTATCCACATCGAGGAAATGGCCTGCAGTTGGGGTGACCCTTGAGGACCCCATGTGCAAGATATATATAATGCAGCCAAGGCAGCCTTCTCTAATATGAAATAATGCGATGTTTCTCATGTCTCTGCTCGCAATAGAATGATGAGGATGGTCAATGATTGAATATAATCTGAGTGTAATATGACGCCGAGGCTCACCGGCTTTGTTAGCGTTTTCATTTTGGATTAGTGTTGAATTTAACCAGAAAACGTAGACTTGTATCGCATACTCGACATATCTAGTATATTTATTTAATCTCTTGATAATAAATGAAAAGAAGGGCGACTAAAAATTTTCTTGTCATGGTGACCAATATTTGAATAAAACTGTAGATTTATCTCATGCACGTAATTTAAGATTCAATCGTATACGTAAACAATATTGATTACAAAAAACTTAATATTTATGTAGGAAATAAAGAGAATTGGCAATAAATTAATTTCACAAATTGATTGAGGATTATTTGGTTCGTGACAATCATGTGAAAGAAACAAGAAAAAAGAAAAAACGACCTAGTGGGCTGAATTGGAGGGATCCGAATTTTTTCTTATAGGGTGTTACATTCGTCATGTCATGACATTCATTCTTCCAAACATGAAAAAGAAATTCCATAGCCAATCTCAAGTTTCTATCCGGATATCAAGTGGCAAATTAGTGAGCAACTAAAGAAGGGATTGCATCAGAACTGGACATTAGTTATGCATTTATATCGTCATCAGACTTGAAACAATTAAAAGCGAAACCAAAGTGGTTAAGTAAAACACTACATAGAGATAATCTTGTTTAATCATCCTAGAACCTAGTTAATATTAGTCATAGGTAATAAACAAGTTAATTAAGGCTTCAATTACATCTGCCCAAAGAGAAAGCTTAAATAAGTTGTTAGACCTTTAAACGTGCATGGTGGAGCAGTTTCAGCCTTGCATGGTGGTGCTACGCACAAAACCTAATTTATTTCCCCCCTAAATAAAACAATCAATACATTTTGTCCTCGACCTTCACCAAATATACGTACACTTCTGTAAACATCCCATTGTCCTTTTTGCAGCCGGACATTTTAATATCGACCCTCCCACACAAACCCTCCATACAGAAAATAATCAAAATATTCCCCACGAAAGTTGGCCTAGAAAATGAAAAAAAGAAAAGAAAAAACCAGCGACACACATTCCTCCTCCAAAATCCCGCGAGAAATTAGAAGCATGCAGCACGTTATAGAAAGGTGGACTTTTCAGATCGATGATCCGACGGTGTGTGGTGGCTAAACCACGTGCCTTTTGATCAAAGTATTCGTAGAATAAATCAATCAGATCACCAAAAGGGATTTTGCCCAAAACGAGATTTTAATTTAGGTTAAAATGGCTGACTCTCATGGAGAAAGCGAAAGGGTTTGGGACTTTGGGACCCACTCTCTCCTTATCTCCCAGTTAGAGCAACACTCCTTCTTTCTATTTCTATTGCATTGGATCCTTCGCCAGACTGTGAGTTTTTAAAGTCTCACACTCTCTCTCTTTCTCTCCCCCACATTCTCTCTCTCCGCCGTCTGTGTTTCCTTCCTGGTTTTGAAGGCTAAATTCCAAAGAAGTTGATAGCTGAGAAAGGAAAAACCAGTAAAGAAACAGAAAAAGTTGGCGATTTGACACCAGATAATATTTTCAGGCAGGAGCTGAGCACCATTCCCTAGTTCTTGTACTTTTGCGTTTGTTTTGGTTCAATCTTTATTCCGAATCTCTTTCATTCTCTTCTTGAAAATCTCTATGTACACGGCGGAGTGCTACAAAGACTCAATACCTTCCTTCATGGTTGGCTACTCCGACTCGAAAACTGCTCAAATGTTGGTTTCTGATAAAGATGGTGATGGTGCTCTCAATCTCAATCCCTTGGAATTCAAACTCTTTGTTCGAGAGTTTGATGATAGGCAAGGGTGTCCAATTAAGAGCAGTAATTCAGAAAGAGATGATAAAGAAGAAGAAGATCATGATGATTCAGAGGTTCATCAACGAGAGGAGGAAGACCAAGTAAAAAGTCAAGAAGAAAAGCAAGAAGACAACTTTGACATGTTTGTTACGTCCTTGAAGGTCAAGATTCCATCTGCAGAAGAATCAAGAGGCCCCGAAGACGACGATGAAGGGCTGAAGACTCCTACATCTTTGGATCAGAAGATCATTGTGAGCCTCAAGTCTCCACCAGGTGCACCAAGAAAACCAAAAGCACTACCACTAAAGAAGCGAAAAGCTAATCGCCACCCGAGACTTTTGCTTGATCTTTCGAGTGAGATTGAATTGTTGTTTCCTCCGGTTGTTTGTCCTGATCTTGGTGGTGGTAAGATTAAGAAAAAATCCAGACAAGAAAGCTCCTAGTACTAATGATTGTATGACCAGCTAGCTGATGTTTTTAAATATCGATAATTCAGCATGTGAAGCCATTTATACGAATTAATGGAATTTTGTTATTTCCTATATCTATGACAGATTTTGTGATAATTCTGCTTCTTCTTCTCCATTTTCATATTCGTTTTTATCATTCCCTATCATGCATGTTCATTGGATTCATTTGGCACCTGGCCCAGATCTGAAAATGTGTGACTTCTGTAATTTGTATCAAGGAGAACTTAATCTCAAATGCATAGGATTCCAATGTTATCAGTCGATGTACGTGTCATTGGAAATTTTGTTGGTATCATTGTAACTTTACATAAGAAAAAAAAAAAACCAATCATCCGTCATTTTAATATATATGGACAAATCATAACTTATTTTTTTGAAACGGACAAATCATAACTTATTATGTGAACACAGTAGTTTACGATAAATAATAAGAATGAGAAGCGTTCTTTCAAATATAAATATAGAGAAGCCTCTATAGCACTGTTCTTAAGAAGAGAGTAGCTCTGATTAGTGTTGAAAAGGTTGCAGGAATATAGCCATAGCTTTTTCTGTAGGTTGGATTGGATGGCATTGACTTTGTTAATTGCTTTGGAAAATTTCTATGGGGTGTGGCCTGCATTGACTTGAATAGTTGAATGTCCATGAACAGAGATTACAGAATCACCAAGCAAAAATCCCAGTTCTAGTTCTGCATTGTTTTTACAAATTGGGTGGCTAAACCCATGTAGAATATATATCAAATATCAGCCACACCCAGTTATCTCCAACTTCACTGCATGAGCTCTTTTGCCCCACATTCCCTGTATGAAAATGAATATGTTGGGGTCACTCTAGCTAGCTTCTAGCAGCTCCCATTTTAAGTCTCTGTCTAGCTCTCACTGCCTGTCGATATTACACTGTTTCAAATTGAATGCACTATGTTTCTCAACTATCAATTATTTGATCTAACTAATTACGTTTCAAAAAAATTATTCGATCTAACGAACTATTCAGCTCGCATTTCATTCCCAAAGCCCCAAATGGATAACGCGTTGAAAGGTAGGTAAATAGGTAGATAGGCAACATGGCAATATGTACGTGTTAATTGTGCTTGAGCTTTTGTTTTTTTATTTGTATTGACAGGGAATTTTTGTTTTACTATGGATTTTTATCATTTTTTACGTACTTGTCTGTATATTCTGTTGGGTTCAAGGATTTGTATTTGGATAGAACTTCAAAATATATAGGAGTAGTTGATATTAAATTAATTGTTAAATTTGAGACATGCATGTCATGCTTGATTTTTTTAAAAAGAGTGGAATTTTTGTTTTTAGTTGAACTTCAGATTTGGCAGCTGATTTCCGTTTTTAGTATCAAAACATACACGAGGAACAAAAAAAACTTCATGGAATCTCACTCACACACACCTCCTCTGCAATTTTTAACATTGATATCAGGAGCGGAACCAGGATTCAATTGTTGTCTAGGCTACTTAGAAGTGCACAATTTTTTCTTTTTTTTTAGCCAGTAGTTTATCATCAAAAACATCAGTCATTCAGTCGGTAATTCTAACTAAAAATAGTTAAAATACAATCATCAATTCATCAAAGCCTCATAGGTTATCCACCGACTCACCGAGACCGACCATGATCAAGAATTCAAGATCCTCAGTTCGGTAGTTCCTCACTCCTCAGCGGCTCAGCTAACATGGAAATGATGGAATCTCTGTCTCTGTCTCTCTCCCCGACTCCGCCACTGGTAGCACAGTAGCAAACAGATTCGGCGTCCGGCGAGACTCTCGATCTGGGTAGACTGGGCGAGAGGAGATCTGGCCTCTGGGAATCTGGGATTTCTTTGAGAAAGTCAGAAAACCTGTGTGAGGCACTGAGGTTGCTGTGAGTTAGTGAGTGTGACTGTGTGAGGCACTGAGGCTGCGAGTGGTGAGCCTGTGAGCTGCTGTGATGGATAATTTTTTTCTTTTTTCTTTGGGCTGGTATGAAAGGTAGAGATACATATATACCTATGGGTTTTCAACCCAAAATCTTGTCTAGGCTTGAGCCCAGATAGCCTTCCAAGTACATCCGCCCCTGATTGATATACCAATTTCATACTTAATCAATGGGGTCGTCTTAGGTACCTTGATATATGTCATATCCTTATTTTTATTTTTATTTTAATAAATTAATGTAGTGGAAACCTACTGAACCGGTTAACAGGTTATCCACTTAAATGTTGACATGTGTCATTTTAAAAAATAAAATTTACTATATTAACAACACATTCTATCTTGATATGTTATACTGTTCAGAAACATGTAACATATATTGTCAAAATAATAAATTACACCTAGTAAAACTAAAATTACTACTTATGACCACACTTATTGTGGTTATTGTAATTGAGTGGTCAAAGATATAAATATCATAATTGAACAACTTTTATCAAATGGAGAACATTAATTATCAAATGGAGAACCTTTTTACAATATACAGTACTTACATATCTTTTGGTCTAATATTAAATTTACCATGTTCACAACACAATTGTTGTCAGAATTGTAAAATGGTTGATTATCTTGTAAAATGATGCAGTTTTTGAAGTTATTACTACAAATAGAACAAAAGTGAGCACTTTTACTGTTTTACATCAATTGTTGGGGGTCGTGGTAAAAATGTGTAGTCATTGTAGTAATCATTTCATTAATGATAAAAACATAAAGATTTACCATTGTGACAACAAATTTGTTATCACACTTGTTAAATTATCCATAAACTAGTACATTAGTTTAGGTGGAGTAATTACTACAAATAGAACAAAATTACCGCTTTTACATCAATTGACCTGGATTATGGTAAAATGCATAGTTATTGAAGTAATAATTTAATTAATGATAAAAACATGAAGATTTACCACTTTGACAATAAATTTGTTGTCACACTTGTTAAATTGTCCATAAACCAGTACATAGGTTGTATGTGGAGTAATTACTACAATTAGAACAAAAAGTATCATTTTTATATCAATTGTTGTAGTTTGTGGTAACGTACATGGGCTTAAAGTAATTATAACTTTAACAACGGAAATTACACAATATATTTCTTTAATTACGCAAGGGAGAACTTCATCACACCAATGAGGACATACATGGTTTTAGTCAAAATATAATGGTTTACCTATATGATAACACATTGTGGTAACATTTGTAATTTAGTTTAAAAAGCAGCAATAACAAGTTGTATGTGAAGTAATAACTACATCTATAACAAAGATTATCTATTTTTACATTAATGGTTGTGGTTGTCGTAAAATGCATGTAAAAATAATTATATTTGATTAAGAAAACTACTTATGATATAATTAATTAGTAATAAAGACTATTTAACTAATACTAATTTTGTGAGCCTAGGTTGGAAGGTTTTTGTTTTTAATAAGGAAAAAAATGTAATTGTCAATTGATAATCTAGTATTAATCAAACATTAATTGGCTAATGATAAAATTAATTAGTAATAAATATTATTTAACTAATTGTAATTTGGTGAGCTTAAGTTATAAGTTTTTTTTTTTTTTTTGAAAAAGAAAAAACGTAATTGTCAATTGGTAATCAATTGGCTAAGGGCTAAACAGGTTACCAAACTTTAAATATTTTGGACAATTGGATATATTACTAATCTAATGGTTCAAAATATTTAACAAAATAGGTGTATGGTAAACACCTGGGTACCTAAGAAAATTTCCATAAGCAAACAAGATCGACATTCAATATTTTGTTAGTCGAATAATCCAGTGGTAGTTGGAATATATTTCATTTTTCGATACTTGTTGGGTATAGAACTAGAGATTGAACTGATGACTGTAGAGTAGTTGGAATATATCCTGAGAATTTTGACCCAAATATATGAGCGCACCATTAACAATGTGCAGTTTTATTTTGATTATGCTAGATTGCTAGCGTTAGGTTTTGCAATCATCTTATTAACGGTACCTTAGGGTTGTTGCATTTTTCTTTCTTGTTATGGACTGTCTTTATCAACTATTTGAGGCCTATCTTGGGGTCCAGTACTTCGACCATTTTTGAGTTTCTTCTTTGTGATCGACTTCATTAATATATTATATGCCAGTACATTTCGATGGCTTGACTAGTTGTTTAGTTGGATCGGTTGGTGTTGGTGGAGATGGCTATCGACGACAGTTGTTACGGATAGCTAAGTGAATTATTTGATTGACATTTTTGTTCAATGGCTTCCGAACTTTGGTGGTTTGAGTCTTAACTTGGGTGGTTACGGTGGCTTTGGTAGTGTAGGATTTTCGATGTGGTGGCGGTAAGGGTGCTTTAATTGAAGCGCATGCTCAATGGAGAATTAGTGCAAGACTAGACAATTCCTCCCGCGCGATGCCGCGGGTTTATTTGCTTGCTATTGATGAATACTTTGACGCTCATGTCAAGTCCAGGTACTGATTGATTCAATCTTTGAATTAACAGGCAAATAATTTCAATCACAAACCCAGACCCAAAACCGTTGCAGCAGATCACCAAAGATGAAAAAGCTTTGCTAATCAACATAAAAAAGACAACAAAGCAATCCAAACTTGACCAATTACCCAAATCAATGTCAATGTCTTGGGTGAATATATCAAATTAAAACTGAAAGTATCAAAGGCAAAGCAAAGGTAGAGAGACAGCCACAGAATTAAACCCAAAAACCATCAAATTCCATGAAAAGAAACAAAATCTGAAATTTACTTCTCTATCAATAGTATACAATGTCTGATTTACTTCAATCACCCAGAATTTAAACCAATCATCATCGAAGAAGACAGAAATAATCGTACAGGCTTCTGGTAGAAGTGGAAAAGTAAAAGACCTAGAAACTCCTTCCGCTTGTGGAAGACCTGATCGGCGCACTTCTCTTTCTCTCTACGTCGGGCAATCTGAAAGTAAAATCCAATTACAAAAATCCAAAGCAATTCCAAAAGATTTGAAAGGAAAGCAATTCGAAAACCCAAAACCACAAAAAACATGCAACCAAGCATCAAACCACAAAACCCAGAAGAAAAACACAAATTAAAACACATAAAAGCAAGGTACTTCAGATCAATACCCAATTACCCAGATTCCTCTTCTTCTTCTTCTTCTTCTTCTCTCCCTCTTCTCCTTCTCTCTCCGATCAGTCTCGCGATGTGAATTTTTCTATTCTTCTTTCTGTGCATGTCTCTCGCAGAAGACCTCTCACATCCCTTTTATTCTCTCTGTAATCTCGCAGAAGACCTCTTCCTCTCGTTAAAGACCCAGAAGACACCTCTACCGGTCTCTCTTATCACCGTCAACATGTTGAATGGCAGTGTCGTAATTAAGAAACAAAAAGGGGCAAAAGAGTAAATCAATATGGCATTTACTGTTCACGGGGAGATAGCGCTTTCGTATAGGTAAATGTGTAAGGTTGAAGCACCCTAATTTTGTTGGCTGTTCGAGCTTTATTAGTTTTTTTTTTTTAAGGGTTGGTACAGTTGCCCTTAAGTCTTGATTAATAAAATTACAGAATATAAGGGGGCTCATAGAGCTTGAACCTTAAATTACAATAAACATCACGAGAAAACCCTGAAATAATACTAAGGGTCTCCACTAAATCTATGTATTCTAACAAGCACCAATTAGCAAACAGTGCACAACTGGCGACTCTGTTTGCTTTGATAAAGCGGTCACATAACATAAAGATTACTCTATCACGAAGAAGCATCATTACAAATAGTATAGCTTTCTCCTACTATGTTACCGCACGGACTTAAATCTGGCGACACTCCATTTCATCCTGCCAATAAGAGGTTGTATCTATTTGATCAAGTAAATGACTCAACGCCTCGCAAGGCCAAACAAGGCACACTGAATATGCATATCGGGACCAAACTCATGTCGCCCTATTATACAAATCTTACTAAAAATGAAAAGTAATGAAACATCAAAGAAAAACAAAGATGGGCCCAGAGCCAAAGCCCAAGCCCAAGTCCAAGTGAAAGACTGCAGCAGCAACGCCACCTTCATCTTGCTTGCACCTCCCTTGCCAGTCCACCACCAAAAGTGTCCCCACTCTGATCTAAGGTAGAGTAGACGGATAGGCCAGGTCTCTTACACCAGATGCTCCCCTTATCACCCACCAACCTAGATTGGAGCCTGCACAAATTAGATCAGAGTGAATCAAATTGGATCTTGCACAAAGACTATGTAACCCAGCCAACCAACATTGCGCCCCATTGACCCTATCTAGGTTTCATGCCGCTGATATCGAGTCCTACCCTAGACCACCATATAGAGACGCCAGCCCTGTTCGCCTGTCAACACATCTCCGCCGCCCAACTTTACCTTCACACGATCTGGATGGCGACATCATCACCACGCAACCTTTACCCTGACTAGGCTTACTTGGGAACACCACTATCAAACACTAGGTCCTCTCTAGCGCGTTTGATGACGACTCCACCGGGGGTGCCACCGGACAGGGCATGAACTTTCGGTAGAAAACGAGTAGAGTAAATATATAGTATTTTATTTATGTTCGACTAAAACGAGCATAGTACTTGATAGCTAGGTAAGATCTGGTCAGTTTTTACACTTTTCTGAGCTCTGTTGGTTTAGCAAGCATAGTTTGGAAGCTATGAGAGTGGTAAATACTCTAAGAAACAATCTAGACATGATGTTTCGATAACAAATTCGATGATTACAGTTAATTTTTTTTAGGTTGCTATTTAAGTACCAATGGTTTTGACCATGAAAAAGGTCTTAAGGTAAGTATCATCACTAGTGTGAGTTGAAACTTTCTTACTTACACAAAATAGTAGTCTATGAATCGAACTTAGGACCTCTCACTTATAAAAAGAATGTTTATGCCACTAGACCAAATAGTCATAGCAAATGACTAATGTTCTAAAACTCGTTGCCCAGTGTTAAGGGCCACACTTGTAATGCCGCAAGCAACCTTGTCCAGGGTCATTAGTCAAGCCTTTGGTTGGTTTGCTTGCGTGCTAGGGATGTTTGGTAATTTACAAATTATGTAATTTATTTTATTTTAGCATTAGTCTCCTCGGCCTTTTTCATGTTTCCTCCTGTCATGTTCATGTAAGGCAGATATGCTCTTTGGGGAGGAGTTCCTAGTCGGCATAGTTTGGACTAGTGAACTAGTATAGGTAAGCACATGTACTTTTGCCTCCCTTGCCGTCTTACCATCAATAAAAGAGGAATTATTCAATCATCTGTGTCCCGTGAGATTGCCCTTTGATCTTTCCTTTCGATTATTCATTGTTCTTCGTGGTTGCCCAACGTTTATATAATTGTGTTCTTGCTTGTTGCTAGCACTATTTTAATATCGTGTGGCTTTCATTGTTCCTTGCAAGGTACTCACTTGGCTGACTTGCTTGCTAGCAAGTGCCGCACGGTCCGCTTTGCACATTGCAAAGTTTAGCCCGTGATAGTTGGTATCAGAGCCAACTCGGCTCAAGAAGCTCACTACGATGACAGGCAAGATGACAAACCAACAGAGATTCGATTGGTATGACCAGCAACTCGGAGAACTTGCGGGGGGGGGGGGGGGGGGGGGTGCCCGACAGGTTGATTGATATCACAAATGTCTTGGACCGCGTCGACCTAGATGGGTTGGCGGCGCGGATGATAGAGATGGAGAGCCTAAAGGACCGAGTTGTGGCCCTTGAAAAATGTAAAGCTCGAGGAAGCGGAAGGGAGAGAGATGAGGAAGAAACTCTCGTTCCAAACGAGCAAATGGGGGCAATGAGTGATGCCCTTGACACACTCCAGGTGACGGTGGACAAAATGGCAGAAGATGTCTGAGCCACCATTGATGCATTCAGGAACGAGCTGGTGGAGATGAGTACCAAGCTCAACCTGACCATCCGTGCGATGGGAAACCAACCTGTGACGGACTACAAGAAGGTAAAGATACCAGAACCTCAAGCATTTGGAGGGGCGCGAGATGCCAAGGAGTTTGAGAATTAGTTATTTGATATGGAGCAATACTTCCGAGCAGTGAAGCCAGACTCGGAAGAGGTGAAGGTGAACATGGCAACAATGTATTTGTCAGGAGACGCAAAACTATGGTGGAGAACCAAGTATAATGACATCCAAAGGGGAGTATGCACCATTGACACTTGGGAAGACCTTAAGAAGGAGCTCAAGGCTCAGTTCTTCCCCGAGAATGTTGAATACATTGCCAGACGACAACTAAGGGAGCTCAAGCACACCAACAACATCCGAGACTTTGTGAACAAGTTCTCTGTGATCATGCTTGACATCCCGGATATGTCAGAGAAGGATCGGCTGTTCTATTTCCTTGAAGGCTTAAAGTCATAGGCGAGGACAGAGCTTCAGCGGTAGAGGGTCCAAGATTTGGCCTCCGCATAAGCTGCTGCTGAAAGGTTGACTGACTACACATTCGAAGAGAACTCTTCTAAGAAGACTCAGCCGTTTCCAAATGCGAATGTCAACAGAAATGTAAGGCCCGGACAGAGTAGAAGTGGGGGAGCGGAGTCCAAATTTTCCAACTCAGGAGGAGGGGACAGGAGAACAGTGAACGCGAGGGACACGACAACGTCCAAGCTTGTTGCCTCGACAGGGGTCTTTACCCCTCGACCTTTTAATCCCTCGGGCTATGTTACAAAGCCACTAGCATGCTTCTTATGAAGAGGACCTCACAGAGTGAATGAATGCCCTCATAAGACTGCTCTCTCTGCTCTACAAGCTCATATTCAATCGAAGGAAATAGAGGATCAGCAAGAGCCGGAGGAGGAACCTGGTCACATGGGAGCTTTGAGATTCTTGGGTGCGGTGGAGAAACAACCACGATCACCTAAGAAGTCCCAAGCTAAAGGCTTGATGTTCGTAGATGGTAGTATTAATGGGAAAGGAGCCAAGAGTGTGATGGTTGACACAGGGGCCACTCACAACTTTGTGTCAGAAGCTGAAGCTCAGAGGTTGGGGTTGAAGTTGGAGAAGGATGTGGGCCGTATGAAAGCTGTGAACTCAAAGGCCTCACCCACAACGGGCCTATCTCGAGGGGTATCACTCAAGTTGGGTCACTGGCAAGGGAAGACCGACCTCGTAGTTGTTCAGATGGACAACTTTGATGTCATATTAGGAATAGAGTTCTTGTTGGCGAACAAAGCCATTCCCATTCCTAGTGCCCAACACTTGCTCATTATGGGAGAAAGGCCGTGTGTGGTTCCCGCAAGAATCGAACAACCAAGTGAGCCTTGCCTCTTGTCCGCCCTCCAGTTCAAGAAAGGCGTGACGCGTGATGAGCCTACCTATGTAGCAGTTCTCCTGATAAGGGATGAGATTAAAGGAGAAGTGATTCCGAAGGAGATCGAGGGGGTATTGGAGAGCTATGTAGATGTGATGCCTCCCGAACTTCCCAAGGAATTACCCCCGAGAAGGAGTGTGGACCATGAGATTGAACTGCTTCCGGGGGCCAAACCGCCTGCAAAGGCGCCTTACAGAATGGCTCCCCCAGAACTGGCGGAACTTCGAAAGCAGCTTGAGGACCTGCTCAAGGCAGGATTCATTAGGCCATCTAAAGCCCCCTTTGGTGCGCCCGTGTTGTTTCAAAAGAAGCACGATGGAAGTTGGAGACTGTGTATGGACTATCGGGCCCTCAACAAAGTCACGGTGCGCAACAAGTACCCGATCCCTCTGATTGCAGATCTGTTTGACCAACTCAGTGGTGCCAAGTATTTCACAAAGCTAGACCTCCGCTCAGGGTACTATCAAGTCAGCATTGCAGAAGGAGATGAAGCCAAGACAACGTGCGTCACCCGTTATGGAGCCTTTGAGTTCTTGGTGATGCCATTCGGGTTGACCAATGCGCCAGCCATATTCTGCACGTTGATGAACCAAGTCTTCCACGAGTACTTAGATAAGTTCGTGGTAGTCTATCTGGATGACATAGTGGTGTACAACTCTACCCTAGAGGAACATGTAGAGCACCTAAAGTTGGTGTTCCAATGGATGTGGGACAATCAGTTGTATGTCAAGCGCGAAAAGTGCTCCTTCGCGCAAGTGACCATCAATTTTCTAGGTCACATTATTGAAAGGGGTCAAATCAGGATGGATATGGAGAAAGTAGAAGCCATAAAGGAGTGGTGAAACCCCAAGAATGTGAAAGAGCTACGTTCTTTCCTTGGGTTGGCTAATTACTACCGACGCTTCATTGAGAACTACTCAAAAAAGACGACCCCCTTAACTGAACTCTTGAAGAAGGGAGTGACATGGGACTGGAGTAGTAATTGTGAGAAGGCCTTTCAAGATTTGAAGAAGGCCGTGATGGAAGATCCGGTCCTTGCCTTACCCGACCTGAATCAGCCATTTGAAGTCCAAACAGATGCTTCTGACTTCGCCTTAGGGGGAGTCCTGTTGCAACGGGGGCATCCTGTTGCGTATGAAAGTCATAAACTCTCGGAAGCTGAGAGGAGGTACGCTGCTCAGGAGAAGGAGTTGCTAGCCGTAGTTCACTGTTTGAGGACGTGGCGACACTATTTGTTGGGGTCAAAGTTCCTGGTGAAGACAGACAATTCTGCCGTCAGCCACTTTCTGACCCAGCCGAAGTTAACTCGAAGCAAGCTCGATGGCAAGAGTTTCTCGCTGAGTTCGACTTCCATTTCGAACACAAGGCCGGGCACACAAACCAAGTTGCTGATGCTCTAAGTCGCAAGGCCGACCTTACCACCCTCAAGGTGTTGGCCACTTTGTCGAGTAGCATCATTGCCACCGACATCAAGCAACGTATCAAGGAGAGTCTGGAGAAGGATTCTATGGCGCAATCCCTCATGAAAATGGTGAAAGAAGGGAAGAGCCGTCGGTTTTGGATGGAGGATGGCATATTGATAGCCAAAGAAGGAAGAGTGTTTGTCCCGCGAGCTGACAGATTGCGAAGAATGCTCATGAGGGAGTGTCACGACACCCTGTGGGCAGGTCACCCTGGATGGCAGAGGACTCATGCACTCCTCAAGCAGGGTTACTATTGGCCCAAGATGCGAGACGATGTCACGGAATACACCAAGACTTGCTTAACATGCCAGCAAGACAAGATTGAACGCTAAAAGACTCAAGGGCTGTTGGAAACACTGTCTATACCGACTCGCCCGTGGGAAAGTGTCTCCCTTGACTTTATTACTAACCTCCCGAATGTGGGAGACTTATCAGGCATCCTAGTGGTGGTTGACAGGTTTTCGAAGTATGCCACCTTTGTGCCAATCCCAAAGTATTGTTCCGCAGAAGACACAGCAAGCCTCTTCTTCAAGCATGTGGTAAAGTATTGGGGTGTGACTCAGAACATTGTCAGCGACCGTGACACTAGGTTCACGGGGACATTCTGGACCGAGCTATTCAAGTTGCTTAGGTCTGAGCTCAACATATCTTCAAGTTATCACCCACAGACTGATGGGCAAACAGAAAGGTTCAACGGGATGTTGGAGGAATACTTGCGCCATTTCGTTCATGCCAATCAACAAAATTGGGCACAATTGCTCGATGTTGCACAATTTTGTTTCAACTCGAAGAAGAGCTCATCCACCAACAAGAGTGCTTTTGAAATTGTCACTGGCCAACAGCCTCTCTTGCCTCACACTGTACAAGAAGTCTACAAAGGGGCGAATCCGCGTGCTTTCAACTTCACAAAAGAGTGGAAGACCAATGCCGAGATCGCTCAAGCCTGCCTAGAGAAAGCGGCGGGGCGAATGAAGAAGTGGGCAGATCAAGGCCGCAAGCCCAGGGAGTTTCAAGCAGGGGACATGGTCCTTGTCAAGCTGCTCCCGGAACAACTCAGGTTCCTGCGCTCCAGAGACAAGCGACTATTCAGGAAGTATGAAGGACCGCTCCCCATCCTTTCTAAAGTGGGGAAATGCTCCTACAAAGTCGATATCCCTGCTTGGATGAGAGTTCACCCCGTCTTCCACTTCAGCAACCTCAAGCCACACCAGTCAGACCTTGAAGATCAAGCACGCAACAAGCCTGTTCGAGAGCACGTCGACATCAGACCACCCAAGCCAAAAGAAGTGGAGGAGATCCTAGCAGAGAGAGTGGTCCGAGTGTCAAGGCGCCCATGCTAGCAGTTCCTGGTCAAGTGGAAGGGTCTTGGAGATGAAGAAACCAGTTGGGAGAATGCTGAAGTCCTGAAGACGAAGTTCCAGCAGAAGATTGAAGACTTCAAGACCACTGCTGTCGTCGAGAACGCCGACAGCTTAAGTAGGGGAGGATGTTAGGGGCCGCACTTGTAATGCCGCAAGCAACCTTGTCCAGGGTCATTAGTCAAGCCTTTGGTTGGTTTGCTTGCGTGCTAGGGATGTTTTGGTAATTTACAAATTATGTAATTTATTTTATTTTAGCATTAGTCTCCTCGCCTTTTTCATGTTTCCTCCTGTCATGTTCATGTAAGGCCGATATGCTCTTTGGGGAGGAGTTCCTAGTCGGCATAGTTTGGACTAGTGAACTAGTATAGGTAAGCACATGTACTTTTGCCTCCCTTGCCGTCTTACCATCAATAAAAGAGGAATTATTCAATCATCTGTGTCCCGTGAGATTGCCCTTTGATCTTTCCTTTCGATTATTCATTGTTCTTCGTGGTTGCCCAACGTTTATATAATTGTGTTCTTGCTTGTTGCTAGCACTATTTTAATATCGTGTGGCTTTCATTGTTCCTTGCAAGGTACTCACTTGGCTGACTTGCTTGCTAGCAAGTGCCGCACGGTCCGCTTTGAGCATTGCAAAGTTCGGCCCGTGACACCCAGGCTACCTAGGCGTGCGACTAGGTGCCTGGGTGGTTGGACGGTTAGGCACTAGGCAGGTTGCGAAGAACGCCAAACATCCAAAACTCATCTTCAAGGTCCCAATTACTCACTCAAGGATCTAAACTCCCAACGTAAACTTGAGTCATCGTCGCAAAAGTTGAGAAATTCACCGAACAAACCCGTTGAGTACTGCATCGTCGTCCACTGCTGCTGCGGCGGCTACTGACATGGCTCAGTATTTTTCTCCTGTTGCTGCAGTGAGTAATTCAAGATGTTGGATTACATCTCTCTCTTCCTCCACCCAAGCCATCTTCTTGAAACTAAAGATTCAACGAATCTGAGAGATTTAGGGAGTTGAAGATAGAAAGTGGAGAGAGAGAGAGAGGGAGAGAGAGAGAGAGAGAGAGAGAGAGAGAGAGAGAGAGAGAGAAAGAGAGAGATAAGGTTTTTGAATCTAGAGGTTTTGAGATAGAAAGTAAAACAAGAGAGAGCTTGGGCTACGGGGCTTAGGAGATGGAATTATTTAGAGGATGATGGATTCATAGGCTTGGGCTTGCTCTCAAGTACCATAATAAGAGTTATATTCTTATTTATAAATCATAACAAGTCTTTTTATATTCTTTAATGGCACATTTACTTACTTGAAATGGAAAAAAATCATGAATCGGAGACAACTGAAATGAGAGAAGAAAGGAATCGGTATTGATTCCGGAGTAGTTGATTCTTAAACCCATCTCCTCCCTTCATAATCAAATTCCTGAGTATTCAGGAATCAATTCCTTATAAGGATGTGGGACCTACACCCATTCCGATTTCTTCATGTGTTAGTAAACACAGGAATACTTTTATCCGAAATCATTCTGATTCCTTTGTGTGTTAGTAAACATAGGAATAGTTTTACCCCGTAATCATTCCCTCCCATTCCAAGCAAGTAAACGTGCCCTAAGTTTATATAGACTCTTATTCATATTTTATATGTTATAAAAATAAACTAAAAAATTAAAAAAAGTGAAACCGCCTGAGCGCCTGGAAGCTAGTCCTCTGACCACAGCCCGATAAGTGCCAGTGAATTTTAAAACCTTGCAAAAGACTAAATTCAAAATGTGAATAAATTAATTTGAGATGAACTCCTAAACAATATTGTAATCTACTTCCTAAAAGAAATGGAGAGCTCACTTACTTTTTTTTTTCCTTGGACAAGACTTTTTTTTTTAACAAATTCACATTATTATTTTCTAAACTACCCCACACACACACATATTTCTTCCTACTAAGGCCACTTAGACATTAAAATAATAAAAAAGGAAAAAATAATAAATGAGAGAGGGAGAGGTTACCTTCTCCATATATAGACTCGCAGCGACGAGACTAACACAATTGCATCGGTCCACCGTTGGAAGGTGGCCGAACAGCGGAGATCCTGTTGAGTCAAGTTTGGCCTGAAAACGAGTCTGTAGCTAGTCGGTCGCAGTAATAGGTTTTCGGAAGATGACAATAGATTTTCAAAGATGACATCAAATTTCCATGGTATTGAGATAAGCATTTTGGACAGTGACAATAGCTTTCATGAAAATTATATGGCAATAGCATTTTAGAAGAATGATTGTGGTTTCTTCGATCAAAATGATACTTCCATTATATATATATTGATATTGAAATTTCTAATATTTTGGTGGTCTTATTGAAAATATATATATATATATATATATATAGACACACACAAGACCCTTCTAGTGAGTGAACTTTTTTTTATCATTTTAAGGGATCGCTTATTAGACCAATTTTTCAATCACATATTGCCACATTGGGATCTCGACCGTTCAGTTCTTGGGTCTATATAGTAGACCATTTCTGAAAATTATGATTTAAATTGATGACTATTAAGGTATCAAATTAGATTAAATCAATGGACGAATCAAATCTCTCTAACCTAAACCGTTCATGCTTATAATTGTAAATCACAACTATGAATGTTTTAACAATCATTAATTTGGTTGAAAATTTGCAGAACTGATTTACTCATATAAACTCAAGAACTGAATTATTGAAATCCCAATATGTGATTGAAGAGTTAGTCTAATAAGCAATCCCATAAAATGATAAAAAAAAAAAAAAAAAAAAGGGAGATCTTTCACTATAAGAACCCTCCCGACATATATATATTGATGAGTGAATTTAAAAGATCACACTACTAGAAATTTCCTTATTCCACACCAATTAGAATGAGTCCCCTTTGGGACAAATCACACTGATAACAGTAGCTAATTCTATTAGCCACTATGCAGCCACTAATGGGGAATCAGTCCCCTCTATTACAGGTGTCATTGAGACATTACACACTAATAATTTAACAATGTGGTGTCTTTTTTTTTTTTTTTTAAAGGGGTTTGGAACCCAACCTAGCTGGGAGGCTCAGCCCCACGCCCGGTTCCATTTATTAAATTAATAGTAGAATTTTGTGTCGGGGGGGGGGGGGGGACATAAAACCTGAACCCCGAGGTACAGTAGAACAATTGTAATAATCCTCATAGAGAACATCCTGAATGATTGCAGGTGTCTCATCTAACCATACATCATCAATAAAACCACTACTAGCAAGGTGAGCAAGTCTATCCGCTACACCATTTGCTTCACGGTAAATACGACGAATTCTAACGGATTGAAAAGCAGAAATATACTCCCTACAATCATCTAAAACTTGACTTACCTCAGAGAAATTCTTCTCTCGACTATTGAGAGCAGAAATCAGGATGGCAGAGTCGCTTTCAACATCTATGTCAGTCCAACCTTGGTGAATACCAAGAAGTAAGCCAGCCCTACACGCCTCCGCTTCCATATTAAGAACCGAGTGTGCATGTAGAAAAGTCCTGGCCAAAGCAGCAATACCCATACCAGCATCATTCCTGACCACTACCCCAATACCTCCACTCCCCTTCTCAGCTCTAAAGGCCCCATCAACATTGATTTTCAGACTACCACTTGGAGGATTTTGCCACTTAGTTAGAGGCCTTCGTTGCTTCCTAACTGCCTTCGGGTGGTACATTTGAAAATCCTCAAGCATTTGAGTAGACCACTGGATCATATGCATAGGCTGGAAGTGAACATTATTCCACACCAGCTTATTCCTCTATGTCCAAATGGCCCATAAGCCCATGAAGAAAAAATCCCGCTGATCCCTACTCAGGGAGTCAATCATATCTAAGACCCAATCTCAGACACAGTTGGCCGGGTGTGTAGTAGCATTTAATTTTAGGGGGCGAAATAACCAGAAACAGTGTAAAGCTAAACAAGACCTAAACAAATGTGTACCAGTTTCCACAGCAGCCATGCAGAACATGCACTTGGGGTCCACTATAGAAACTCTACGTTGCATGAGTGCCTCATTTGTAGGAAATTAGGAATAATATTCTTCAAAAGCCTCCAGATAAAGCATTTCACTTTTGGAGAAGTATAGGCCCCCCAGACCTTAGCCCAATACTTGCTATTTATGCCACCAATATCCCCTGACGACGTTGACGCCCAGTGCTTCTTAGACATAGCCATATTATACACATGATAACCACTGCAAACTTGATACAAACCCTTCTTATCATAATGCCAGATCAAGCGGTCATCAGCCCCACGAAGACTAATAAGAATAGCTGCCATTTTCTCTACTTCCCCTTTCGTGAAAAGTTCATGCATAAAGTCTATAGCCCAAGACATCGATTCTTGGTTAATTAAATCACTAACCAACAAATCCTCCATTCCCTCCATGATAGGGGAATATGGTCGGAAAGAATGGGGAATAGGTACCCAAGGGTCATGCCACACGGAGATGTTGCTACCCCTACCAACCTGAAACCTCAGTCCCATCCTAAGCACTTCACGACCCGAAATGATACTACGCTAAGAGTATGACTCTCCCCCTTTAATTCCACCTCCATAAATGAACACCTTGGGAAGTACTTAGCCTTGTATAACTTAGCAATAGTCGAATCAGGGTTATGTAAAATCCTCCACCCTTGCTTTGCCAATAGAGCCAGATTAAAATAGTGCATATTCCGGAAGCCCAAACCACCATCACTTTTAGAACAACACAATTTCTCCCATGCTAACCAATGAATCTTCCGACCATTGTCATCATTCCCCCACCAAATGCTTGGGGAGCTCAAAACAACTCATCACATAGGATGGAATTGCTTGTGCCACCGCCTTAATCAAGAGTTCCTTCCCTGCCACACTCAAAGTCTTCTTCCTCCATCCTTAAGTCCTTGCTCGGACCTTCTCATTCAAGAAACCAAACGCTTCTGTCTTAGAATAGCTAATTTCTGTGGGAAGACCCAAGTACTTATCATGTTTTTCAACTCTTTGCACCCCAAGAATGAAAGCAATCCCTTCCTACATAAACATGTGAACATTTTTTCTAAAAGAAATGCAACTCTTCTGATAATTCACCTGTTGAACTGAGGCACTCTCATAATCAGAAAGAATACACTTAAGAGCCTCACAATCCTCCCTCCCAGCTCTAAAGAAGATGAAAGAATCGTCTGCGAAAAAAAGATGGCTAATACTGGGCGCCCCTCTACAAATCTGAACCCCATGCACAGTACCCAAATTCTCCGCATGCAGGATACATCTCGATAACACTTCAGCACATAAAAGGAACAAATATGGAGAAATTGAATCCCCCTGCCTCAAGCCTCTAGATGGACAAACATGGCCTCGTGGCTCCCCATTGATGATGAAAGAGTAAGAGACCGTAGAAACACAATTCATAATCCAACTGCACCCATAGCTCTCCAAAACCCATCTTCTTCATTACCGCTTCCAGGAAAGGCCACTCCACCCTATCATAAGCCTTACTCATATCCAATTTCAAAGCACAATACCCCACCTTACCACTTCTTCTTCTTTTAAGACAATGTGAAATCTCAAAAGCCATCAAAGAGTTGTCTGATATAAGCCTCCCCGGTACAAACGCACTTTGAAAAGGAGAAATCATAGAGTCAAGCATCGGTTTCAGTCGATTTGCCAGAACTTTTGACCCAATTTTGTATATCACGTTACATAAACTGATAGGACAGAGCCGCTGCATAAACTGGGGGACTTGCACTTTTGGTATTAGTGCAACAAACGTGTTATTAATTGCCCGCAGACCTTCTTCAGACCCGAAAAGTTCCCTGATAGCCCCGACAATATCATCTCCAATCAACTCCCAAAATGCCTGATAGAAACAAGGAGAGAAGCCATCGGGACCCGGCGACTTTGTTGGGTGCATACTCTTTAAAGCACAAAAGACCTTACTTTTCTCAACTGGCCGTGTAAGAGAGAAATTGTCCTCCAGTTCTACATCATCTGTACACAATGTCCCCACCTTATTAAAGAGACCAATTAAATCATTCTTCCTCCTATAATTTTTCACCTTCTGATGAAAGAATCTGGTATTTAAGTCCCCATCTCTCAACCAGAAAACCTTGGCCCTCTAACGCCAGAAAACAAGTTCCCTGTGAAGCAAATCATTTAACTTGGATCTTAACTCCATCCTCTCCCCACTCGGAGGAGCCGATAAAGACCTATCATAGAAGACAACAAGTTGGGATCGGACTTTCTCAATATCTTTCCTTAAACTATGAAAACTCTCCTGACTCCAGGACTCCAGTACATCACGAGTCCGATTAAGCTTATGACACAAAGAAGTAAACACACTAACACCATTCAAACTACCCCAGCAGTCTCTAACTATCTCCTTGCACTTCTCCTCCAATAACCAAAACTCCTCGAATTTAAACCTCCTCGTCCTCTTTTTTTTACGTTTTTTCTGAGCTCTGATCTCCAACATGATTGGCAGATGGTCTAAAATGCTCGGATTGAGATGCCTGACACGAGAAGCCGGAAATAAATCCCTCTAGTGACACGTTGAAGTAAACCTATCGAGCCAAACTTTCACCTCCTCCCCCCACCTTATACCACTCCATGTTAATCTTGGTCCAACACACTGAATATCTCCTAACTCACAGAATGCCAGAGCCGCATGCATGTTATTCATCTCTGTAGCACATCTCAGGGCACCACCCAACTTGTCGGCCGCCACACAAATCTCATTATAATCACCCCCGACCACCCATGGAAGATTGCCCTGCATACTAAGCTGTCGCAGTAAGTTCCACGTTCGTTGCCTGTTCTCAGCTCTAGGTTGGCCATATAACCCAGTAAAACGCCAACAATCGGGTTCACCAACGGAGCCAACAACCACATCAATATGACTCTCCGATAGTGATTGGAGGGACACCTTAACTTCATCACTCTAAAGCAAACAAAGACCTCCAGCTCTACTGACACCCTTTCCCTGTTTTTTCTTGACAAACTTACAACTTACGTAAACTGCATTTCTCCACCCCAACTGATCACTAACACCATTCATCTCATTCTCTGTACACCAGGTTTCACTAAGAAAGATTACTTTGGGAAGGTTGAGGGATACTATCCCTTTAAGCCCTGTAACTGTCCCGGGGTTCCCAATCCCCTGACAGTTCCAACACAAGATATGTATTTCTCGTGATGGGTCAAATCTGGACCCATCATGGAGGAATGAATCAGAGTGCGTTCATCACTCACAACAACCTTCTTAAAAAACTTGGAAGCTCCCTTCTTCTTATTACCACCCAACTTAACTCTCCGTATAGTGACCACACCCCTGTTTGCAGCAGGCCCCTTGATCGTTGGGGACATCCCGACCTGTGGATGAGGTCCCTCCACTTCTACACACCTTTCCGGATCAGCCTCACTTGCCAAAGTCATATTTACAAAGGGCCCGGAGTGAATTGTCACAGCCCCATTTGCAGAATCACTTGTCTCAAGCCCAGTCTCTTGAGATTTAGTTAGGAGCCCATGATCAGACCCTGTTAGAGAAAGCCCATCTCCATCCCCCAAAGATACAGAATTACCATCATGATGGCTGCCAGCTGTCCCCAAATCTAAGGACCCCTCCAAAGTCAACTCGGTTTTCTTGATCTTACTTTCCGCCTCCAATGATGGGAGACTACAATCATGCTCCAAACTCTGGGAGCCCAAATCACTCCACATCCTTCCTAAGATCGAACTCAGAGCAAGCATTCCAAAACTAGACCCATCAGCCATCAATGCTGGTTTCAGATCTGATCCACTATCAATGACTGAATCTATTCCCGAAGTAGTTTCCAAACCCAAAGTCATCGTTTCCGCCACCGTCGGACACCTCCGTTTACTAGGTTTCTCCCCCTCTGCCAGTCTACCGGCTAGAAAACTATCAATCTCCATTTCCTCAGGCCTCTGTTCCCCTTCCTCTTCCTCCTCCCACTCCTCTCTCCCTCTAACCATCCCAGAAATAGGAAAATCTGGGACCTGCATAGACCACCCCCCTTACCCTTCTCCAAGAAGCCAAACCTCCTCCCGTTTCATTCAAGGTTCTCCACCGCTTCTTCACACTCACGGGCTTCTTTCGCAACCAACCACTTATCTTTCCTCTCAGCACACAACAGAAAATCAAACTGTTTTTCTACAATTGCACCAGACTTGTGGAGGGCACAACCATTGGAATCATGATTAAGCATCCCACAGTACTCACAGAAATTCAGGAGCTTAAGATAATCAATTTCGAAACATGACCCCTTACTCTTACCAGGCAGTCTGATGTGTGCCACTCTACGCAGAGGCTTGTCTGTATCAAAGAGAATGCGGACTTTGAGATTGGACCCCAGAAAAATCCCATTAATTGGCTCATCCATCCTTACAAACTGTCTGTTAATGTCTAAAAGTCTGGCGGTAGCCGGACCTTAGTTAACGCTGATCCGTTGGGCGGATCGATACTTGTGTTAACGCTATAGTCCCCGTTACCTGTCAAGTAAAATACAACGGGCGTCAGAGGGAGACCGCGCTGGGCGGTCTTCAATTCTCCGATGCCTAAGTTAGTCAATGTATTTATGTTGACAAAGTAACAGTAGGTAAGTATTGAATGCGTCATTAATGAGGAGAGAGGAGAGAACCTTTTATAGGTGAGGAAGAGACTGATCTTGTCTTTGTTTTCGATTTGGGACTGATATGCTTCAGTTCTCAGTTTCAGAAGCTTCTGATGCCATCTTGGCGCGGCGCGTGGCGGCGCGTCAGTGGCGATCTGGAGGCGGTCCGATGCTGAGGTTGTAACCCGTCTGGCGGTGTGTCTGCATGTCATTCCCTTGGTTGGAATTAGTACCCTTAGCGGTACAATGAGCATGGCCTATTATAGCTAATTATGCTTGCAAATGTACATGTATGTACACTGTCCCACCACATTCCCGATACGAACACCAGTCTCTGGCTCCATGTACAGGGGAAGAATTCCCTAGGCCTGAATCCAAAAGAACTGCATATTAAGCGGTATTCTGTGTAGATTTTCTGTCCCATCACTAGTAGCCACAGCAAAGAGAGACTTGTTGAAGTGCCAGGGACTCCCCCAGAGAACGTGATTATGATCATATTCATAGGAGAATGAGAAAACTACCCTATCACTTCCATCCAACGCAATTGCAAAAACCCTAGCCTTATCACCCACATGCCTTCTAGGAGTCCAGAGGGCCTTCAACGTTCCCATAAGTGCCTCCTTGTGGTAGCGTTTGTTCGTCAACAGTCTACCAACAATCAGGAACTTCTTCGTTCTCCACCTGCCTGGTTCATCCAGAATAATGATCTCTTGTGCCTCCTCCTCCGAGAGCACCAGCCTCCGAACCAAGCCGCCAAGTTCTTCCTCCATTCTACAAAATAAAGATCCGGTCGAACAAAGTAACCTCCACCCCGTGCGGACGAGATCCAACATATGTTGCGGATGCCGCACCCAAACAACTGGAATCAACTGTAACCTTTGTACCAAAGCAGAGTACAAAGGAACCCTAACTCTCTGTTGTCCCAGAGACACGAGAGAGAAGAGACTACACAGTGTGATGTCTTTAACCAAAGCAAAATTGCATCAAAATCAGTGCCAAAGCCACTATTATCAGTGTGTCTTGCTGGTTTTGGAATGTCACTGATATCAGTGGCAAAATTATGAAGCTTGACTAAAAAAATAAGGTGCCATCTGGCACCTCTACATTAATGGACTGTACACTGTATTTTAATATCTACCAAACTACACAAACTAAAAATTTACAACCATCAAAATTCAACAAATTAAGACACTTCCTCGCCAAGGCTGCAACCTTTCCTTACGAATAACCTGCAAGTTAAAATTTGTAATTAGTTCTTATTCTAACAATTATATACAAAAGTGATATACATTAATGCTCATAATATTCATTACAGTAGCAAAGAAGACAAGCATTAACCACATGTAGTATAGATACATACCAAATGATGAAAGTACCTCTGTTGTTCAAGTACCTCTAATAGGAGGCTCATGGCAGTACATAAATCTTATATTATATCAGTTGTCTCCTGTTAGTAGTAGCTGCAGCTACATTATAATGCAAATATAAAATGGTCAGAAAAGGAACAAGTATGTTTAGTTATTTAGAATCAAGCTTTCAGGAAGAGAATGAGCAAAAAGTCAAGGTCCTTAAATTATGGCACAAAATATATATTTTTCCTCAACTCCCTTAATCTTGATGATTTAGCATACTTTGTCTGAATCACAAAAATGGCAATGACACTTGAACAGAAAAGGTCATCTCTAATACCAAGTCCTACTACAAGTGTGTGACATAATCTAGTCCAGTACTATACAAGTTTTTGGTGTCAACCAAATCAAAAACAATCAGAATAACAATGAAAAATTTCACTTATGATCCTACTGAACTGAAATCAGACCAAAACAAGACAAGTCAAACAACAGGTATATTTGAGCAAATCATAGCACAATTTCAATATCTAAACAATGCAAGGAATCAGTAAAACGTTGTCCAAATCATAAAGTCCTCAAGTGAAACATGTATAGAAATTAAAATACATGTAGAAAGTGAACTAAGAGACCTGAGCAATGCAGGATTGTAAGACTTTGTTGGACTATAAGACTGCAAGTACAATGAACCATTGTTCACTAGTACAAAAAGTTAATCACACAACACTAATCACACAATGGAACACAAATCATCTGTTGTGTGTTGAAGTCAGTTTTATTATACAACGGTGCTGGTTGTATTCTGTTGTGTGAATGCCAACAAAGTGATAACTTTTTTATTGGAACTACATTGCACAACGGAATTAAGCATGGTCCGTCGTCTGAGCCTTAAAAATTTAGCGGCAGATTTCCCTCCACTTTGGAGTTTTGGTTGGATCTTGAAAAGCTGAAATTTGGGCTACTAGGACAACGGGTTTTATTATTGCCGTTGTGTGATTGAAAAACTAAGCACCAAAGTTGAAGGATGCTTGCTTGAATGTCTTCACCGAGATAGGGCTAGTGCAAGCTACAATAATCGTACAATAGATTTAAGATTTTCTGTTGTGTGAATATGCAACTGGCGGTAACATTTTAACCAAAAATGTTGAAGGCACCATGTTTCCCTCCATGATTTTACATTTTAATTTTTAGTGATGCATTCAGACGATAGTGAGAGATATTTCTGTTGTGTGAATAACTTGAGAAAATTTTTAGCTAGGTTTTGATTCCCACATCGTGTCTAAAAGAAAGAAAGAACAAAAAAAAACATAGGCCGCTCTCTCGACACTTAGCTCTCTCTCGACTGCACATCGACTGCATATCCCTACACATCTACACTTAGCTCTCTCTCGACTGCACATCGACTGCATATCCCTACACATCGACACTTAGCTCTCTCTCTCTCTTGACACTCATCTGCCAAGTAGGGATCTGGCTTGTTGCTATCGTGCTTTGCTGCTGCCGGTCCCGACTCTCACTCCCCGTTCGGATCCATTTTGGTTCCGCCTTCCAGAGTTCCATGCTCCAGCCACCGAGCCACCTCCCCTTTCAGTCTGCCTGAGCCACCTCCTCTGCCACTGAGTCACCTTTACTGCAAGTCTATATCTCTGATCTCTGCGACTCCTTCAAGGCTTCAATCCCTGAATCTTACGTAAACATCGATTACCCAGTACCCATGCTGATGATGTTTGATAATTGGGAATGGGTTGTCCAGATTTGTGAATCATGATGTTTGGTGTTTTGGGTGTATTGCTCCTAATTGCAATATACCCAGTGTGTATTGCTTGTAATTTTGACTACCAGGTGCTTCTCCTCTCTTCCTCCGTCGCTCTCTTTTGCTCTTCTTATTCTTATTGTTCATTTTCGAGTTGTTTGGTCTTCTTTCGTGAATACCCAGAAACCATCTTGCCAAAATTAGAACGAAATAGAAGTTAAAATCAGATCTTGATTTTCTCGGGGGTGGGAATAGTTTACTGCTCTATTACTAATGGCTATAGAAATTTCCTGGGGAATCAAACCCCAGTTTAGGAGCTCATAAATCTGTTTGGGTTGAGAAATTTTGAGCAAAAGTTGAATGCTTTGCTTTAGGTTTGCTCAGAAGATGTGGGAATAATGGAAAAAGGAGGAAAGTTTTCAATTTCTGATTATGGATTCTCTAGGAATGAGGATGAAAGAAATGATTGAAGTGAACTGCACTTTGTTGACTTGCTTATCCGTTTGTTGGCTTCCATCGTATTTTATTAATTTGATAGGACACTGATTTTTGCTGTGGGTCTTAGAACATTTTCTTGAATTTTATGGTCTTGTTGAACTACTTACCTCAGTGGCTATTAGTCTTCAGAGCTCACGGTTGAAAATTGATATAAAAAAAGAAATTAGACTTTCAGAAGTGAAATGAGGAAAGTCTATGTAGTTCTTTGTTTTTGAGAACTAGGTGGTTGATAAAAGAAAAAACAAAAATGAACTATAATCTGTACTAGGCTATAGCCAATAGAAAAGCAAAATGTTTTATTCTCATTTGGGATGTGATTATTCTATGATCATCATGTGAAGAGGCCTCCCTGATTTGGGCTTTTTTTTTTTGCATTTCTGGGTGTTCTATGTTGAAGATACTTAGGCATTTTACTCAGCCTTCAGCCTCTTACTCAGATCCAAATATATATATATATATATATATATATATATATATAACAGAGTTAACTTTCAAACCAAGGCCTTTTAACATGTGAGGCATAAGGCAACAGCCTTGCTCACCTTTTAACCTGAAAATTTCGTTCATAGTCCCTGAACCTCAACAATATATCTCTTTTATATATTGCATTGTATAGCATTAATTAACCTCTAATAGTAGAATTTATGGTCAACAACTCATATATTTGCTACATATAGATGGCAACTCATCATAAACATCAGCACTACTCAATTTTCAGGTTTTTTTGTTTCTTTCTTTTTTTGGCTTATAATACCTAAATATTCATATACAAGAACGCTGCAGCAGTACTGTTTCATTTATTCAAATTTGGTTTTTCGTGACACAAATTTATCTCATTCCTGCTCAAATTACACGCGCTGACGAATGATTAATTTTTTTTTGGTGAAGATGATGATAATGGGTGTGTAGCTTTGGTGGTGGGAGTACTAGGTAATTGAACTTTCAATCCATCTCTAAAATGGCTGTTGGTTGTATATTGGGAGCTAGCTAGGTGCCTGCTACTTTGAGAACAACATAACACTATCCTGTTTGCAGCGTCAACAACACCATCAATTCTCATATGGGTATTTCTTTTTCTTATTTTTTTTAACTACTCTTGTTTTTTTTACTGTCTCATTATATCTTATGCATGAGTCACTGTCTGTCAAAGATTAATGCAATGCCTTTCTCAACAACAATAGTGGAGTAGATTGTGTACATCTGCTGACATTTTGGTTACAAATCATATTATTTTTGGTTGCTTGCTTTTGATTATTTATGTTACTTGCAGATAATGATATTTTTCTTGCTTGCTTCTAACAACATGTTGCTTCTAATATATTCTCTATTTGCGTTTGGTCATTGTAAAGCATGAAAAACAACCAGCCATTATTGCTTTTTCAGTAGACATATTTCAAACATTTTCCACTTTGTAATGAGAAAAACTGAATTAAAATTTGTCTTCCTATTTGGGTGCTATTGCATATTACTGTATGCTGAAGGTATATAGGGTAAAACATAATCTTGGATTGGTAGCTGTTTCAGTCCATTGCACACCGAGATTCCCTGTTCCAGTACCTATCAGTTTAAAAGAAACCAACAAATATATATGAGTTCGTGTTGATATATCTGCAATTAAGTTTGTCTTCCTGTTTGGTTTTTCTGTTTGTGCGTAGTATAAATGGATAGAACATGGATGGTTGCGGATAGGAGATCTCGGCAATATAAATTAGGGGTGACACAGTTCTGTAAATTTGCCTTGGATAATGCTAAGACCCTAACCATATTTGTTGTCCTTGTACAAAATGTGGAAATGTTGACTACTTTTCCGCTTCTGTAATAAGGGACCATCTATTTGTAAATGGTATTGATGCGAGTTATGATAAATGGAATGAGCATGGGGAGGCCATATTGGATTCAGCAGCTGATGAATCTACTGATGATGCAGCAGTAGATTCAGATTCACATAGTTCTTACTCTGTGAACGGCAATGAGATACCTGAATATGAATTAGGATTAGGTAGTGATGCAGACATGGAAAGTGATGAGTGTAACGAGTTTAGACAGTTTGTAGATGACGCTAATAAACCATTATACCCTGGTTGTGATAGGCACACAAGGTTGAATGTTCTGGTGAGGCTTTACATCTTGAAAGCAAAGCACAGTATGAGTGATGTTGCTTTCTCTGAGTGGTTGATTACGTTTTTGGAGTTTCTTCCAGTAGGCAATGAGATACCTGCCTCTGTCTATGAGGCAAAGAAGACATTGAGTTCTCTAGGAATGGATTACACTAAATTCATGCCTGCCCAAATGATTGTGTTTTGTATAGAAAAGAGTATATTGATGCAATTAAGTGCCCTACATGTGGTATTTCAAGGTGGAAAGTAGGTAAAAACTTGAAAGAGAGGGAAGGCGTACCTGCAAAGGTACTATGGTACTTTCCTCCTATTCCTAGATTCAAAAAAATGTTTCAGTCAGAGGGTACATGTAAGAGTCTGACTTGGCATGCTACTGACAGAAAACGTGATGGCTTGATGCGTCATCCAGCTGATGCAACTTCATGGAAGTTAGTAGATGAAAAATGGCCAGATTTTGGTTCTGACCCAAGAAACCTAAGACTTGCATTGTCATCAGACAGGTTCAATCCCCATAGTTCATTAAGCAGCAAGTACAGCTGTTAGCCTGTTATTCTGGTCGCATATAATCTGCCTCCATGGCTCATAATGAAGAGAAAACACATGTTGTTAACTCTATTGATTTATGGGCCTAAACAACCAGGAAATGACATTGATGTCTACTTAGAACCTTTGATAGAAGACTTGAAACTGCTGTGGGAAGGAGTTAGTGGTGTCTACGATGCAAGACAAAGTGAATACTTTACTCTTAGAGGTTTACTATTCTGGACAATCAACGATTTTCCAGCTTATGGTAACCTTTCTGGGAGTATAGTTAGAGGGTATAATGCATGCCCTATTTGCCTTGAAAATACAAAACCAACAAGACTAGTTAATGGAGGGAAAATGGCTTACATCGTGCATCGAAGGTTTTTAGGAAGAAACCATCCTTATAGAAGGCAAAAGGCTGCTTTCAACAACCTTCCAGAACATTCTCCCCCTCCTGTTCCTTTGAGTGGGGAAGAAGTACTGCACAGGGTGGAGCAGGAAGTTTCAAAGTACCGTTTTGGGAAAAAAAATCAGCCCCCTCCTTACAAGGGTAGGGACGATGAAACCAGGCCTTGCTGGAAAAAAAAATCTATTTTTTTTTAACTTGAATACTGGAAGTTTCTCCCTGCTCGGCATTGCCTTGATGTGATGCATATAGAGAAAAATGTATGTGATAGTCTCATAGGTACCTTGCTCAATATTCCTGGAAAAACAAAGGATGGAGTGAAAACTCGGTTGGATCTAGTGGAGATGGGTATTAGATTAGGATTAAGGCTTGATCTTAAAGGTCCGAAAAAGGAGCGCTTGCCATTGGCAAGTTGGAACCTAAAGACAAATGAAAAAAGATGCATGTGTGGGTCTTTTTTTGGGCATGAAGGTTCCTGAAGACTATTCTTCTAACATATCAAACCTGGTTTCCATGGATGATTTAAGGCTTAGTGGACTTAAATCCCATGATTGTCATGCCTTAATGCAACAACTCCTCCCTGTTGCCATAAGAGGTGTGCTTGAAAAGCCGGTCAGAATTGCCGTGATTAGGTTATGCCTGTTTTTTAATGAAATCTGCAGCAAGCCTATTGATGTGTCAAGGCTGCCGAATATCCAAAGTGAACTTGTTGAAACATTGTGTGAGCTGGAAAAGTACTTTCCCCCATCATTTTTTGACATAATGGTTCATCTAACAGTTCACCTAGTTAGAGAGGTGGAGTTATGTGGACCAGTTTGCTTTCGATGGATGTATCCATTTGAGAGGTACATGAAGATTTGCAAAGGATATGTTCGAAATAGAAATCGGCCAGAAGGTTGCATTGCGGAGTGTTATATTGCTGAAGAGGCGGTTGAGTTTTTAGCAGAGCTTTTCATTGATGACAAGACTGTTGGGATTCCATCTGACCCTCACATAGAGGACAAGCCTACCTCAGGTGCTACAGTTATTAGTGTTTACGGCAAGTTATTTGACCAAGCTCATCTTTGCGCGCTTCAAAACACGGATGAATTCAGAAGCTATTTTGTGTAAGTGCCATCCCTTTATCTAAGATTGTGATTTCTGTTAATATTTCATGTAATTTTGTACACTAATCTTCACTCAATGTATCACTGCTTTTTGGTAATTGTAGTGAACACCTACAATACTTGAAGAGGGAGTTTCCAAGATTCAAAAAGAATAAAAAGTGGCTTACAGACAAGCAAAACAAGACATTTGCAGATTGGTTGAAGGAGAGGGTAAGTCTGAACAGTAACGACATTTATGGGAATATTTTTGGTTGATATTCCAATACTTATTTTCTTTGTTCAATCGCAGGTTGTTTCAACTAAGTGAACCAGATTCTCACGTTCCGAGATTGTCAGATGGCTTTCAGATAAACCGAGCAATGAAGTACCAACATTCAGTGGGTATAGAATTGCAGGAGTTCAGTATAACACAAAGAAGCGTGATGATCTTAGATCAACGCAAAATAGTGGTGTCTACTTACTTTCTAAGACACCGCAAGTAGCTACTGCTAGGGATAAAATGCTAATTATTGATGACATGAGCTTCTATGGGGTGATTACTGAAATATGGGAGTTCGATTATGAAAAGTTTAGGATCCCTATCTTTAAGTGTGATTGGGTTGAGAATAGAAGGGGTGTGAAGGTAGATGAGCTGGGGTTCACATTGGTGAATTTGAATAAGAAAGGTCATTTAAATGATACTTTTGTGTTGGGAAACTGTGTTCAGCAAATCTTTTATGTTCAAGACCCTGTAGATCCAATGTGGTCAGTAGTTCTAAGAATTTCTAGTAGGGATTACAGTGATTTTGAGGTTGAAGATGAGCTTGGGGACACTATTATTGCTCACCATCCCATCACCACCATGATGCCATCTATTAAATTACCTGGTAACTTAGCAAATGAGAAAGAAGTGGGTTACATGCGGGAAGGGGAGGAGGATATAGTTGTTGATGGATAATATAGGCAGTTTAATTTCTATTATGATAATTTGTTATCCCACTTCAATTCCTTGTGGTTTGTTATGTATTGGTTGATCAGCACCTTTCATTTTTGCTTTAGCCATGTAATTTGGTACAAACCAGATATGTTGTTGTCAACTTGTTGAATGAAACTGATTGAAGCTTTCTACATGTCATGTGATTACTAAAATGGCATGGTTTTTGGTTTCTTTCTGTATTTAGTCTGGTCTTTATTGTGTGGGCGCATTGTATTGTTCTTTACATGATTACTGAAACAGATGTGTTTATTCTTTAGTACAAGTGGCTAATTAATGTCTATCAAGTCTTTTTTGTAGATAATGGGCCCAACAAAATCTGCCTCAATACCGAAGAAGTCAAAGGATAAGGGAGTGAAGCGGAAGAAAACTAAGTCATCAAAAAAGTCACATTCGACATCAACTGATGCATCCATTTCTGATAAAAATGGGAAATCTAATAGGAAGGATGAAGAGACCGGAGGTCTGAAGCTACTTAAGCGGCATTGTGTGACAATGTCACGTATTTCAAGGCGCAAGAGCTTAAGGCAGAAGAAAGTGGTTCTCTTCAACGTAAAAGGGACTCCATGCGGGAAGGTAGCAAAGGAAATGCAATCATATATTGGTGTCTTAGCTCGTAGAAAGATACCAATCATAAGGACTACTTGGAGAACTATCAAGAGCCAAATTGGAGGTGTCACAGCTGAGGAGAAAGAGAAAATCTGGTTACGTGTGCAGGTATACATTTGTCTATTCATGAAGTTATTAGTAGCAGATCATATTCCTGTAACTTTTACCTTCTGACATCAAAGTTTATGCCGTATATTATGAATGATAATACAATTTGGCCCTTTTGTTTGTTTTCCTATCACTTACAAGAACTGTGTTTCTATACAAAGGGAGCATTTGAGATTGGTCCTAAAAAAAGGAAACTCGTATTGGAATCAGCTGCATCAAAATGGAGGGAATTCAAGTCCCGGCTCACAAGGCATTACATTATGCCTTACTTGGCCCTGAATCCTTGAAGTTTCCTCCGGATGATTATAGATTCATCAATAAAGATCATTGGACCCAATTTGTGGCTGAACGGACAAACCCACAATTTATTGTAAGTTTTACATTAAGGTTGTTGTGTTAAGTTTTTATATTAAAGAGGTATATCAATTGAGTGCATATGTTTTTCAGGAAGTGCGTAGGTTGGCACAAGCTAGGCGTGCGAAGAATAAGTATCCCCACCGAATGTCCCGTAAGGGATATGCTGGGTTGGAGGAAGAGCTGGTAAGTTATGTGTAATTATTAGGTAAAATTTGTTAACGTGGCTATTAATTTATCACCACAAATTTAGTAACCATCTATTTTTGGTAGTCTACAACAATGGAGGAGGAGGAAATTGATAGAGCGACACTATGGATCGCTGGACGACAGACCAAGTAGGGAACCTTCAAGGATGAAGGGACGAAGCAGTGCGCTGCAAAAATTGTGAGTATAATTTTGTGAAGTTCAATGTCTACAGCTGACCTTTTAAAATTCTGTCTATGCTTATTTACTATTTTTGTAAATGTGACCAGAGGGACTTGAAGGAGAAGGTTGCTAGTGGAGAATTAAGCACTAGTGGAAGTAATGATGTGTTAACCTTGGCTTTGGGCACTCCTGAGCATGGTGGTAGAGTGCGAGGGGTGGGAGCTTATGTGAATCCCTCATCTTATTTTCACACCCCTAAACATAGAAGGGAGAGCATCCAAGAGACTATTCGAATCAATGTGCAAAAAATACTAGAAGAAGAAAAAGATAAGATCATTGAAGAGGCCAAGCAACAGGAAATTAAAGAAGAGAGGGCATTTTGGGTTCATAAGCTTGCACAGCTAGAAGCAAAGGTAGACGCAAGGGAGGTTGGGAAAGTAGCTAGTTCTCCAGCAATGCTAGAGAAATACATTCTGCATGGATCTGGGCAAGGCAGTTGTTCACAAACTACAGGTCCAACATGTGATGAAGATCGATATGCTCAAGTGCAAGACGAGGTAGTGAATGTTGTGGATGGGAAAGCAATTCAAAAAGCTTTGTTGTAATTGAGGAGAAAGCAATGGAATGTAAAAACAAAGTTTCAAAGAGGAAGGAGTGTGATGGAAAATTTGTTTTCAACTCCAATAAAAAGGATGAGCTAAGCAAGTTGAGTGAGCATGAAAAGAAACAAGTGGCTGACCATGGAGTTGAGGGACAATTAGCTGGAGAGAAAGTGGTAGTTACTTAAAACAGATATCTATATTATTGCAATGTAGTATAGTTTTTATTGATTGTGGACTACACACACACACACACACACACACAGTATATAGAAATCTGTATTTGAAGATAAAATTCCATCTTTTTTGTGTGTTTCAGGTACAAGGAGTTGAGACTAGTGCCAAGTTCGCATTAGGTTCAGTTGATCATATTGTAGCTCTTGGCACTGTGAGGGAACACAATGACCCCTCCCAAGTTTGTCATGGTTATCCACTAGGGGATAATAATTTGCGTGTTTCAGTCTCTGTTGCAATTGAGAAGAACGCCTTAGTTCCGTTTCCTGTGGGTGATGAAATACGAACTGTTAGGCAGGCCATGGGGAGTTGGGTACCATGGCCGAAAGAGCTTGTCATAATGTCACCTGTGAAGGTAAGTTTTCATAATAATTGTAATATATCCAGATCTTGATTTGTCCATATTCCTATTTGCTTAAGATTGCAGCCTATAAGATTAGAAAATAAAATCATCAATCTTGTATGTGTAGAAACTTGAGAGGAAGAGAAAAAAGAAAGTGGTACAGGAAGACGAACTCTCTGAGGATGAGTTTAGCCTACAATCATTGGCAGCTTCCTTACCAAATTCATTGAGCATGTTGTGCATGTGGGGTGAGGTCGGATTCAAAGATAGGAAGGCTATCACCATTCAAATTGAGGCTGAAGTGTTTGGCTGTGCACGGAAAACATTTATACTATGACAAGATGTGCACAAAATTGCAACCATGAACGAATTAACTGGGAACTGCATAGTGATATACCAGAGGTAAAAAAAAAAATTTGATTTATTTCTTGTAAGTACCACGTGTTATCTCATTGGTGTATCAATGTGAATAATCTGTTGCTGAATTCAAATTGGTGTATATGCTTGTAATTAGGTACCTCTATGATGTCCTGAGTCAATATAAAATGTTGGATATGGTTGCTTTTGTTGACCCTGCGATGATTGGTGCAATTGGGTGTGGGAAAGGTCAAGAAAGGTCCCAACATATAAAGGAGAGGCTGGTATCTGCAAAACCTGGACAGATTTTCATGCTGCCGTATAACTCAAAGTAAGTAATTTGATAACTGAATACTAGCAACTGTTATATATGTAATAACTTGCTTGTAGTGATACATGTGGACTGATAATTAAAATCATATTGTATTGTTATATAGTAAACATTGGGTGCTGACTATTGTGGATCCCGAACAAGAAATTGTTTATTTTATGGATCCCATGAAGAGGCGGTTACCCACCGGAGAATGGGTTTCTATTGTTGATAGGTAAGTTACAGTCATACAAGTTTGAATAATGCAATGTTGAGTACAATGGCTATTTCTTGAAACCTGATAGTTTGTGCATCTATTATGTTTTAGTGCAATATCTATGTATAATGCACACAAGGGTAGGAAAGGCCGAAGTTCACCTATATGGAAAAATTTGTCGGTATGTATGTTTTTCCTATAGAGGATTCTGGAAGCAAATTTGTATTAGGTTCCATGATGATTAATTTTGGATTCTTTTGTTTTCGCTATGTTGGATTCACTGCTTTTAGGGTATTCCTCCTCAACCAACAACAAGGAGTGCGGCTACTTTGTCATGCGATACATGAGAGACATCATTGAGGATAAAGACTTTTCATTTGTTAACAAGGTACCATAAAGATTGTTTATTCTATTTGTGTTCCAATGAGCTTTTTATGGTAATTTTGACATGGGTTACTTGAATTCTTTTCAGTGGGAGAGAAGAAGCAGCCTTGTTTATACCCAAGTGGATATTGATGAGATAAGGAATGAGTGGGCTAGGTTTGTGGTTAATAGATACTTGTATGAGCCATCACTAGCTGATGTTTTTGGAAAGCATGATGAAATTTTGCTTGTGCTGATAGATATCACATGAAACAATTATCAGCTTTTGATTCATTCATGCATCGGTCTAGCTAGACTAGGAATGCTTTTTTTGTTTGTCTAGTAGTTTAATTATCTAGTTAGATGTTTGGTTGTACTTGACAAATGCAATTATACAGTTACACTAATTATATGGATCAATGTGACTTTATATGTACTGTTCATTTGGTAATATATGTACTGTTTTTGTGGTAAAATATATGCTGCATTGTTTTTGGAAAATTGTTCCAAGCTAGCTAGGTAATGAATGAACAAACAACAGTTCACAAGAAGTTGTGAGAAGCAAGCTCAGACAACACAACCTCAAATAATCACACAACTGGTTTATAATGTTCACACAACAGTTGATAAAAAGAATATGTTGTCTGAGAGAACCTCATACAATTTGTTAAGGCAATCCAAGTTGTCCAAGGTTAAGTTATACAACAGAAGACAAAACCATGTGTTGTATGATGATAAAAGAGTTCAAAATTGAGGCTTCTCCTACAACAGTCACTGGTTGGTACCCAATTTAATTACAATATTCACACAACGGATAACCAAATATAGTTGTTGTGTGAACTAACAACCAACAACAAAAGAAAACAAAATTCTGTTGTGTGAGATTCATAACACACAACAGAAATAAAATGATCACTGTTGTCTGAGTAATCAACAGACAAGGGAGAAAATTTTACTTTAGTTATGTGTTACTTACCTCAGACAACAAATATTAAATTATATCCGTTGTCTGTTATTAGTCTCAGACAACAAATAATCAGTTATATCCGTTGTCTGTTATTAGTTTCAGACAACAAAGAATGAGTTATATCCGTCGTGTGTTATGAATCTCAGACAATAAAGAATGAGTTATATCTGTTGTGTGTTATGAATCTCAGACAATGGCAAATTTCATTTTCTGTTGTCTGACTGTGCCGCGGCATCCCCGCGCATGCCATGCTAGGCACATGCCTGCGCAGAATTCACACAACGAAAACTAGTATTCTGTTGAGCAAAGTGCTATCACACAACGGTGAAATCACCTTTGTCTGATGTTTTAATCACACAACACTCACTTAGACCACGGTGAGCTTGGTCATCACACAACACAAATCCACCGTCGTCTGATGACCTTTTTGTAGTAGTGGTTACTTATCCATAGAAACATATAATGAGAGAATCCATATATCAAACTACAGAAATGGAATATGAATCACTTTGCTTCACGTGCATATTAGGACTACAGAAAAGTACCTTTCTTGCCAATGAAAATATAATTGTAAAAAAAAATCCTGACTGAAACCTCAAATTTACTTTCTGTTTGAAGTGTCGAATGTGAATAAGCTATTCACCACTGAGTTCCTGGAACAAGTCATTAACTGATCATGTATGAAAATCATTGATAATATTAGTACCTACTAAGATGCAAGAAGAGATTGGAAAGGGAATGCATTTAGCAATATTGTCATACTGACACGAGAAGATTGATCACAAAGAAGTTTTTACTACACGTAATTTAGGTGTTCATACTGCATGCACAGATTTCTTATTACTTATTCCTTGATGTTGTTCATATATTATTATATAGGGCTAAATACTAGTTAGTACCCTGTGGTTTAGGTCCAAAATCAATTCAGTCCCTGGACTTCTAATTTCATCAAAAAACACCCCTGCACTTTCAATTTTGATCTAATAGGTCCAATTCGTTTAGGCCTCATCAAAAAGCCCGCGGATCAAGTGGGCCGATGGAGGCCCGCCGGCCCTGAGGGCTTTTAGCCCGGCTCGGCCCATCAAAAAACCAGCAAAAGCCCGCCTCGGTGGGCCGAGGGCCGGCCCGCCAAAAACCCGCGAAAACCCGGTCCGGCAGGTAAAAGCCCGTAAAATATTTTATATATATATATATGTGTGTGTGTGTAGATATGTGTGTGTGTGTTTATAAATATATATACACACACACTCACACATAGATATATATTTGTGTGTGTGTTTATATATATATATATATATGTGTGTGTGTGTGTGTGTGTGTGTGTGTGTTATATATATATATATATATATATATATATAGAAAAGATATATATGCATTACCGCATAATAAATATATATATATATACATATATATATTATATGTGTGTGTGTGTTTATATATATGTATATATATTTATATGTGTGTGTGTGTGTGTGTTTATATATATATATAATTATATATATATAGATATATATATATATGTGTGTGTGTGCGCGTGTGTTTATATATATATATGTGTGTGTGTGTGGAAGTTCTTATACTTCTATTATTCTATATAGAATATGTGCATATATATATATATATATATATTCTACATATCGGTTGACCAATTCGATCGGATTCGAAAATATGGTGAAATTTGCTAAATTTTGTACCACACTCATAATTTATTGTAATAAACTCATCCAACGGTCAGTTTTTCCATTTTCTTTGAATTGATACGGGTTGCTCTTTGGAGTATATGATATATAAATATAGGTTTATAAGAGTAACTAAGTTTGACCTAGTTTATCGAATTCGAAACGATAACCAAATTGGCTGGATTTGCTACAACCACCATAAAACATTACAATCTCTCAATCGAGCGGTTAGTTTCTTTGAATTCATTTTCCACTTCATGATTGCTTTAAAATGAACCTAAACAATTTAAATACAATGAATATGTCATACAACTTTAGGAGGAAAATTGGTATAGACCAATGTGTTTGTAATTAAAATTAATTTTTGTTATCTTATGTCTACGCACATCCATTGATGGAATATATACAAACGTGATGTGCAAAAATAAGCACGTTTCGAGGTTGTCATGGCATCGGTCAACCAATAAAACATATAAGTGTCTACGGTTGACTAATCCGATCGGATTCGAAAATATGGTGAAATTTGCTAAATTTTTTACCACACTCATAATTTATTGTAATAAACTCATCCAACGGTCGGTTTTTTCATTTTCTTTGAATTGATAGGGGTTGCTCTTTGGAGTGTATGACATATAAATATAAGTTTATAAGAGTAACTACGTTTGACCTAGTTGATCGAATTTGAAACGAGAACCAAATTGGTTGGATTTTCTACAACCACCATAAAACATTACAATCTCTCAATCGAGCGGTTGGTTTCTCTAAATTCATTTTCCAATTCATGATTGCTTTAGAATGAACCTAAACAATTTAAATACAATGAATATGTCATACAACTTTAGGAGGAAAATTGGTATATACCAATGTGTTTGTAATTAAAATTAATTTTTTTTATCTTATGTCCACGCACATCCATTGATGGAATATATACAAACGTGATGTGAAAAAATAAGCACGTTTCGAGGTTGTCACGGCATCGGTCAACCAATAAAACATATAAGTGTCTACGGTTGACTAATCCGATCGGATTCGAAAATATGGTGAAATTTGCTAAATTTTTTACCACAATCATAATTTATTGTAATAAACTCATCCAACGGTCGGTTTTTTCATTTTCTTTGAATTGATAGGGGTTGCTCTTTGGAGTGTATGACATATAAATATAAGTTTATAAGAGTAACTACGTTTGACCTAGTTGATCGAATTCGAAACGAGAACCAAATTGGCTGGATTTTCTAAAACCACCATAAAACATTACAATCTCTTCATTGAGCGGTTGGTTTCTCCGAATTCATTTTCCACTTCATTGTTGCTTTAGAATGAACCTAAACAATTTAAATACAATGTATAAGTCATATAACTTTAGGAATAAAATTGGTATAGTCCAATGTGTTTGTAATTAAATTTTTTTTTTTTTTTTATCTTATGTCCACTCACATCCATCAATGGAATATATACAAACGTGATGTGAAAAAATAAGCACGTTTCGCGGTTGCCACGCCATCGGTCAACCAATAAAACATATAAGTGACTACGGTTGACCAATCCAATCGGATTCGAAGATATAGTGAAATTGGCTAAATTTTTTACCACACTCATAATTTATTGTAATAAACTCATCCAACGGTCGGTTTCTCTTTCTTTGAATTGCTATATGTAGCTCTTTGGAGTGTATAATGTATAAATATAGATTTATAAAAAATTTTGTCTTTAAAATTTATTTATCAATAAATTAGTATCTATATATAAATATAGATTTTTTGGGTACAATATAGTTATATAGATATGTTATCTTTGGTTGTATTTGATCATTATCCATTGAATTTCCAAAGCTTGATTAAAAAAAAAATACTTGTGTCTTTAAATATTTATTTATAAATAAAGCCCGCAAGGCCCGGCCCAAAAAAGCCCGCAAAGCCAAGCCCGGCCCGGTCCGAAAAAGCCCGCAAGGCCCGCTTTATATGGACGGGCTTGGATCCTTTGATTTTTAATAAAGCCCGGCCCGGCCCGCAATTATTTAAAAATATAGAAAATTACACACAAGTGATCTTTTGAAACTTTAATTAGTGATAAGGCCACTTAATTATTTTTGTACACATAGGGCCACTTGCTTCCACAAATTAATTCATCCGTGACAATTTTACCCTCCCACTTTCTTTTCCATTAGTCTACGCCCTTTTACCTCTCTCTCTCTCCCCCCCCCCCCCCCCCCCCCCCCCGATCACATTCTCTCTCTCTCCTCGACCACATATTTTCACACCTTTGGTCTCCGCCTCCGATTCCGGCGACCACCGGCATAACGCTCCCCCCTTCTAATTTTGGCGACCACTGCCTCCGATCTTGTGAGATTTCAATCGGTCCAAGCTTGCAAAACCTCGAAACGGCGCCGCCACGCCTGAAGACGACGACGAATAAGCTCCGATCGGAGCTACCTCACTGGAGTCCAACTCAGATCTCCGATTCTCAACTCGCCTGTGGTTTCTATGTGAACTCGACCTTGTGCTCGTACTTCGGCGTTGAGATTGCTTCTCGGGCCTCTCCCCCAAGCCCTACGAACCTGCAAGTTGTTGCCGGCGGCCTTCTTTTGCCTCACCGACTCGGCCTACCTGTGCCTGACCTGCGACTCGAAGATCCACGGTGCCAACAAGCTCGCGTTGCTCCACCAGTGCGTGTAGATGTTCAAGGTTTGCGAGCAAGCTCCGGTCGTCGTCACTAACAAGGCCGACGTCGCCGTCCTCTGACTTTGGTGTTGGTGTGCTTCTGGATCTCATTCTCGGTGTAGATCCGAGAGCTGTCAGCGTTTCTCGGTGTTCTGCCATCGACTTTCCTAGCGTTCTCGTGCTCCCTTGCCTCGGCTTCGTTGTCTCCAAGTCTCGGATTCGCCTCGCCTCCGTCTTCTCCCAAGTAATTCGCATTTTCCAATTCGTTTGAATTTGAATTTGTAGCTGCAAATTGTTTTGAAAACCTCGATTTTAATTGCCTAGTGGAAATTGTGAAGTAATTGTTCGTAGTATATTTGGATCGAACTTTTGTTTATGATCGATGAGTAGTATTCACTGCTATGGGTTCTTAGAATCAAATCAAAAATGAAAAATGCATTCTGAGGTCTTGCAGCAAAAAGATTGTTATTGATTGATTGTTATTGTCAGAGGAAGCAAAAAGATTGACATTCCGGCTATTGCCATTTGTTATTGATTGATTGTTGTCTTATCTTATATGCTATTGCATGTATGTTGGTGTAATGCTAGCATTGTATCAGAATTTTGTATGAAACTTAGTTTTCTAGCATTTCTTGGTTGAGATTTGTGTTGCACTATGGTCAGAGTAACTTTTGATAATGGTTAGAGTATCTTTTGTTACTGATGAGAGTAGTTTTCTGGTGTTGGTGACAATAGTGTTTGTTGCTGGTGAGAGTAGCTTTTGGTGTTGGTATGGATAGTAGCTTTTGATTTTGGAGTGAGTAGCTTTTGATTTTGGAGAGCGTAGCTTTTGTTGCTGGTGACAGTAGTTTTTGTGGTCTCGTTGGAAATCTCACCAACGTAGCTTTTGTTTGTAATAGTAGCTTTTGTGACTGATTATTGTTGTTGGTGAGAGTAGCTTTTGGTGTTGGTAACAGTAACTTTTGTTGGTATGGATAGTATCTTTTGATTTTGGAGAGCGTAGCTTTTGTTAGTGACAGTAGTTTTTGTTGCTGGTGACAGTAGTTTTTGTGGTCTCGTTGGAAATCTCACCAACGTAGCTTTTGTTTGTGATAGTAACTTTTGTGACTGATGATAGTAGCTTTTGTGACATTGCCGGAAATCTCACCAGCGTAGTTTTTGTTGTTAGTGACAGTAGCTTTTATTGCTAGTGATAGTAGCTTTTGTGACCTCGCCGGAGGTTGCCGGAAATCTCATCAGAGTAGCTTTTGGTGTTACTGACAGTAGCTTTTGTGGTCGCCGGAGGTCGGCCGGAAGTTGGTCGGAGACTCGCCGGAGGTCGGCCGGAGACCCGCCGGAGGTCGGCCTGAAACCTGCCGGAGTTGACCGGAGACCTCGCCGGAGAGGAGAGAGAGAATGATTGTTGACTTTTTACTCTTGTGGCATTTATGTAAATATGTTGGTTTTTTATATCCAAAATATAACATCCTTTTTAATCTAGTGGCCTTATGAGGGAAAAAATTAATTGGTGGCCTTATGACTAACAAAACATTCAAAAATGCACTTATATGTAATTAACCCTTAAAAATATAGCAAGGCCCGGCTCGGCCCATTGACGACCCCTAAATTCGTTAATATTATGTTATGGGTTCAAGTTATAGTTGGATTATTTGTTGAAAAACTATTTATTTTTAATAGTAGGACTCACTCCTAAATTGACTATGCAGACCACCTCGACACCACATCATAAAACATAGCCCATATATGAGCCACATTAACAAGTTAAATAACTCAATTGTCGGAAAACTAACAAATTGGACTTATTAGATCAAAATTGAAAGTGCAGGGGTGTTTTTGATGAAATTAGAAGTTTAGAGACTAAATTAATTTTGGACCTAAACCACAGGGTAGTAATTTGTATTTAGCCCTATTATATAAATGTTGTTTATATATTATTATATATACACAATAAACAATGCAAGAAGCTATCACAAATCAAACACACACAATCTAAATCATAAAAAGTTGAATGATGGAAAAAAAATAAAAAAAACCACACATACAGATGTGATATTGAGGTCACCCATGGGGGGAGCGCTTCCGGATAAATAGTTGCAAGACAAATCTCTGCACATAAAAAGTCCGGAGTGAGGAGGTGGAAAACATATGAATATTAAACAAATTTTCAATTTTTTGTTCAAAGATGCACTAATTGCAGAATTTCACATGGAAAGAAGCATATTGCTTTCATCAATCGGAAATGGAAAAGATCCTGACTGAACCTAGTAAGTTTAAGCTTAAATGATCAAATTATTAGTATGGATTGGCTTCATATTGGACCTAGAATGTTTACAATAGGTATGAAACGCAGTTCTGGACTAGCAATGTATCGGATTATGTTTGACTATCCTGCAGCCCGACATCTCCTCAACTTCTCCAATCAGTTTTTCCAGCTTGTAGATTATCCTGATATCCCATTTAGCCACATAAACAAAATTCCATCAGACCTAAACATTCAAGATCTACAACATACAAGCCTAAAGATTGAAACTTTAAAAACATCAGAGAAGAGAAACAAGAACATTACCGTGAACACCCAAGCTCTAGCCAGGCCCACTCCCCTGCCCCATCGAACCCCTTCGATGCCTCGTAGATCCAAACCATCATCGTCGTCAGAGAACACTACAACAGATCTACCACTCTACCCTAAGTCTTCGTATACCCTTTACTAATATCTCTATGTACCACCGAGTAGATCCAAACCACCGTCATCGTCGGAGAATGATACAACAAATCCATATCCTCTACTCCACCACTAACAAACCACCAAAGCTTCCTTGATCTCAACAGACCACCAGTCTGATTTGATGTCGAAGAATTTTCTCTCCATTGCGCGTGGGAAACGTACAAGAAAAATCTCTTCAAACCAAGAACAGGGGAATCGAAGGGGAAGAGCATGAAGAGAGGGCTTGGTCATCTATGGATCCAGAACAACAAATGGTTTTGGGAGGAAGAGGAGGTGAGACAGTTCAAATCTGTTGGTGGAGAATGAAGAAAGGAAGAGAATCAGAGATAAGGTTTGGTCTCAAAATGAACAAATCACCTAGATGGTGGGTAAGCTTGTTTGAGGTTTCATAAGGCAGAGAGGGTGAAACCCCCACTTCGAATCTTTCTTGAAGCTCTTGGTAAGGAAATTCCAAGGGGAGGAGAGAGATCGCTGAGAGAAAATGTGGAGGTGCTAGTCTCGGTGATGAGACAAATTGTGTGGCTGCTCTCATCCAAGAGAGAGGATAAGGCTCTGTTTGGGATTGCTTCGCTTTTAAAAAAAATTAGCTTTTGTTCAAAATTTTGCATTTTATTGTGTTTGGTAAATAAATAAAAAGCAGTTTTAATTGAAAGTTATAGGTCACTGGCAGCAGATTCTAGAAGTAGCCCAGAGGTTGCTTTTAGAAGCTGTTGTGGATCAAAACACGATCTGCAGTTGTTTTATGTACTGATAACATTTTAAAAAATATTATTTACCAAACACAAAACTGTTTTAATTCACAGCTGATTATTCTCACAACACAGCAGCAACAGTTTTTTTCAAAAGTCACAGCAATCCCAAACTAGCCCTAAGGCTTCTTCTAAAAAATAAAAAATAATAAGGCAGTGTGAACGTGCTGCCCTGCTGCCATCCCACTTTATTATTTTTTATTTTATTTTCATCTTCTTACCCATCCCACTTCTTGTCTTTAATGGTAAACAGTAGCTTCTCATCAGGGGCTCTTATGGCCATTTTCCTAATACTATTCCTTTAGACACCATTAACAGTGACATAGGGATTAAACAATTAATTGCTTGTGTGTACTGCATATATTAGACACTGATGATCAGTGAAAGGCAAAAATTTCGCACCAATGTTGCATATCAGTGTAATACTATTCATTTGGGCATTGATGATTTTTTTGTGGCTAAAAAAGAGGTGCTAATGGGGAAATTTCTAGTAGTGTCAAGATCACCACAAATGACCTTATATGTGATTGACTCTTTTTTTTGTGGGGCTCTCTTATATTTCGTCTTCTTTTTTATTAACGAATAGAATTGGAATTCAAATCATTGACTCTAATCTATAACTCTAGATCGAGAAGGATACATATATCGGATTGTCGACATGATTTGAGATATTCAACTCAATATTTGAGACGTGTTTTGCATTCACAATTCCTAACAGCAAGCCCGCGCCCTTTATCTGTATGGAAGGAGTTTTGTATTTGCAATGGCGTAGCTAAGCGTGGATCTTCCACCCTAGCTAGCTTTTGTCTGGTTGGTGAAGGATTGTTAAATCATTGGTCTAATTAGTTCATGTCTCTTGATTTAAACATAGAAGCATGCCAGCCAACTTATTGGATATAATCATATAGAGCATTTCTGACGACCTATTTATGATCGAAGGAGTTAAGACATGTTCATATCATGATTGTAAGCTTTCGATCGGTTTTGTCTTTACCATGATAATCATTTCAAATCATTGATCCGTTAACATTCCAATGAAGGATAAATATGTGAGATTAATTATTCATCTTAAATAGACTCTATACTAAGCCTTGATATTTAGTTTTTCACCTGAACATTGGGAGCAAATTCAGAAAAAGGGCAATCTTATATTGGCATTTGTGCATCCCAAACTCAGGCTAGCATCAGCTTTATAAAAACAATCATTTTGTGTCAAAATAAAACACGTTACGACAATAGTTTAAAGTTTAGTAATTCTTACATCAGTATTTTGGTAAGAATGAGAGAAGTGATTAAATTTAAGTTAAAGTTAAGATACATCGTGAATCATGTATTAGATACAACAAATATTTTCGATCGCCAACCCTACAGCTCTCGAGAGAGTTTTAAGCTAGGAATTAAAGGAAGTACATAAATGAATGTCTAAGTTTGCATATAGGAAGTTGGAACTTTCCCTCGGAGTAGATATTCGCGTACAACTAATACCTTGTCCTTAATTATAAGACGACGTAACTATTACAGGGTCTGAATAATACGTCCTATACGCACAGTACTGGTTCAAACGAAAAGCGCAGAGGGCTAGCTACCCACTTCATCTCTGCTACATATTATATTTGTCAAGCGCAGACTGCTTTCTGATATAACTTTCAGTACTATATCTTTCTATGGCCCCTTCTTGAATACAGCCATAAGCATGACGATGATAGTTTAAGGCCATAAATGCAGTGGAAACGATCAAAACGAGTTATAAAACTTGATTGTACATCAACTTGAGAGTCGGGGCCTAGTTGAGTTCACCAGTGTGTCAGTATATGGATCTACTTCGGTTGTGAAGTCTAATTAAAGTGGGATAAGTTTCACTTTGAAGTTTTGTTCCCAATTCTCATTGTAATCTTCGTTTTTATTAATGAAGTTCTTTTTAATCAAAAAAAAAAAAAAACTTGAGAATTTAGAGGCCTTTTCGAAGAATTTTTGTTTTAAATTAAATCGAGTAATTTAGTGGTTGAACTTGAATGTACCTGCAGCAATTTGTGATGGAATTAATTCTAGAGGGCTCCAATTGAAAACGGCGAGAAACTCTCGATACGTTAACATAACGGTTTATCATTTTAACTATATGGTGTTAGTGTTATTGACTATCATTTTTTGAAAGGGGGTTGGTGCAGCTGCCATTAAGTCTTGATTAATGAAAGTGCAAAATACAAGAGGGCTGGGGGGGGACGTAGAGCCTGAACCCCAGATTATAATAAATATAAAGAGAACATCCTGAAATAATACAAAGAGTCTCCATAAAATCTATGTATTCTAACAAGTACTAATTATCAAAGAGTGCTTGAATGACTACTCCATTTGCTTTGACATAGCGGTGACATACCGAAGAGATAACTCTATCACAAAGAAACATCATTAGAAATAGCATAGATTTCCCACTATGTTGCCGCACGGAAATAATTCTGGTGACACTCCATTTCATCCTACCACTAGGAGGCTGCGTCCATTTGATCAAGCAAACAGCTAACTGTCTCGCTAGGCCAGACAAGGCACACTAAGTGTGCATACCGAGACAAAACCCACATCACCCTACCCAAAAGTGGTAAGGATTTATTACCGGCATAGAGTCACATCTTACTAAAAGTAAATAACTATAAAATAAAGCATAAAAATAAATTGGGTCAAGGATGAAAACTCAACCCAACAAAACTAGGTCAAGGGTCAAAGCCCAGACCCAAAGCCCAAGTTTGAGTAATCGGCTGCAGAAGTCATGATGCTCCCATCCTGCTGGCGCTTCCCATGCTGTCCCACCACCGGCAGCAGCGCCACCATCACCTCCCTCTCGTCAACCAACCACACTGCCCTTTCCTTTATCGGAACGACACCACCCAAATCGAATCGAGTCCAACCGATCCGATCTAAGTCTAGCAAATCTCAAAGATGTCACCACCCTCAGGCGACCTTTGATGCTGCAAAATCACCTCAAAACACCCACCAAACCTTCCATGCTCCTCCCTAAGACAAGGTGACACCGGTCCCGACTTCCGGCCATTAACCCGCCACTACTCGTCACCGTTTACTCCTCCAAGCATCTTAGACAGCAACATTGCCACCCTACAGCCATCTTTCCAACTGGGCCATGCATCCACCACCAGACACAAGGTCCATTCTAGCCCGTCTGACGCCGTCGCCGCTGGGGTGTGTCGTCTGATCGGGCATACACACTAGCCGGGACAATCAAGGCGCCTCCTAGGGTTTTGGGAGAAAAAGTTGTTTTTCGTTTTTTTATCTATCTAAGTTTGTTAAATGTTATTGACTATCATTATATGAAGTAAGTCTCTAAGTGTTTAATGGTCTAATACATTTACGATGACAAATTTTAAAATCAACTCTAATATTTTACTTGCTCAATGATATTGTAGCTATTACAATAGTAAATACTATAATTATTCTAAGACATTAAGTGCGCGCCTAGCTAGTAATACATAACTTGGCATACATCCTACCATTGTGATCAATGACGGATCCAGGATTGAAATCTTGGGCGGGCTTGAATTTCTTAAACAATATGTAGATACCTCTACTAGCATGACTAGTTTGCTATCTCACCAAGCATAAGTAACACCCTCTTTGGGACACCCACAAGCCATGGGGAGGCCCAACCGCTACTTACATCTTGTAGCCCTATGTTCAAGCTACGCTACGGTATCCGGAAGTCACAAATCCGTCGCCGGGAAGCCACCTTTCCGGCCTTGCCAAGTTGCCTCCACAATATGCTTTTCTAGACTAGAATAGTAACTTTGAGTCCCACATCTAAGAAAATGTAAATGAGGGAGCCTCCTTCCCCTATAAAAGGAGACTCCTTCCCACTTACTCAACGTCCCATTACATCTTTTGTAATCCCCTTGGGTCGCAAGGCTCAACACACTAGTGTAACATTCAAGGGGACGTAGTTTCCCGCTAAGGCAGGAGACGAACCACTATACATCTAGTGTCACTCTCTCTCTCTCTAAAGCTAACTAGAGATCCCTCGGATCACTAACGTTAACATTGGCACCGTCTGTGGGAAGCCAACACAAGAGCTTCGTCACTTACCATGCGTTAAGTCAGCTTAACAAGCTCAAAAGAAATTTTCTTTTCTTCCTTTGAGTCAGTCTTTCCTTCTTTTGGATTATCATCAGCTCCCAGTAGCTTTTATTTTTCGTTACATCAAGGCAATGTAATCCCATCCTTAGCGGTACACATTTAGCGGCAACACAAAATATATATTGTCATCTCCAGGGCCACCGCCAACTCACCTTAGCGGATGAGGTCAAACACCAACTTACAGGACTGGTCAACGCCCAACTCAAAAAATCCCCGCTGACCTACAAAAAAAAAAAAAAAAAACTTTGGGGCGGCTATTTACTCTGGACACCCAGAAGGCTTCGCTGGGCACCCATGGCCATTCTTCGATCATCAACACCGGCGGCACACCACCGCTAGCTAGGCCCAGCGGTCAGAAACCTCTGCTCTGCTCCGCCAGCCCTCCTCCGCTGGTCTTCACCGACGGGATTCATCGCAAAACTCCGTTGAGTCACTGCTGAACTCTGCCGCTGAGCGTCGCTAGCCTTAACTGCTCCGCCAGAGCACCATCAGCGGCACTTCTTCCACTAATCTCTGTCGGCCACTGGTCTTTCGATCGATCAAACATGCTCCTCCACTGACCAGAAGACCTCCGCTGACAACAGCTCCGCTGTTAGGTTCCGGCAAAACCTCCGCTCAGTAAAACTAGCGGCACCAACAGACCGCTGATGATCAGGCTCTGTCAACCATCACCTTCGTCGGCCAAACCTCGGCCAAACGTAGTCAGCGGTACCGCCAAGCTTCAAATGGAGGCAGCGACGAGCTTCAGCCAACATGACCATTCTTCAATCATCACCAACACCGGCAGCTCCGCCAAGGACTACATCCGCTAAGCAAAACCACCGTTGGGCACCGACTCTCCGCTGAGCTCCAAGCGCCCCGAAGCTACCGCTGCTCATAACTCCTCCGCCGAACTCCAACTCTCCGGCGGACCAACCAAAGGCCACCGCTAACAAGCAGCATGTCGACATCACAAACGAGCTCCGCTCCGCTGAACTCCTCCTCCGCTGAGTTGCTTCACACTACCAAGCACAACCGCTAAGCAAAAGCTCCGCTCCGCTACTGCCAACCATTAGCAAGCCAAGCCTCTGCTGGGCACTGACCCTCCGCCGAGCTTCAATTCTTAGCGGAGCCCCAATCTGTAGCGGAGGACTTCTATCCGTAGCGGACACTGGACACCCGCGCACTTCATCTGGGCAGCTAATGAACAAATTCACAACTGAGAATCTGCAGCGACGTTGCCGGTTCTAGCAGCACAGAATCCTCTCTCAGGAGAGAAGAATGAAGAAAGCTAAGTCTCTCACCTTATTGATACGAACATCACACACCTCTCTCTCAAACTTCAGCTATTGCAATTTAAGAACAGCAGGCCTCTTAATTTAACTACATCTATCAATAGCCTGGTGCACTCGTCATACTAGGCTTTGGACTCCTGCTGCAAGCTTTTTGCATGCTTAATTCACATCAATTGGCCGCGTGTCCCAACTATATATATATATATATATACACCCCTGTGGTACCACATATAGTGCAGCTCTATGCCAATATATGATTCATAATGCCATGTATTAGAACATCATATACTTTATGTGTGCACACCTACAACACATGATTCAGCTGCTTTACACATATTCTTTATAGTTTGTACACGACCCACTGCCCAACCAAGGCATATGGCCAATATTCATTACCATGAATCCAAAGTACTATATGGCAGTACACTACAAAAGTCAAGACGTCATTATCATGAGTATTCAACATATTACTTGTTGCCATGCAATACATGTAATCATCTTTATCTCATGCATCTATGCCATGACAAATTCATCTCACATACCATGAAATACTTTACTGCTTTGTATGTGCACATGCTACACATGTGTCGATGCCCTACACATAAGACAAGCCATACATGATCACAAACTTCTATCGGCTACCTGCATATATAATCACAAAATATAGCAGGCTTCTATCACTTGTCAAAGCATGCTTCTTAAACAAACAATTACACCAGCTTGTTTATTAAATTGCATGGGCTTGTTGTTTGCCACATCGCATGCCTGCTGCATTTCCCATCATATAACTTTGAATCAAACACAAAGCACCAATTAATGCCACTCTTTTGTCCTCTTCTGGACACTAGCTGTTGTACATGCATCAAAGACTAGCTCATTAATTATTCATGCTTCAACTAGCATTAGACATCTAAACCAAGACTTGCCGCCATATTTTATTAACCTCATGGACATGGCCTTACTATGAGTTCTTTAATTATCCTTGATAATTAGTGATGTTTGGTCACAGATCTGGACCGCACAATACCTAAGATCTCAGATTTTTGCTTCACATGATTCAAATAAAGTACAAATTTGCACATGGCCATGCTTACAAAATTCAAGCGTGTAACCGTAAATTGACGTTGTGCGTGTATGTGAGATAACAATTGCGTAGAGTTCTAGCATTTTTAACATCGTAACACGAGGCTACATATACACATGTTTAATCAATTAAACTACATGGATTGATTACTAATCATTTCTCTTATGTTAAGGAGGCACAAGCACCGTTTCAGTCTACGAAATCATTAGCTTTCTACTATGGTGCTTCGCCGATGCAATGGACCGTCATGCTCGGCATAAGATAAGTCACTCTATCTTATCTCGTACGCTCTTTCAAATTGAGCTAGTGCCATGCTAATCACATGCTTTTACCACTTTAAGCATGCTTATAGAATATCACACTTGATATATCTTTACATGCTTCCATAAACTTTTAAGCATGCCTACAACATTTCGTAGATTTGGCAAAACTTTCTAGACCTCACATGCTAGATATGCCATGCTTCGTATACCGATCTCAAACGATCTCTAAGCAAGTTTACAATAATACATAATGTTATTAGCAACTTCACTACAAGTACATGCTGCACATGCCATGCTTCTATTTAATTGCAAAATTAAATAAATATGGGACACCCAAACAAAATTTTATTACTTGCTCTATTTGTTTGTCATGTTTCATTACAAGTACAAACTTTACAAGTCTGTGGTCACCGCCAGGTGGTAAGGCAACGACTCATAACGACAATGACCGCTACGCGACATTGCAGTCAAGTTTCTCCTCCAAGAAATAGTAAAGAGACTAGTTAACATAGCCCACGGCAACCATTGATCCTGCAGTTAACCCCGATGTTTGGATACCGAAGATTGGGCTCGCTACCCAACACCCTCTGCTCTGTGCAGCTCCCCCTCAACAAACAATTTACCGACCGTCCGGAGGTCCGTCGTGGCTAGGGAGTGGGGGACTCCCTGGCTGGCCTAGCAGGGGCCCACCCGAAAGGGCAAAAGCGTTCGCTCAAACCAATTCTAGATGGACGACGCACTCGCACTAATTATGCTTGATATACGGCACAAAGTTACGCTTTGGCATCAACCCGTAAGAACACCCTCCTTGACTGGGGACTTCGGGGACTTGTACATACAGCCCAGCATAATTAGCAACGGTCATGCTCATGCCTCAGGGCATAACCTTCGAGCTACCCGTTAAAGCCTTAGCGGCATCCACGAGCTCAAGCTCTCGTCGCACCGGTACTGTCGAGCTGTCATACTCTCGGCTCAGCGGCATCATCGAGCTCTCACGCTCTCGCCGCAACGGTACCACTGAGCTGTCCTGCTCTCGGCTCAGGGCACTCAAGAGCTTCCGCTCATACCTTCACGGCACCCCCGAGCTTCCGCTCATGAGCTTTCCGCTCACGCCTTCTCGGCACCCCCGAGCTTCCGCTCACGAGCTTACCACTCATGAGTTTTCCGCTCACGCCTTCCCGGCACCCCCGAGCTTCCGCTCACGAGCTTACCACTCATGAGTTTTCCGCTCACGCCTTCGCGGCACCCATGAGCTTCCACTCACGAGCTTACCGCTCACGCCTTCGCGGCACCCACGAGCTTCCGCTCACGCCTTCGTGGCACCCACGAGCTTCCGCTCATGCCTTCCCCGGCAACCCACGAGCATCCCGCTCATGCCTTCCCTGGCAACCCACGAGCTTCCCGCTCATGCCTTCCCTGGCAACCCTCGAGCTTCCCGCTCATGCCTTCCCCGGCAACCCACGAGCTTCCCGCTCATGCCTTCCCCGGCAACCCACGAGCTTCCCGCTCATGCCTTCCTTGCAACCCACGAGCTTCCCGCTCATGCCTTCCCGGCAACCCACGAGCTTCCCGCTCATGCCTTCCCCTGCAACCCACGAGCTTCCGCTTATGCCTTCCCAGGCAACCCACGAGCTTCCTGCTCATGCCTTCCCCGGCAACCCACGAGCTTCCGCTTATGCCTTCCCAGGCAACCCACGAGCTTCCCGCTCATGCCTTCCCAGACAACCCAAGAGCTTCCGCTCATGCCTTCCCGGCAACCCACGAGCTTCCCGCTCATGCCTTCCCCGGCAACCCACGAGCTTCCCGCTCATGCCTTCCCCGGCAACCCACGAGCATCCCGCTCATGCCTTCCCCGGCAACCCACGAGCTTCTCGCTCATGCCTTCCCTGGCAACCCTCGAGCTTCCCTCTCATGCCTTCCCCGGCAACCCACGAGCTTCCCGCTCATGCCTTCCCCGGCAACCCACGAGCTTCCCGCTCCTGCCTTCCCGGCAACCCACGAGCTTCCCGCTCATGCCTTCCCGGCAACCCACGAGCTTCCCGCTCATGCCTTCCCTGGCAACCCTCGAGCTTCCCGCTCATGCCTTCCCCGGCAACCCACGAGCTTCCCGCTCATGCCTTCCCCGGCAACCCACGAGCTTCCCGCTCCTGCCTTCCCGGCAACCCACGAGCTTCCCGCTCCTGCCTTCCCGGCAACCCACGAGCTTCCCGCTCATGCCTTCCCGGCAACCCACGAGCTGCCTTCCCCGGCAACCCACGAGCTTCCGCTTATGCCTTCCCAGGCAACCCACGAGCTTCCCGCTCATGCCTTCCCAGACAACCCAAGAGCTTCCGCTCATGCCTTCCCGGCAACCCACGAGCTTCCCGCTCATGCCTTCCCCTGCAACCCACGACTCCACGAGCTTCCGCTCATGCCTTCCCTGCAACCCTCGAGTTCCCGCTCATGCCTTCCCGGCAATCCCGAGTTTTCCGCTCATGCCTTCCCGGCAATCCTTGAGCTTTACACTCATGTCTACTCAACACACCACACGTTAATGGAACATTGAATTCTTCTACCATTTGTCGCTTGCGACAAATTGAATTCTTTTCGCGTTCCATTAATACGAGACAACCAAACAAACACAAGCCTTCTCGTATTCATCATTCACGAATTACAAACGTTTACCTTCGCAGCGCTCATGCAACTTACATTTATCATATGCAATCCATATGCTCACACGACCATACGCGTTCTCGAGTTTGTACGTCATAATCGATCGTACTCGGCACCGTTCGCGTGTATACATCAACATGTATCACGGACCCCATAGGTTCATATATGCCGACGCATATAAGTGCAACTCACATTTGTTGCCCAATGCAATGAGCATCATACATATGCCTGTTTTTGGTCTTTGTTTTGCAGGTTAACGAGTCCCTTCTTGCTTACGGAGTTCTGGGACTTGTAGGGGCTCCGTGCCTCCCGGTTACATATGCTTGATGACTTCATGATTATAACTCCCCAACCAAGAAGCTCCTTTTACTTGGGGACTTCGGGGACTTGTAGATACCTCTACTAGCATGACTAGTTTGCTATTTCACCAAGCATAAGTAACACCCTCTTTGGGACACCCACAAGCCATAGTGAGGCCCAACCGCTACTTACATCTTGTAGCCCTATGTTCAAGCTACGCTACGGTATTCGGAAGTCACAAATCCTTCGCCGGGAAGCCACCTTTCCGACCTTGCCAAGTTGCCTCCACAATATGATTTTCTAGACTAGAATAGTAACTTTGAGTCCCACATCTAAGAAAATGTAAATGAGGGAACCTCCATCCCCTATAAAAGGAGACTCCTTCCCACTTACTCAACATCCCATTACATCTTTTGTAATCCCCTTGGGTCGCAAGGCTCAACACACTAGTGTAACATTCAAGTGGACGTAGTTTCCCGCTAAGGCGGGAGACGAACCACTATACATCTCGTGTCACTCTCTCTCTCTCTCTCTAAAGCTAACTAGAGATCCCTCGGATCACTAACGTTAACACAATATATATATATATATATATATTATGGAGAATCTCGACGGTGCGAGAGAATTTTATTAATTTAAAAAAAAAGGTACACCTAGTCAGGGGGGGACGTAGTGAGCCTTACCCCTCAAATGCATATTTATACAAAACTAAAAAACAAAATCAACAACAACTTTGAATTAACTACTTTTCATAATAACTAATTTAACAAAAACAAAAGCCACAATTTTATATGCAAAATGAAAAGATAAGAAAAAAGTACCTTGGAAAGCAGTAGATTTTAGCTACTCTAATAATGGACTCAAGCTTTTGCCATTCACTTTGTGTTCTAGTTCGTAGTTCCAATTCATAGTGCCATTCACAATTAAACAAACAAACAGAAAGAAACCTTATGTTTGAAGCACAAAGTTGATTAGCACAGCAGTTTAATTAAACCCAAACTTGATCAGCAGAGCATCGTTACACAACTTGATTAAACCCAAACTTGACTACTCATTAGCACAACAATTGCTGCGTTATACTTTAATTAAATCCACTGACCTTGATAAGTATTGAAATCAATTAAACCCACAACAATTGCACAGCAGAAAGAAGACCCACTGATCGACCTTGCTAAGTTTTGAAATCAATTAAACCCACTTACCCACATCAATTAAACATTTAAACCCACATAAGTACATCACATTTAACCCACATCAATTAAACAATAAATTGCAGATTTGCAGAACAAGGAGGTGGAGAGAATGCTGCATACCTGATTTCCAGAGCAAGAGAATTTGACTGCAACCTTCATTCTTCAATCCATGAAATCTTCAATCCAATAAAACCTACGAAATTGAATTTCACATCAATCCTTAACCCTATAAATTGCCCCAAATTTGATTGATTCAATTAAACAAAATTGAACTTACATTGAATTCATTGTCCCAAATTGAAGAGGGAGAGTAAGAGAAGTAGATATGACTTTATCTCTAAGAGAAATGGAGAAGGGAGAGCCGCAATGTGAGCCCCTGAAAATTTTAGTTAATTTCCGAAAATAATTTCTTGCCAATAAGATTTTTCCTCAAGGTGATTGAAGTGGAGGAAATGATTCTGGACATTGTTTTAATGTCGAGACCGCCTAATGGGCCTTATGAGTTAAGTTTGGGCCAGAGTTCTTCATTTTGGGCCTAGAAGGTTACTAAAGTTCATTGAAGCAAAAGATCGTCGAAGCAAATTTGAAAGGAAGATGAATTGAGTTGAAGTAAAGATTTGAATTTTTAGTTTTTACGAAATAGAGTTTCGGGTCTAAGACGGAGTCGAGAAATCAATAAAGAAGTTGTTGACAAAAAACGAGTAAAGAGCCGAAGACCCGAAAGAAATTAACCAGGGGTATTGCGTAATTTGCAGCAAGGGCAAAATGGTCCTTGCGCATCTAAAGTATAAATAGGAGGTTAAAGAGTTGGAAAACCCTAAACTCTCTTCCTCTCCCTCTCAGCCGCATCCTCTCTCTCTCTCCCCGACCTCTCTTTCTCGTAGACTTTCTCTTCTTCCCTCTGCAGCCACCTGAAAACACCATTTCCGGCCACCACCTCTAGTCACCGCCACCACCAATCGACGCAGCTGCTGTATCCGACCTCAACCCGAGCCCAGCACTGCCATGCATCGTCTCCAGCCTCTACACGCGACCACCAAACCTGCGACACCACTGCCATCCTTACTCCTCCGATCTCCAGTCGCTGATTCACACCACCGCTATCAGAAATTGAAGCACCAAGCTGTAGAGTGCAAAACCCGAACCATAGCCTCAAACTCAGACACCGAAAAATGCTGTGCAAGCTAGCCGGAACTCGAGGCTCTGCATGCCTTCGTTCTCTAATCTCCAGTCCGAAACAAGCCAAACCACCACCATACATGGAGTCAACATCTCTCCCTTGACCAAAACCCCATAACCCCGATCTCCGACTTTGACCGGAGCCCCCGCACGCGCTACAAGCGTCGCCGCTGGCATGTGAGCCACACAACACTGCCGCTTATGGATGTTGGATCTCCAGATAGTTTCGATTAGGTAAACTTTGTGTCTCTCCTTTGATTGGAGCTTATGGTTTGATGTGAAATGAAATCCCTAACTCTGTCATTTAATTGGAATTGTGTGAGGTTATGTGGAGTCTGCGAATTTGGGATTTTTGGAGAGGAGGAGCTCTCGAGTCAGTTTCGAGTGAAATGGGAAATGATAAGGATTATGTTCAGATTCTGTTTTGGAATGAATAAATTGGGCAATGGGTGGACTGTTAACTTTATTGTGTCTGTTAGGGATGATGATGATGGAAACGCAACCATGCTGAATCGAATCTCTGTGGAAAAGAAGTTGGGGTAAGGGTCTTGGTACTTGGAAATTTGTTATGCAGTGAAATGTTTGTACATAGTGAAGTTATGGCTTTGTGGATTACTTGAGATGAAATTGGTTGATTGTATGGACAGAGTTGGTGTTGTCAATTAAGAAGATGTATCTGGTTTGGAAATGTCATTTTGTAGATGAGTCTAATTTGGTGGTAATTGAGAACTAAAGCTTGATGTGTTGAACGAAGTCAACGAGATTAAGTAATCACAATTGTTTGAGAAAATGATAATGAAATTGATATTTGTTGCTCGAGTTATAGATGGTGTTAATCGGACAAGTTTGGTCTGGTTATTTGTGTAGAAAATTGGTCTTGTGAATTTTATTAGTAAGCTTGATCCAATTTTGAAGTGTGACTTAGGAATGAAAGCGATGATTTGGTTAAATGCATGAGAAAAATTATACATAAGAAAGGACCGGTTTTGACAAGTGAATTAATTTGTTGGGAATTAAATTTAAAGCTCGCGAAACACTTTAAGTATTCTAAACCTACCATATCCCGGAATTACTGAAGGATGAAATCATTTGTTAATGGTGGTTGTTGCTATTTAATTTGCTTAAGGTTTAAAAGCTAAATGAAATGGGGTCAAACCAGTTGACAGAAACTTTAACATGGAAAGAATTGTGATCACCATATCCCGAATGAGCGTTACTACGTTAAGTGAATCATTCGGGAATGGTAATCGTCATTTGTTTTCTTATAGTAGTAATGCTAAACAATTTTTGGGTCAAAGTGCTAAGTATAATCACCATATCCTAAATGATTCAAATGCTACATCATTTGGATTATTTGGGAATGGATAATAGGTTTTAACGATTAAAGGAAAATTCGATGGACTTCAAGGAAGTTAAATAAATGCTTTGGTTGATCGGTTAATTGAGTTATAGTGTAGTCAATGTACTCATTGATTTAATTTTATTTCAAAGGACTCGAGCGTGTGCTCATGGATTTGGACAAATGATCAAAAGTCGGGAACGAACCCGAATGTGGACGAGCACTCTATATCCAAATAGGGTGAGCTGTCCCTTCCTTGTTAGAGTTTTTTTTATATATGTGGAATGCTCTAGTACAATAGTGTGTTGCCTGCAAGTACGTTTTTGGTTGTTCATTAGTTGATGCCTCGTCATACTTGTGTTTTCATAGCTGATTGTGAAAACCGAGGCTAGACTTGCATGTTGAGATACTGTACCCATTGTATGTTTGTACTTGTGACCTGAAAGTGAATGGGACCTAGACGCGTAGATTCTTAGGGATCCCACGGTGTCGATAACCGTGAACCTCCAGAGGGGGCTGTGCTCCTATGTTTGTCGAGGAAATGTTAGTACAGACTGTGAACTAGTCATAGGAAACTCAGAGCCAGGAAATGGACAGTTTCGCTACTTGTAGTCACAAGACTACAGAGTAGTTGGCCGGTTCGCGAAGGATGACAAACCGGGTCGGTCACCGATTTGTTTTACTTTAGCCTGCAGGTAAGTATCTCAGAGCTCCAAGTGTGTGAAGCATGCTGCATATGTTTTATAAAAGAGAACAAATGTTTGTGGTTGTCTCTTTTTAAAGTATTTTCGATAACGTGCACAATATTATGTAGTAAATATTTTCAAGTATATTATTTTTGAAACCTAGCATGGTTGGGTCGGCCCTTACTGGGCATGCGAGGACGAAAGCACACCCCTACAATAGTGTGCAGATTTCGAGCATGTGGTCTGGGAGTGTACAGAGGAAGCACATGGTCCGGTTTGGCGCATTCTTCTTTAATTTTATCAAAAGAAGGTTTTAGTCTTTTATCGGATTTTGAAGTAGCTTGTTTATTTAATTTTTATTTATTTCCTACTTGTTTACCAAAACTTCGAGAGGCCCGTAACCTTGGGGCGCGTCTCTCGCACTTGTAGATACTTAGAGATTTGTTTTCCAAATTGGGCTCCGATTATAAGCCCAAAACTCATAGCCCATTTCAAATTCCGCTTTTGAAAATATGTTGTTCGGTTGCTAGAATGATTTGTCCAAGAAAGTGTTTTGTGAACCAACAATCTAAACCCAAAAGGCCTTGCGATTTCGGGTTGATGAGTTATCGGGATGTTATTCGTGACATGTAGGTTTCTCATTGGCTCGGGGTTGCGGTGCTGTGGGACCCACCTCTCGGGTCACCACACGCAAGTAGCGAGAGGAGGAGGAAGTGGGAGAGAGTGAGACTGTGGGAGACGATTCTCCAGTTCAAAACTTCGAATAGGCCGTAGTCGATGAGTGGAGTCGGGAGTGGGGGAGTTAGTTCGGGTGGGTTACTGGGCTTCTGGAGTCTGGACAATACCCAATAAAAAAATGAAAAAAAAAGTATACATCTAATTTTTTTTTTTGGAGCCCAAAAATCTCAGATGGGCTTAGGCCCGCCCCAGTCTGTACCTAGATCCGCCAATGATTGTGATAGACAATGTATAAGTAGGAATGTTGGAAACTAAGGGTGGGTTCGCGAAACCGAAAACGGAAAAAAACAGAGCTGAAAGCCGAACCACAACTGAAAAAAGCCGAACCGAACAAAAACAGCACCAAAATGAAGAAAACCGAACTGAACCAAACCGGTTCGGTTCTGTTTTCGGTTTATGGGTGTCAAAAATTGAAAAAAAAATGAACCAAACCGGACTGAAATCAACTTAACCGACGTCGTTTTGGATTTAACTTCAGAAACCCTAATGGCCGCCATATATATAGATGCTAAATCCCTCTGACTGAAGATTCTCTCGAGAACTTCTCTGCAGCCGCTCTCTCTCTTCTCTCGCCCTCTCACTCTTCTCTTCGTCAATCCTATCAGTTTTCTCATCGTCATAGAGAATTCGAGATCCCCAAGGACCAGATCGATCAAGCTCATGAGGCTAAGGTCTCGGTTGGGTAGTGAAGACCAGATCGATGGCCAGGATCTGAGCGGGATAGTGAAGGAGATTCTCTCGGTTGGGTGCTGGGTCGAAGGCAATTACCCAGGAGATTTTCATCGTATGATTTCAAGCTTTTTCAATTTCAAATCTCGCTGCTCTTGATGCTGGGTTTATATCTTTATTTCATCGTAGTTTCGTCTTTTTGATAAACCCAGATATGATGAATATTTCTCTTCTTTCACTTTTGATTAATATTTCTCTGCATTTTCAGTACCAATCTTTATACTCCTCAGTGATACGTCTTCTGCACCTTGGTATCTCAATGCCGAAAGACCTGTAAGTTGTTCATTTTCTTTTCTGATATTGAGTTGATAGTTATGACAAACAAGCCTCAGTGTGAGGTATGAGTTATGATACTGATACATGATATCTTGTTTTGCCTTTTTGTTTATGGTTTGATCCAGAGCTTGAAACATCAAAGGAAATGGAAATCAGATCCAGATTGCTGTTGAAACTGATGATGTCTTCAAAATTGCTTGCTGCTTAGCTTTTTCTAGACCAAGATGGTTGGAAAACTGTAAGTCTTCACTTGTGTACGCTTAGCTTTTTCTTTAGTTTTTTATTTTGACTTTTCCTTTAGTTCTTTTTTATTTTGGCAATGTTGTTGGAATGGGATAGAATGATAGATGACTATTGTATGCAAATTGGATACATAATTGTTTTATTTATCGCATAATGGCACTTAACTTTCTTTTCATTTGCTTGGGTCTGGTAGCAATGTTGTTTAAATTGCAAATTTGGTACATAATATATGGAAATGGCATTTGCCTGGTCTGTGTTTTATCACTGATGAGTGTTGTCATTTTGCTTTGTGCAGTATCAAAATTGTTAGATTCTTTTATGTTGGTGGAAGCTGCTTTAGCAGAGCATGAAATTTCTGGGTATGGAATGCTAACTTTTGCATTTACTTTAGCGGATCAAAAGGCATATTTTCCTTGATGTGTTGCAATATTGAATTGGTTTTTGTTGAAATTAAACATCTGATCGGGAAGTGCAGTTTAATTATAAAATTTGATGACCCATAGTACGTAGCTTTGCTTTTACTTGCTAATATTCATCATCTTATTGTATACCTTTGAAATTATGTTTGTCTTGCTTTTTCCTTTTACTTGCAGACTGCAAGTTTTATTTAAGCTATTTAGTATGGTTTTTCTGAATTAGTACAATTACCAGAAGGTGGAATGAAGAGCTCTTACCATCTGGCAGTACAAATTACAGAATCAACTCAAGCTGGGGAACTAATCAATAGTTCGAAATTGATGATAGTAAGTTCTACTTTGTTTACTTTCTGTTCTCTTTCTAGTTCAGCAAATAAACCTTTGAATACTTTTGCTTAAACTGTCACAGATGATTTCAGTTTAATCATTGAACAAGTGGCAACTGCGAAACTAGTCAAGGTATCTGATATTGGGTTCTCAATTAAGGGTAATTTTAGGTTTTGTTTGGACAAAATTATATATAGTGTAAACCGCAAGAATCCTATTTAATTCTCCTTTTGAGATGGAAACTGACCTAATTAAAGGAAAAGATGTATTGCTCTTCCATTGCCTTGGCTGTTTATGTATTGCTTTATCAGTTGATCAATTTGTAGTACTTGTCTGTCACAGCTTTTGGTACCTCTTGTGAGTACTTTCCAACATGAAGGAGATCATGAACGTTACAGACTTACAGTGGCGAAAGAGAGGCCAAGACTTAATGAGAAAACCCAAGGACAAACACTACAAAGATGAGGAGCTTGTCATGATCATCACTACCTGATGGTCTTTCAATTGTTTTTGGGTCTTTCAATTGTTGATGGGCTGTTCTTTTTATTTTTATTTATTTTTATATCAAAAAGGCTCTAATGGCTTTCATTCCTAGTTTCTTAATTTTTGATCAAGGTGCTTAAAAGGCCAGCAAAAAGTGGAAGAATTAACCATAAAACACCACTAGGGCATCTATGATCAGAGTTCCTACAGGCCTAGGGGAAAAAGAATGATTATTAAATGATGATTTTTATTTTAAAAAAACCTGGCCTAGGAAAAAAAACTTTTATTAAATAACTTTTTATTAAAAAAACTGAACTGGACTGCATTAAACCGAATGGTTGGTTTGGTTTTAGTTTTTTGAACTTTGAAAAATGTAAAACCGAACTGCACTAAAGTTCAAATTTGGTTTGGTTTTTGGTTGAGTCAAAACTGAACTGAAGTGAACCAAACCCACCCCTAAGTAAACGCTTACTCAGAACATACCTGTATGATAGCTACATTTTTCATTTGAATTGAATCACTATTTACAAAAATAAATAAAAACATAACTTAAGTGGTTAAAAATGATTATTTATATTTTTTTGAAATCTTACAAGGAAAAACTAATTTAGCTATAAATGTGTGATTTTTCTAATAGATACTGGTCTTCAATGAAGGCTCATTTCCTACACCAAGACCATAGCAAAATACCACAGATGAAATTAAAAAAGCAATTAGCGTTAGTAGTCCAACGGTTAGGATAATTGCCTTCTAAGCAATAGACCCGGGGTTCGACTCTCGGCAGACGCAATCGTTTTTTGCTTTTGTTCTTAATGTAAGGCAACAACTTGGGCTCAATTTTCACCCTTCGGGGCGATCGAAGAGCTAAGGAGCTGAGGTCCCTAAGCCCAACTAATTTGACAAAACAATGCAGCTTCAGGTCTCTGCATAGTTCATATAGCTTAGCTGCATCATTTTTTGCCTAATCGGAAGCTGGTTGGTGCATTTTATGGAATGATAACAGGCTATCTTGCATTGACAGCAGTCCTCCTAGATGGTGTCAAGATAGGATGTCCATGGTTTCACATCTTGCCTCGAACGAAAAGGGATGACAATTCACATCGGACATACACTCTTTAGATGCAACTTATCTTGGCAGCTCAATCGAGTTCCTTTCTGTTTTGTGCCTACACAATGCAACAATGTGGTGCGGTTTAAGTTATGTTTGCTTTCAGTAGCATGAGATAGTAGATTTCCAACATATTCCTCATATCAGTCTCATGTAGCATAGTCTTCGTCAATCGTCAGTGAATTCTGTGCTTTTTGATAGCACTCTCTAACTGTGACCAAGTTCCCATTCTCTGTGCTCAGACTCCACCCTAAAGGCCTTTTTTTTTTTTTTTTTTTGTCTTGAACACAGAGGATTAATTAGCCACCCAAGGCCAGCCTAGTAGGCGTGATAAAACTAACAGGAAACCGGTTCTGATGGACACAGCCATACAGAACAAAAATAACAAAGAAAATTTAATTTCCAAACTGAGCTACATAGAGCCAGTAAGAGGGAATTAAACCTGAAGACAAAAACTATAAAAACACAAAATCGCACATAGCCGACAGAAGCTACACGAAGCCGCTTGTAGCCGACAGAAACCGCACGAAGCCGATACAAGCCGCACAAAGCTGCCAAAGCCGCCGAGTAACTTCGTAATAAAACAACCCTAAAGAGCAGATCTGATACATGGGTTGGATAATCTGAAACCACACTTGGAAGCACCTTCCTCTTCTCTACTAGTGATGCGCCATCCGTGAAAGAGCCGAGGCCACTGAAGTAGGACAAGATCGAAAAGCAAAGGACTATAACAATGCAGAATGGTGGTAATGAAACTTGTGCGTGAGCACCCATACTCACCTAGGAAAGTGATTTTCACTACCCTAAGAGCAAGTCCACCGGTATGACTTTGCCCGGGCAAAGTGAGGGAATGATGATGTGGTGACCGGGCATGGAGAAAAAACAACTTCCACCGGTGAAAGCTTGGCCGGGCAAAACCCACCCCTTCTTGACTACAGCCAAGAAAATAGTCAAGTGCATGACTATTTTCCTAGCCAGTCAAGTTTGCTGCCAGCTCGGCCCGAGCTCCCCACATGGCTGACGTCAGCCACTACGGCCAGAGAGAGACGCGAAGGACGACCGCCGACTTGTGCTTCTCCAGCGTCGCCACCAACACGTGGCGCTTCTCGTCTTGCGGTCTCCCCCACACCCGGCTTCGACGGTCCGCCGACCCGGTGTAGACGGTCCCGTCCTTCGCCACCGCCACCTCACTCACGGCGTCCTCGTGCGCCTTGACGGACTCTACGCAGCGGAGGTTGAAGTCCCGCCAAATCTTCAAGGTCTGGAAGTTTATGGCACCGACTGTTGGGAGATGAAGCAGAGGTGAGAGACGGAGAGGTTTGGTGCGTCGAGTTGGAAGATGAGCTTCTGAAGGGAGATGGCAGCGTCTGGAGGGAGAGGTTGGAATGGAGGTTGGTGTTGCAGGTGTCGAAGTACTGGAGGAGCTGCTGGGGTTTTAAATGAAAAGTTAAAAAATTAAATAGTGAACAGTAAATTCAAACAGTGAAAAGTGAACAGTATTGACCGGGCAAGGAAAAAAACGGGTGCAAACCTATGTCCAGTGGCAGTGAATAGTAACTTGACTGGTCGAATTCTTGACTTCTCGACTTTGCCTTTTCTTGACTACGGGTGCACTTGCTCTAAAGGCCTGAAGTCCTTATAAACTAAACAACTATATTAAAGAAACAGAAGTTAAAACAATGAAAAGAGAAATGGGTTCGTCTAGGGAACGCGCGTCATGCGCCCCTCTTTCAGGGGATTTAGGGTTTCCACCTCCAATCGCAATTTTCATAATCTCCTTGATTGGGTGGCTCTTCTGGACTTCCACCTGGAGGGACCTATGGCCAGGCATCAGTTTCCCAGTGGATTCAGTAGGTGATATAAATAGGAAGGCCTACATATACGTCAGGTGTCAGAAGGTTCATCTTGATGGAGGAGGTAATCATAACACTTTTAACTAGATTTTAGTTTATTTGAAGTCTCTCGCGACTAGAAAGGATTCGTTGAGGGATGGTAGCCGCTCGATATTTCCTTTTTTGAGAACTGATTTGGAGCGGAAGCCTCGTCTTCCTTCTCAAAATTGTTGTTCCTGTGATCCTCTGCATCGAAATTTTCAGGGAGTGAATCTTGTTCTTCCTTTATGTAGCTATAATCTCCTTTGTGCTCTTAATGATTACTATTTTTTTCTTTTAATTGGCTCTGGTGGTGCTGGTCCTGCTGCTTCCAGTCCAAAAAAGAGAAATAGGCAAATGCTTGAACTGATGGAAACTAGTGAGAACTAGAACCGAGGATCCTCTTCCAATCATTCTGTAATCCCATGAGGTTGCTTAGCTGGAATAGCCGGGGTCGTTCCTGGCCAGGCTTTCTAGCGCAGGTCCAGTACTATATTGTATACCTACAGCTAGACGTTTTGTTTATCCTAGATACTAGGATACCTGATGTTAAACAGGTTAATAAAACTTTCTCTTGTTTTGCTTTTTATTTTGACCAGTTTGATTATGTGCTCTCTAATGGACAATCTGGTGGCATGATTTTAATGTGGAATTCCAACACTGTTAAGCTTTCAGTACTTCATTATCATGATAGATACCTACACTGCAGTATTGATGACAATTCTAGGAATACTTCTTGGTTTGTTTCTTTTGTTTATTCTTTTCCTCAAAAACAGCTCCAAAGACAACTTTGGAATGACATTCGGTCTCTTCGACCTAATCCTGGAGACCCTTGGATTTTAGTTGGTGATTTTAATAACATTACCAGTACTGCTGAGAAAAGTGGAGGTTTACCACCGTTTAATATTTTTATGCAGAATTTTATTGATTTTTTAAATGATATTGATATGATCTCCCTCAGAGCTGAGGGTTTGCCGTTCACTTGGACTAATAAACATAAAGACCATACTGTGATTTACGAAAGATTGGATTGGGTAACTGCTAACCCAGACAAATTATCATTTAGAGAACCTCCCTATTGTTGGTTCGGATCATGGACCAATTATGTTGACTACTACTGGAAAGAATCTTGCCAAGACAAGATTGTTTAAGCTGGAGGCCATTTGGTTTGACCATCCCAATTTCATTGATATTGTTAAACAATGTTGGTTAAAGGATTATGAGTCTGACCCTATTAAGAATATTTCCATGATTTCAGGTGCCTTTTCACATAAACTTTCTATTTGGAGCAAAGAGCAGTATGGTAATTTATTTAGAAATCTCAACAATCTCCAGAGGGAGTTGGTTTTTTACCAAAATCAACTTGCTGTTATTTCCTATTTCTACTTTTCTTCGCAATAAAATTTTTTCTCTTACTAATGATTTTTTGCATTTGGAAAAGGCGGAAGAGCTGTATTGGGCCCAACGGGCAAAAGCCAGTTGGCTTTCTCTGGGAGATAGGAATACCAGATTTTTTCAGACCCAAGCAAACCTCAAAAAGAGAAAAAACAAGATTTCTGGTATTAAGAATAATTTGGGTTTGTGGCTAGACAGACATGAGGACATCAGTAAACTTTTTATCCAAGATTTCCAAAATAGATTTAAAGCTTCTGATAACCTTAACTTACAAGATGCTTATGATTTTACTGAACTTATTGATTCTGTTGTGGACGATGTTGATAACAGGTGTCTTATGCAGGATGTTTCTCAAGAGGAAGTTTGGGCTGCTGTCAAGGCTATTGGTGGCCTTAAGGCTCCAGGGCCAATGGAATTCATGCAGTTTTCTACCAAAAACATTGGAACGTGGTCAAGGACAAAATTTGTAAGATGGTTACGGATGTTTTTCAGAATAATACTCCACTGCACTTAATAAATGATACAAACATTGCATTAATTCCTAAAGTTGATTCTCCTGAAGTTGTCGGCCATTTTAGACCGATTAGCCTTTGTAATGTTACTTATAAGATTATTGCCAAAATTCTAACTACTCGTCTGAAACCTTTGCTTATTAAGTGCATCTCTAGGAACCAGAGGGGCCTTTGCTCCGGGGAAATCAATTATAGACAATATTTTGATTGCACATGAGGTTTTCACTTCATTTCACCGAAAAAAAGCCTCCTCTGGCTCTATGGCTATCAAGATTGATTTAGAAAAAGCCTATGACCTCTTAGATTGGAATTATATTAGAATTTGTCTACAGCGTTTTGGTTTTTGCACAAATTGGATTAACTTAATCTTGAATTGTATCACCTCTACTACTTTTTCAATGCTTGTTAATGGTAAGCAGGAGGGCCACTTTGCTCCTAGTAGAGGTATCAGACAGGGAGACCCTCTTACTCCCTATATTTTTATTCTTTGTATGGAACCTTTCATTAGAAAGCTTAATGCAGCAACTCTTCACTCAAAGAACAATATAGGTTTACTTTCTTCTCCAAATGGTTACAGAATTTCAAATTTGGTTTTTGCTGATGATTGTCTTATCTTTGCTAGGGCCCATAAACAGGGCGGCGTCTTTTTTGGCTAATTTTCTCCGTTCTTTTGCTTCTGCTTCAGGTCAAAAAATTAATTATGATAAGTCTTCTATCTTTTTCTCTAATGGTATTTCCAACAGAGTTAAATCTGACATTACAAGCAGACTGAACATTCAACAGAGGAACACGGTGGGTAAGTATTTAGGAATTCATAATATAGTGTTTTGGAAGGACCCTTTGAATGCCAAAGAACTGGTGCAAAAGATCTCAAACAAATTAAATGGCTGGAAAAAGGCCACGCTTTCTAGAGCTGGAAAGTTGACTCTAATCAAGTCCACTATTTTTGGTATGCCGAACCATGTTTTCTCGTGTTTCAAGTGTCCTCCTAGGTTATCAAAACTAGAAAATTTTTTTGGGGGAAGGGATAGCTATTCCCCTCCAGTTGCTTGGAAAGAGACCTGCCGACCAAAAACTCTTGGTGGTTTGGGTGTTAGGCCTGCCACTTTCTTCAACAAGGCTGCCCTGGGCAAGTTGGGGTGGAAAATCATATCAGACAAAAATAACTGGTGGGTTGATATTGTTCACAGGAAATATCTCAGGAAGCATTCCTTTTTTTAGGCTAAGCCCAGATCTTATCAATCCATGGCTTGGCGTGGGATTCTGGAAAGTAGAGACATCATTACTCAAGGTATGCGTTAGATTGTTGGTAATGGTCAACAAGTTAAATTCTGGACTTTTAATTGGGCTTATCAATTTCCCCTTCTTAATCTCATTCCTCTAAACGCTAGAAGTAATTTAAATCTAGATGAAAATGTGAGTGATTATATTAACAACAGTTGTTGGAATGTGGCCAAGTTATCTTCGATTTTACCCTATGATATTGTGAAGTTTATTACTGGTATTCCACTCCCTGCAGTTGATATGAATGATGAGTTTATTTGGGGTCCGTCCTCCTCTGGAGATTTTACTGTTAAATCAGTAACCTGGTTGCAATGTGATTATGAGCCCCCCCCCCAGGCCAGAACTAGAATTTTAAATGAAATCTGGAAATTGAACATCCCGCCAAAGCAAAAATCTTTGCTTGGCTGTTGACACGAAGAAGATTACGAACTAGAGAAAGATTAGCTAGATTTAATGCTAATTTTGATAGTGCTTGTTTGTTTTGCAGTGTAGGGGTTGAGAATCTAAACCATCTTTTTCTCTCTTGCCCCTACGCTTCGGATGTTTGGAGGACAGCTGGAATCTCTTCTCATAGTTTTACTACTTTTGATGATTGGTTTTCTTCTTGGTTTGACACTGGCCATGGAAAAACTTCGACTGAAAATTGTGTTCTGATTTGCTGGAAGATTTGGGAGGCAAGAAATAATCTTGTCTTTCTGCAGAAAGTCTCCTTCCCTGCCTCAGTTGTCTTCTCTTCTACGGCAACTGCTAAAGATTTCAGATGCACCAACTTGATGTCCAGTTCAGCTACTTCTCCAGATTCAGCTTCCCCTCCTGTTCTTCGAGCTCAGCTTTCAGACATCAAATGGAAACCTCCTCCTCCTGGTTTCTGTAAGTTAAACTTTGATGGTTCCGTCATTGGGAACAAGAGTGCTGCTAAGGGTTTTGTCCTTCAAGATGAGTATGGCAACCCTATTTTTGCTGGGTCCAAAAACATTGGGATCTCTTCTGTCCCTGCTGCGGAAGGAAATGCGCTTCGAGATGGCCTCTATCATGCCTTTCTCCTCAGATGTAGGAAGATTATTGTTGAAGGTGATTCCAAGCTTCTGATTAACGTGGTCAATAACAAGTGTGCCACTCCGTGGGGGCTTCGTACTCTTGCCAGAGATATCGTTAACTTGTCTAGCATCTTTGAACAGATTGTCTTTGCGTTCATCCCCCGGGTGGCTAACTTCGGGGCTGATGAGATGGCGAATCAAGGTCACCATTTGAAGACTCCTGCTACTTGGAAAGGGAAACTCCCCCTTTCAGCCCTTTCTGCTTTCAAGTTTGATTCTTTTAGTTTCGGTTGTCCTAGGGGCTTCCAGTTGTAATTTTTTTGTTTTGCTCCTCAAAAAAAAAAGGAAGAAAAAAAAAAGAAACAAAAGTTGGGCTTTATTTGGCCCGGTGGATATGTGCATAAAAAAGAAATTCAATATCCCTTGGGCATTTTAGGCTATTAGGAAAAGGCCCGGTTTACTCAAACACACCAAACAGGAAAATCTGATGGTTCATATGTACAGAGAGAGAGAGCTTCGAATGAAGACCACTAAAATGAGGATTTCATGATAACTTTCTAATCAACCGTTGGAAGACTCACTTTTCAATTACATTACGGAAAATCAACCATTAGATGTTTATGTAGGCGAGAGTATATCAATTTAAAAAATTTTCTTCCAAATTGTTAATCATTAAGATACTGAACTAGATCAAATCAATGGATGAACCAAATCGGTTAAACATGAACCATTCATGTTCATAAATGATAAATCACGATTATAGATGCCTTAACGATTTTCAATTTGGTTGAAAAATTGCATAAATGATCTACACATGAATATCTAAACATCTAACAGTTGATTTGTGGAAATGTGGTCGAAAAGTGAGTCTCACAAAAAAGTCGTCATTTAAAGCTCTCCTTATATATATAACCATCTATTTTTTTTTTTAAGGGGTTTGAAACCCAGCCTTATTGGGAGGCTCAACCCCACGCCCGAATATTATTGATAATAGAAGGATGATTGTACACCGAGGGGAATATATAACCTTCACCTTGAGTACTAGTATAAGAATCTTCATATAGTACATTCTGAATAATAACAGGTGCCTCCTCTAACCAATACTCATCTAAAATAGATAAACTAGCAAAGTGCACCAATCTATGGGCTACACTATTTGCTTCACAGTAAATGGACTGTAAATGAAAAGAAGAAATAGTCTGTAAATAGGCCTTACAATCCTCCACAATACAGCCAACCTCTGAAAGATTCTCCATCTCTCCATTAAGTGCAGTAACAACAACACAATCAGTTTCAATGTCAACATTAATCACGCCCTGATGTATAGCCAATAGGAGTCCCGCTCTCATAGCCTCAAACTCCATATACAAAGCAGAACGTACAAGAGAAAAGGGACGTGCAATTGCAGCTAAAAACGTACCATTTTACCGTCTATTTATTTAACAAAGTGAAACTATGAACCTGTTTTTTATTTAGTTGACTATTTTCAAAAATAATAAGTGCCATTATGAACGGAACTTGGTCTGATTATAAGGCTTATACTAAGGCTAAAGCTAGTAAGACAGTTACTGAAGAAGGTTAATAGAAGAATGTTACTAATGTTGTAAATGATAATGACTATTCATGTAATAGGTATTGCTTAATGTATGCGATTGTCAGACTCGTAATGTATGCGATTGACATACTCGTAATGTGCGATTGATTTGTATAGTTTATGTATTACCTTTTGTATACATGATGTAACCCTATATAAACCTCATGGTGAGATGAATACAATACATATTATCCAATTCTCTACAACACGTTATCAGCACGATACTCTAACCCAAGCCCTAGCCAGAAAAAAAAAACCCTAACACCCGAAATTTCTTTCACCAAAAACTGCTGCAAGCTCCTAGCCCTTGATAGCCATACCGTGCGGTACTCCTACAGCCCTTGAGCACCAGTGTGCCTCCTACTGCCCCTGCAGCATTTTCGCACCTCTACTGCCCCTGCAGCATTTTCGCACCTCTGCTGCCCCTGTAGCACAGCAGCACGCTCGTTCCTGTGTAGATTATCCTTTTTGCACACCCCGAAACATCTTTATCGGGACCTCAGATCAAAATCCTTCATTCATCAAAGTTATTCGTCTCTGCCTCTTCTATCTGACCTCCAAATTACAGCCCCATTGGAGTCATTTTGAGATCTATACACCATTCAAAGTGGGAGCTGTTCAGAAGCGAATTTGCTCCGAATTTCAACAAGTAGTTTTAAAGACTAAAGTTCATGCTTTCTTGTCTTTTAAATTCCTTTATTTTCTCTAGAATTTTCAATATACGAACATTGGTTCGATTATTTAATAAAGCGGAATTGTGGGGATTCACGCTTAACAAACTAAGAGTGTTCATAATGCTCGGACTAAGAGCGTCCGTAAGCATCAAATTGTGATCATATTAAAACATTATTGTTTGGTCTAATCCAAAAGAGATTCTTGGAAATTTTTTTCTTGGTAGCATAGCTCGGAAATCTTATTATTTTAGTTTTCGTAGAAGTTTAGCTCCGAAACTAATATATCTTCTCTTCTTATTTACAGGATGTCGAATGAACCTAGACTCGAATTCCCATGCTTGACTCAACATGCTCGGATTACCACAGTTGGGTAACCGATGTTGAGAACCACCTCACTTCAAATGGAATATTACCCATAATCTAGGCATTTAACCCGGATCGTGTGTTCTTGCGAACACCTACAAAGCATGCTCAAGCAGTTATCTTGATGCGACGCCATATGGATAAGGCACTCAGATTGGAGTATATGTCGATCAAGGATGCAAGAGAGCTATGGGTAGCGCTAGAAGAGCATTTTGGCAATGTCCAAGATTCCCTACTCCCTGACTTGAAGGTTCAATGGAACAATCTGCGCTTTGCTGATTTCAAGTTTGTTGCTGAATATAATTCAGAAGCTCTTCACCTACAATCCATGTTGAGGTTTTGTGGACAACCTGTCACAGAGCAAGAGCTAATTGAGAAAACTTTCTCCACCTTCCCCCTTTCAGCCATTGTGGTATCAAAGCAATATCAAACTGAAGTCAATGATAGACGGATCATGAGGTTTCATCATCTTATCAATCTCGTATCTGTAGCTGAGAAACATGATAACATACTTGTGAGGAATCATAATTCAGGGCCTATTGGAACTAAAAGTGTTCATGAAGCGAATTATAATGCATCCAAAATAGGGCGCAACGAGCGGAACCCTAAGAATAAGGGATATGAGGGATATATGGGTTCATATAACCGCCCTAACAAGGAAGGAAACTGCAGGTTTGGTGAGGATACACGTGGTGGCAATGCCACACGTGGGAGAGGTGGTTGTGGTATCCCTGGTCGTGGTGGAGGCATCATGAGTCGTGGTGGTAGCACCAACCCTCCTAGGGAACGCCCACAACATGCACAACGTGCACCTCATTTAAAGGGCAACCACAATGACATGTGTCATCGATGTGGATCAAATGAGCATTGGTTCAAGCAATGCAAGGCAAGCGAGCAACTAGCTTCAAGATACAGGGCATACAGGGACCTGAGGGAGCAAGAAGTGTAGCTTGCAGAAGAAGAAGAAAATGGTGGAGACATCTATCTCACCATAGAGGACTTCAAAGCTGACGATGAAATGCACAAGGATGCGGCAGACTTTGATTAGATTAGTCCTTTTATTTTCCAAGAATTTTTGTAATGGCAATATGCCTTAGTCAATAAATGGTAATTGTATTAAACTCTTTCTTATGTGGTGCACCCAATGAAATATGATGTCTAGGAAAGTCAATGAGATTAATGGTACTTAAAAGAGTCTCGCTCCACCAACATCTCTTTACTTTCCTGGTCATATTTGATTGGAGTTACCAAACGGATAGAGTTACTACAATGTGTCTTAGTTTGATTTTATTTTGGATTAGACTTTTTGGGATCTTTGATGTAATCATTGGCTATCTTTATTAATAAAGTATCGTATTATTATTCGATGTCATGGACATGTTTTAATTCCTTACTTTATTATTTTTCAGTATGTTTCCTGGAGAGTTGGAATGCCTTGTTGATATATAGTGACACTACACATACTATATTGCGACATAGGCAACTATTTTTATGGATGACGCCTAGTCGATCTTTTGTGACTACGATGGTTGGACCATCACAATTGATTCATGGTTGAGGACCAGCTCAATTTATGTTGCCAAATGGCACAACTATTAATGTCACCGAAGCTCTATATGCTCTTAGGGCTGGAAAGACCCTATTGAGTTTTAAAGATATAAGAGCCAATGGTTTTCATGTGAAAACACATTGTGAGAATGGATAAGAGTTCCTTTGCATCACCTCTAATGACTACTGGACATAAACGAGTATTAGAGAAACTTATGTGTCGATCTAGTGGGTTGTATGCAACCACTAATCAAATTATTGAATCCAACCATGTCATGAGAGATGACTTATGAGATTCTGACACATATAGCCTTTGGCATGACCGTTTGGGACACCCAGGTCGTGATATGATGATCCATATATTAAAGACTTCACACGGACATCTATTTTTCAAAACGAAAAGAAGTTAGAACCAAAATTCGATTCAAGGTAGGGCTGGCGCCGCTTACCCCCTGTGGCCCAAAAGTAGTATTGACGCCACTAATACCTCCTTGGTTCATTTTTCTACTTCTAAAGTCAATTGTGACTTCGTGGCTCAACCAGATACTTCCTTGGTTGCTTCTACAGCCCATCTTTCGTTTTGCAAAGCGTACTCTTTAGCAAAATTAGGATCGAGACCATCCTATGCAAATGACACTAAAGAAAATATTCATTCTTACAAAGAATCCAAGGTGATATTTATTAACCTATTCAACCAACTTGCGGACCATTTAGATATTTTATGGTGTTGGTTAATGCATCGACACGATAGTACATGTCATGCTATTGTCCACAAGAAATGCTGCATTTGCTAAACTCCTAGCACAAATCATTAAATTAAGGGCTCACCACCCTGATCATCCCATTAAGTCAATTCGTCTTGACCAATGCTGGAGAGTTGAGGTTGAACACTCTGTTCCTCATGTTCACACCCAAAATGGTCATGCAGAAGCTGCTATTAAAAGACTTCAAATGGTTCCTAGACCATTGGTTATGTGCACCAATCTCCCTGTTTCTGCTTGGGGCTATGCAATATTGCATGCAGCTGTGCTTATTCGTCTGAGGTCTACTGCCACTCAACCCTTTTCTGCTTCTCAGATGGTTACTGGATATAAGCCTGATGTCTCACTTTTGCATATTTGGGTGTACAGTTTATGTGCCAATTGCGCCGCCACAGCGCACCAAAATGGGTCCTCAAAGACGATTAGACATTTATGTTGGATATGACTCTCCAACTCTTATCCGCTACTTAGAACCCTTGACAGGCGATCTATTTACCGCTAGATTTGCAGATTGTCACTTTGATGAGACAGTCTTCCCGTCATTAGGGGGAGATAGGAATAATAATGTTCAACAGGAACGACAGGAATTGTCGTGGTCTGACCCCACTTTGTCTCATCTTGATCCCCGAACCGCACAGTCTGAAATTGAAGTGCGGAGAATTCTCGATCTTCAAATACTAGCAGACTCTATGCCTGATGCGTTTTTTGATATCGCTAAAGTGGTAAGATCATATATACCTACTGCAAACGTGCCTGCAAGGATTGATGTCCCTAAAAATCATGGACATAGCGCCACCCCTAGGTATTGGGCATGTTGCCGCCACCACTAATAGTGATGGTAATGTGGCTCAGGCCGGGCTCCCAGCAAGGAAATGTGGGAGGCCCAAAGGTTCGATGGATTCTCGCCATTAATCATCTACATAAATAACCTATCTCTTAAAGATATTCCGGATTATGTTTACGTCCAAGAGACATCATTGGGGGATGTTCCAATGTTAGAACCAATTCCAGGGAATAGGGAGATCTCCATGAATTACACTAGTGTACATGAGACGTTGAATAGAGATTCTATTATCCTTGATGATGTGTTTGCATATTCTATTGCTCAAGGAATTATAGATCACGATGATATCGAAACTAGCTCAGTTGAAGAATGTCAACGAAGAGCAGACTAGCCTAAATGGAAAGATGTGATCTAGGTTGAATTGGATTCACTAACAAAGAGACAGGTATTTGGGCCTATAACGCTGACACCCCCAAGTATAAAGCTTGTTGGCCATAAATGGGTCTTTGTTAGAAAGCGAAATGAGAAAAATGAGGTTGTTAGATACAAAGTTCGCCTTGTGGCACAAGGTTTCTCACAACCCCTTGGAATCCACTATGAAGAGACATATTCTCCCTTAATGGACGTTATAACGCTCCGCTACCTTGTCAGTTTGATAGTTTCCGAAAAACTTGACATGCAGCTTATGGATGTGGTTACAGCATATCTCTATGGGGATCTAGATTCAGAGATATATATGAAGATTTCAGATGGACTTCAATTACCTAAGTCAAGTGGCTCTAAACCACGGAGTGCGTTTTCAATAAGATTGAGACGCTCACAGCTCACTATATGGATTGAAACAATCCGGACAGATGTGGTATAACCGTCTAAGTGACTACTTGATTGGGAAGAGATATGTCAACAATGAAATATGCCCATGCGTGTTTATAAAGAAGACAAGTTTCTGATTTGCAATTGTAGCAGTTTATGTCGATGACATGAACCTAATTGGAACTCTAGATGAGTTAAAGGAAACTGCTAAGTACTTGAAATCTGAATTTGAGATGAAAGATCTTAGAAAAACACGATTTTGCCTCAGACTAGAACTCGAGCACCGTAGTGATGGGATCATGATCCATCAGTAAGCATATACTCAAAAATTATTAAGGGGCTTTAATGAAGATAAAACAAAGCCTATGAGTACTCTCATGATCGGTCGTAGTTTTGAGCCTGAAAAATATCTGTTTCGTCCAAGAGATGAGGACGAAGACTTATTAGAGGCTGAAGTGCCCTATCTAAGAGCAATAGACGCATTATTGTACTTAGCACAATGCACAAGACCGGACATCTCATTCACAGTGAATTTGTTAGCTCAACACAGTTTTGCGCCAACAAGCCGCTATTAGATTGACATAAAGACAATCTTTCGATACTTGAGAGGTACGATTGATATGGGCTTGTTCTATCCCTACAGAGAGAAAAGAAATAACGGAAGTGTGGGATCAGACTCCACAAGGCAAAACGCCACCTTCCGTGCTCCTCCTCCCTTCCATCAAAATGACAACGATGTCTTGATGGGTTTTGCTGATGCAAGGTATCTCTCTGACCCTCACAAAGGTTGCTTCCAAACGGGTTATGTCTTTACCATGGGAATTACTGCGATATCTTGGAGGTCTACAAAGCAGACCCTTGTTGCTACTTCCTCAAATCATGCAGAGATTATCGCTCTACATGAAGTCGTGTGAGAATGCATATGGCTAAGGTCTATAGTTAGAACATTCGAGGAACTTGTGGTTTGAAGTCTACCACAGATGAACCTACATGCATTTATGAAGATAATGCAGCTTGTATTGAGCAAATGAAGTTAGATTTCATCAAGGGCGACAACACCAAACATATATCACCTAAGTTCTTTTACAATCAACAACAACAAACACTTCTAAATATTGAAGTGAATCAAATCCGTTCAGATGATAATGTAGTTGACTTGTTTACCAAGTCGTTACCTAAATCCACCTTCGAGAAACATGTGAAGAGCATCAGATTAAGAAAGTTATCCGAACTCCCATAATTGTAGAAATCAGGGGGAGACCTTGACATCAGGGGGAGGTATGTTGTCTGCATGTTCGATCTCGAAGAGTGAAGGGCGTGTTGTGCTCTTTTCGCCTTTCGACCAGGATTATTTTTGTCTCACAGAGTTTTTGTTACTTGACAAGGTTTTTAGTGAGACAACGATCAAAACGTCTTCACCGAGTTTGAGCGGCACAATGGGGAGTGTGGAAGGATGTCGACTACTCCACATTCGTGTGTTGTGCTCTTTTTCTCCTTCGACCAAGGTTGTTTTTTCCCACAGAGTTTTTATTACTTGGCAAGGTTTTTGATGAGGCAACTTAGAAGCGCATAGCAGAGACAACACTATTGACATGGAATATCCAAGGGGGAGTGTTGTAAATGATAATGACTATTCATACAATAAGTATTGCTTAATGTATGCGATTGACAGACTCGTAATGTATGCGATTGACATACTTATAATGTGCGATTGATTAGTATAGCTATTATGTATTGTGTTTTGTATACATGATGTAATTCTATATAAATCTCATAGTGAGATAAATACAATACATTTTTTTTTCAATTTTCTACAACAACTAATACACATCTCGGGCTCTCAGCTCAGTAGTAATACCAATAAAAATTTGAGAAAAGTTTTAGTTGAAAAGTCCCAATTCGTCAGATGGTTTTAGGATCCAGAAGAAGATGGTCGGATGGTGTTGAAATATTTTACTCAAATTTGGTCCAAAAAGTCAACAAAAATAATACTTGTGTCTTTCAACAGCTGGACCATGAAATTGAAAACTTGAAAGGTATGGTGAATTTTACCCCACACACACTTTAGATACGGAGAAAGCAACTGGTCCTCTGCTTCCTCTACATCAGTACTGTGTGGGCCGAAGACGAGGCACACTCAATGCCTCAATGGCAATAGACTACATTGATCATTGCCTCCAATGATCCAAGAAACCATAATGTTTCTTTTTCCCAAATTTTTAGGCTTTATTGGAGGCAGATCTCCACAATTTCGATTAAGCAATAGTGTACAATATTAGCTGATCACATTGTTGTTCGTGTTTCTTGTACAACGAAAATTTACATGAATTCGGAAGATGAAATACTTGAATGACTTTCCACTGTCGAATCCGGTTGAAATTTTGTTCATCCATGAGAAGAACTCGATATAGTGATATACCATACTCCAATACACAGGACAAATCTCGCAAGTAGAACTGTTCATAGCACTAATTAATCTATTGTGGAAATGGGGTAAGTGTCCTTGCTCCTTACCATTTTATAGAACAGCTTCTGAACCTTTTCTTGGATTCATGCTTTTGTTTACACTTGTTTAAGTTGTTTTTTTCTCTGTGTACACCAAATGATTCTGTTTTCTCTTTCCAGTCAATAATCAATCAACAAAGCCCAAGAAAAAGCAGTGAAACAGTGCCAACAAATGATTACTCTTTTCCAGTCATTATTTTCTTTACTTCTTTTGACTCATCCAGGTGATAGTCCTTACTCTTATGTACATTCATAGACCCTCTATATAAATTTACCAAGTTACCACACCTGGTTCTGTCACTTCTGTGGCTCACCTCAGCCTTCTCTGAATCTCTGATACTCCTCTGCTTTGCTACAATCCCAATTAAGGAAATGACAGTTCTTTCTTTTACCTGAGGGTGTCCACATTCCACCTTCACCAAAGCCAATCAGTCCCAGACATGGCTCGTGAGCAGGTGCTGCTGCTTTGTCTTCTCCCTCAGTTTTGTTTGGCTTTTCCCTTCTGAGTTCAACCTCAAACTTTTTTTTTCCTGCTCAATTTCAATTATGGGTCTGTTTTTTTCTTATAATTTATCTGCTTTGTGGGTCAAAGACTCTGGCTTTTCTCATCACATTGGTCAGTCCTGTGATTTCTCTAAGTGCACATGTTAGTGTTTGTCTTCATGCCTTAGAGAACTTTTGCATAGTTAACTCGATTTTGATTTTGATTTTGCATGACTGATATGATTGATTGCAGGAGGAAGGCTGGCCTCTGGGTTTGCAGCCAATGCATGTGAGAGTTGGGCTGGCTGCTCGAGACCGTGAAGTTTCTGGATCGGTGTCATTCAATACTTTACTAACTGGCTCTCCGACCTCCTCCACAGACTCTTCTTCGGATCTGGATACAGAGGTCAGTGCTGTAAATTACAGAGGTTAAGGTTTAAGCTTTTTCAGATACTGATCTTGTCTTTGATGGTTCAGTGTATGATTGATTAATTACTTTGTGTGTAGGTAGGTATATTCTATACATGGTTGGTATACAGTATTTAGTGCTACTGTGCTGGTACCTTCTTTTTTGTTTCTTTCAGCTTGTTTTTGTGCATGGAAAATATGGTTTGGAATGAAAATTGTTATCTTCTTTTGCAAGATTGTGAATTAAGATGAAGAAGATAAGAAATGCTAGGAGATTTAGAGATGACAAGGACTTAATGAGTAATATGATAAAGACTAGATGAATAAACCTTTTAGGAATTGGGAATTGAACTAGCATCCCATCTTTTCTCTATTCATATTAGACAAGACTACTCCCTTATTCATGTTCTACATAGAAAGCATCTGTAGGACAAGATGGGATGACATATGTTGGCAACCACACAAGGAATTCTTGGATATAGTCTTTGGCTCATGAGTGATTTTGGACTTGATATTTAGAGGTTCATACAGTTTCTTCAAGTGGAACTGTAAGTTTTTGACCCCTGCACAGTATTAATAACATTTTTCCACTGGTATTGTACACAATATATATAGTGGTTAAGCTAACAGACTGAAAGGATTACACATATGATATATGCAATGCTTTGCTATATAAGAACACTGTGGACCTGACAAAAGAAAGCTCTTGAATGGTCTGCTCAGATTAGAAAAGGCGGTGGTATGCATCCTCAGATTTCAATTTTCAAATACATAAGCCGATTCTATATGGAGCAAGTAGCAAGTAGGGTCACCAATTAACTCCTAGTTAAAGAACTTTTTAACTATCCCAATGCATATATAAACAAAAAATTATATGCTGTTGGTATCTATTTGAAATGAAAAGAGTATTGCATGGTGACTCATAAGTTGCTAACCAGGCCAAATTGTCTTTGGTTAATTGGGTGCAGTCCACAGGGTCTTTCTTCCATGATAGAAGCATCACACTTGGGAATCTTATAGGAATCAATAGCATTCTAGAGCTATCAAGGAGATCATTAAGAGGAAGAAAGACTGATCAGATCTGTAAGGACAAAAAGAGCAACAACAACAACAACAGCAGCAGCACCAAGTTCAGATTGTGTTGTTTCTCTCTATGCTCAAGGGACAGTACAGATGGTGAGAATGTGAACAGTACTAAAACTCCTCCATCCCTCGGCCATTTCCTTGCCGAAGAGAGAAGAGCTGCCATTGATGAATACAGAAGAAACCCTCAAATTTATGGCCCAGATGATGAGCTTGCCATGGCTCAGCAGGCTTCTACAGAACCCAACTCCCTCTTTGTTAATGGCCAAGTAGCTCCTCCTCCTCAATCTAGTCCATGGTTTGATTCAGATGTTGACAGAAGAAAACCATTGCTATTTTCATGCATGTGTTGATTGACTACTCTATGGTCGTCTCAGTTGTGTTTCAATCAGAATTTCATGTCATTGGGAGAAATAAAATGGTAAAATTGTTGCGTCTCACTTCTATGTAGCACATTATGCCGTTTCTTCATATATCAGTAAAATTTAGCTTAGTTTACCTCTTTCTATGATGTATATTATTAATGCAGCTTTTTTCATTTACTTCTTTTGGTTCGAAAAAGAAGGGCCAAACTGATATGGAATCCTAGGTACTCTTTCCTACCTATTGACTAGATGGATTCAGAAAATGAAAATCTAAGAAGAATTAGACAACTTGTCTATACTGAGCATCTTTCATACTTTTAGGGGAGCGGGAAATGGTTCGAAAATATCTGAAGGGGAAAAAAATTATTTTATGCGAACTATTCAAAATTTTAAACCTTCTTTAGTTTTACTAGCAATAGTGTATATCCATTGCAAGTACATGGAGATTCTTTAGTTCTTAAGCAGTTATGTTTCTCCAATTTGGGTACTCAGGGAATGCCATTCTCATTAGAATTAGAAATGCCTCTCTTCGACTAAAAAGCGTTCTGTTGCCAAACATTCTTTGCTTTTGCAAAGGACACCACTTTGGAAAAAAAAAAATCTAACCCAAGAGTGATAGGATCATGACCAACTTTAATTCTCATTCTCATACTTGATTTGTAGCGTTGAAAGCCGAAAATATTTATATGCTAAGCCTTCATTTTAAAATTAAAATAAAATAAAAGGGCACTAAAATAACACTATTAGTGAGGATTGCACTTTTAAGTTCACTTCAAATTCAACAAACGTTCACCGTCAAATCTTACAATAGCACAATCCAAAATATGACGTACTCCTGAGTAGTATAGACGGTTTTATTTAGGGTAATTACTAACTCAAACTTCAAATATAGAGATAAAAACAAAAAACAAAAACACTCCACCGACTAAATACTCCCCTTAAATCCAGAAAAAACTCTCCCATGAACTCAGCAGAAACTCTCCTCACAAGTCAATAATCGGTCTCCATCAAACTGAGATACTGTCCCTAGTTCCCTAACTCTAATCTCTCATGCATCATTACTCATTAGGATCGTCTGACATAAATGGAGAAAAAGACCCCCCCCAATACGGGCCACACCCGTTCGGTACTGGGTACGTGTCCAAGACATTGAAAAGGCCGGGCCAACTGAAACCGGGTCCCCTACAGTAAAGTGGGTCTCCCCAAATTACTTAGGCTTTTCACACACTCACACTCACACTCACACTCACACTCACACTCACAAGCCATGCTTAAGTAGTATGCTTTGAATCTCATCTTGTCAGGTAATGTTTGAGTCTGACCCACCGGACTGTTCTTGTGGATGATCCACCTGACTTGTCCTGAACCGGCCTTTGATTGTGTGGTCATATGACTCATATCATCAACAAAGACGGTCACAAGAACTCCATTGGTGACAATGGACTTTTCATTTGTTTGTTTTCTTATCCCATTTTTATGCAAAAGCCAAAAGCTACAGAAAATATCAATGAAAAATTGACAGCCCAAAAATAATAAACTTTATATTACATCTCACACAGAAGAGAAGACTTTGGTAGGGATCAAAAGCTCAGTCCTTCCAAGTCTTTATGAGGGTTTTGTGACTCTCTGTCTAGATACAGAGATAGAGCAGCAGCCATTCAAGAATGTTGAATTTTACTTTAAACAAGAAAAATATTTTTTTTCTTTTTTCTTTTTTCTTTTCCTTCCCAATTCAGATATCTAACAGACTCAAATCACCAAAGAATGAGATTCTTGAATCTCAAATATAACAGCATAACCAGCGCATCTAACCTTAAACCTAAACCCAACCCCTGCAACTCAATTTTTTGCTTATTTCCAAAACCTACATTTGCAAAACTACACAACAGATGGATTTTTTTTTTCTTTCTTTCTTTCTGTATATACCAAATGGGTGAGGCACCAACAGCAGCCTTAAATTTGTTACTCTTTCACAGTTACGTGAAAGCAAATCCCCGGTCGCACATGGGAATGTTTTGATTGCCAAATGCCACCGAGCATCAAGGCTTGTCAGCCCACTCATTCTCTGCAACAATCCTTCCTGAGCCACGACCACCCATTTTTCCGAACGAATTCATTGCCGACAAGCTCTTGAAGCTGCTGCTACCCTCGCTGAAGTTTCGGGACTTTCTTGCCTTTCTTAGCTTGGAGGAGATGTTGTCACCAGCGTCAAGATCAGCATCATCATGACTTTTGATCTTTGCCACCACCAGACGGGCTATGGTGCTTCGGCAGAAAGGGCAAACTGGCGGGGTTAGGCATAGTGTATTAGGGTTAGGCTTGTTGTGGCAGCAGAGGGCTAGAGTGCATTGCGCACACATTTGGTGGCCACAATTCTGGACCTCAATTGTGCACACCTGCTCAAAGCATATGCAGCATAAATCCGAATCACTTGCCTGCAATTAACAAATGTCACAATGAATACTTTGGTCCCATGCATTAAATAATATGCTCAATGTGTTTATACGATTCACATGACTTCTGAATACATAACTTTTTTGTGAATTTTCCAGTCTGGAAAACTATAAGCAAAGCTATTGAGGTGCATCCTACTAGTAGGAGTAGTAACTAGAAATTGAAATGTGTAAAATATTTGAGAACAGAACTTAGAAATAGACAGGAAGGTAGGAAATTACCTCAGAAAGATTGTCATCCATCCCTATATCAGAATGCACATCAGAATGCGATGGAGATGCAAGAGAGTAACCGCTTCCTTTCAAGATGTTCTTCTCCCTCTCCTTGTTTGCCTCCGTTAAGGCCTGTTCTAACAAAGCTTTTGCCTCCTCATTAAGCTCACTAATAAACTTCAAAGGTGATGGCCACACCAGAGGCTCAGCTGATGACGGATTTAGCATAGCTGCACAAGCTCCATGTTTGTGTTTCAAAGCAACTATATATGGCATTCTCCTGCATATTTACAAAAAAAAAAAAAAAATAGATAAAGATCAAACTTTCAAATAAAGTGTTTAAAATCAAGTTAAGAGATATGATCATTGGTTCAGGTTTTCTTGAATAAAAAAACAAAATATCTTAAAACAGAGTTAGACCCCCAATGAGGCCTTAATGTTTAACACTTGTTGGCCTTAGTGTTTGTCACTTAATGCAAATAGATTCAATTCTTGCTCTCTCCATCAAGAAAGATTTTTTTTTTATTTTACAAAACTATGGTGGTTGGATAGATGAAACAGAAAGAACAGAACATGCACTGATTTAGAGATAAACAACACAAGGGGATCTGTGTGTGTTACAGACTACAGAATTTGATTTTTGAATATAGATGGAAATGGAATTATACCCCGATCCATCTCTTTGAGCGCGATCTGCACCCCATGCCAACAATCCTCGTATACAATCCAGAGATCCCCCTCTTGCCGCCAAATGCAGCGGAGTGCTTCCTGGGCAGCTGTAAACACCAATTTCTCAGTCTAAGAGTAAAATCGACACTACAGATCAATGATAATTAAGAACTTTGAGTTTAATTCTTACCCATATCCACCAGTTGAAGCACAAACAAGAGCTCCGTTGTCTAACAATATATGTACACATTCAGGCCTACTTCGCCTGGATGCTAAATGCAACGGGGTCGCTCCCCTACCATCTCTAATATTCACAAATCGCGCAAATCCCCTGATATTCAATTCAACATATCATGTCATCATTTACCAAATTAGTAAGATCAACCAAAGCAGGACCAAATCACTTCAGAGAGTTTATGCTTACCATGAAACAGCTACATGACTTGATTGAGCAGCAGAAACAATGGCCTGGAGGCAATCGGCATGGCCATAGTAAGCAGCATAATGCAAACAGGTTCTTCCGTGAAGGGAATCGAACATTAATACCTGGCACAATAGCCCACATTAGCCTCACACTCCATATCTGGAGAAAAAAAAAATTTCAGAAATCCAAACCAAACCAAAGCTGTGATTTTTCACATACATTTGCTCCTACTTCAAGAAGCTTTCGCACGCATGAGATCTTGCCATGCATTGCAGCCAACATAAGCGGAGTCTGAAAACCATCCAAAACCAACAAACCATGAGCAAATTACATCCAGCAAAAACTAAAGATCAAACATTTTCAAAGCAATAAACTTTCACATCACCTGCTTGTGACGATTCAACGCATCAGGATTTACAGATCGTTCTAACAGCAGAGAAAGAATCTGCAAATCAAACCCAAAATGATCAGACCAAAAAAAACCAAAAAGAACACTGATTCCCCAGCAAGAAACAAAAACCCATTTCTCCAAAAATTCTTGAACGCAATCACCGAAAACAGAAGGAAGAACCCACCTCGATCTGGCCATTAGCGGCAGCAATATGAAGAGCAGAGTGACGATCATACACGGTGGTGTGACGCAAGATAGCCGAGTCTCTCTCTACCAAAGCCTCCACCGTCTCCAGGTCCCCAAGTTGCACGGCGCTGAAGAGCCCATGCTCGTCACTCGCTCCGCAACTCAGTCCCTGACCCATCACTCGGACTCCGACTCACCGAGTCGCAGTGACACAGCAAAATGGGTTAGGCCACCTTAACGAGACGAAGAAGAAGGTGGTTGGTTCCTCCATGGCGCTCTGAGAGCGAAGAGGGTCGACATTTATGTGCGTTTGAGACTTTGGACTCTCTCAAGTCTAAAGAAGAAGAGAGGCCATTGGAGTTTGGAGCTGCCCAAATGGGGGCTGACCGTGTCAGTGTTACGGGCAGCTGTCAGATATTTATCGGGGCAGTTGGATTCCTGATGGGCCAACCCAAGCCTTGATTTTTCAAACCGGGTCTTCTGGATCAACCTCAGCCGTCGGATTAGTAATTGTGAAAAATCGTTAAATGCGGGAATTAACGAGGTAATATTGCCGTGTTTGACTGGCTGGGTTTATTTTGGGCAGAGCTGACAGTGACGGTTTGTAACACATCATCAATGCAAAGACTGCGTCGTTTTGCTGGCGCTGTAAAATTGAGGAGGCCAGTGTTTCTGGTCTGCTCAACTATATGGTCCTTGTGGACCATTGACCATATTAATTTTGAACAATAATCCATATAGATTTGACCATACTAGGGACTCAGTCAGACTAAAAGAAAAAAATTCTAGGGACTCATCTAGTCAATATGGTAGAGCAAAAGATTAAATTTAAACAATTACTGACTAAATGAGTTCCTAATATGGTCAAGATAAACTTTTTTTAGGGCTGTAAATAGATTCGTTACAGCTCGTGTTTGACTCATATTCGGCTCGAATTTAGCTCGTTCGGCTCGTTTTCGTAAGATAAATGAGTCGAGCTTGAACTTAATAATAAGCTTGACAAAATAACGAGCCGAGTTTGAATAATAATATATTCGGCTCGTCTGTCTAACTTGTGAGTAGCTCGAGTTTGTTAAAATTCAACGTGTATTAAAACTTGACTCATGAAAATTTATAATATAAATAAAAATATAATTTTCTAATCTTCAATCTTTAATTTATTTTTAGAGAGCTTCTATTCATACCTCCAAATTTGTCATTTGGACCTCCCTCGTTTTTCAAATAATAGTCAACTTTGTCAACTCATGTCAAATTACTAATAAAGACATAAAAGAGGGGAGGGAAAAAAAATTCTTACTCTACTTATAGTAGTAGTAGTATTTAATTGGAGAAAACTTTCTCCTCCAACGTAAATCCTAAAATGTACATCGGCAAACGTTATTTATGTTGCTATCGATCACCCATCAATGTAAATAAGTTTCTTATGAAAAAAGAGTTTCAGTTATGAAACTGATAGAAAATAAGGAAGCAAAAAATTGTCAAATTGTTAGCAAGAATTATGGTGGAAAGAAGATTTGACAAGGGGGAAAGAGTCATTATATTTCATTAATTCAACAAAAAAGAAAGATAAGCTATCTCTATAAGATTATAAAACATTGAAAATTTCATGGAAAGAATTCACCCATACAAGGCTGTAAACAACCTCTATAAAAATACAAATGACAGTAAAAGATAGAGATAGAAAAGCAGCAAGAAGAGAGATATGATGACCAATTGGAGGTGTTTTTTTTTTTTTTTGTTCAGCTTAATTGTATTAAGAAAAAATAATTGTGAAATCTTCAAAAATTGAAAGAGGTCCAACTATTGATTTTTGGAGGTATGAATAAAAATAAAAATAAAAAGGTTTTTTTTTTTTGGACCATGGCATTGTGGGAAAATTAGGCGGTGTAGATAGTAAATTAGTTATTTGTAAAAGTAAATTGGAAGTCTATTAAGTGAGGAGGTCCAAATACCAATTTTGGAGGTATGAATAGAAACTCCCTCCTTTTTATTATCTTCCTTTTCAATTGGAAAAGAATCTAAGCATTTAAGTAAAACATATTACAATAAAGTCAAAAGGGATTTGTGTGATGGTTAGTCATCAAATTTGAATTATTATTTTAAATTTACTTCCTTCCATTTTTTTTTAATTTAAAGTCAAATGAGCCAAGACAAGCCTGTTCAAGCTCGAGTTCGTCCAATAAATTGAGCTAAGCCGAGCCTAGCTCGGGCTTAAGAAAAATATTCAAGCCGAGCTGAGCTTAAGCATGGAAAAAAAAAATTTAAGCTTTAGCCCAACTCGAGTTCAAAAAAAAATAAATGAACCGAACATGATCACTTTGGTATTCGTTCCGGCTCGGCTCATTTACACCCCTATCTTTTCTTTGAAAGACATTTCCATTTTGGTTCTTTTATGAAAATTTCCAACAAGTATATATTCTTTTCTTTGAGAAAACTTCTCAGAAAATTTAGTCAATAACTGAATTTATTTTTTTCTGAAAGAAAAAATTGCAATAAAGACTTAAGTATTTACTGGAGGTAGAAAAGAATAAATCAATGGGGAATGAAAGGAAAAAAAAGGTTGACTGAAAAATTCCAAATTTGTTTTTATGGGTTGAGAACCCTTTTTTTTTTTTTTTGCCTAAAACAGAAAGAATCGTATAAACACGTGGGAATTGTATGAGGACGTTCAGATCCTTCATCTTTCCCTCCCTGCTACTTCATTCCAACATACAATACTACTTAATATGAGACTAATTTTGGCTCATACACTTGCTCGTTGGGCTTTATATTGTCTCTCTGGTGATATGATTGTACGGGATACTACTTGATTTCTAATACTGAAATTCCATTGCTGCTCCTAAAAAGAAGAGAGTACTGTAAATAGTGGATTTAAAAAAGATAATAAAGACTAGGAGTCTCCCTGTGTAATTTTTTTTTTTTTTTTGAGTGAAAACAACTAAATGAGTATAAATCTCAACAATGAAATCGAATAAAAAAAAGTTAAGATTACATATGAGTTTCATAAAAAGGACAATGTAATGCTCGATGAGCTAATTGTCAAAAAAATAATTAGCTTCAAGATAGATAAGAAGAGATGACGAATCAACATATTTAAGCCAACCGTCCCCTCACAACATCAGCATTATCCGGAAAATGCTAATTTACGATATTACCGATTTGGTCAAAAATAATTCTAACAATATATTTGTAAAACGTGTTTTTCAAATTCCAATAAGATTAACTCTAAATATATTGGTGAGTGTTGGAAAAATATGAGCGAGTAGCAATAGCGTCAATCTACTTTTAGTGAAGAATGTTTTTATTTTGCTTTTTCAATTTTTGTGTTGGATAAAATTTTGCTAGTTTCATTGAAAAACATGTTTCATCCTCCCTTTTGCTGCAAGCCTGCCATCACTATGATGACATAGCATATAATGTAATTTGTGAAGAAAAGTATAAAAATAAGGACATCATTACCTTTCTTGGGATCAACTCCATTTTCTAATTTTCCTTGCAAAATTACATGGCCAGTGACTTTAGTAATAGGGAAAATATCACAAATGGTGTATGAATTTTAGGCATTTCTACACTTTGGTGTACCAACTTTCATAACTATCAGAATGGTGTGTCAAGTTTGCTCCAATCTTTCATTTTGGTGTACGCCGTTAAATTTTCCGTTATCTTTACAAAAAAAAAAAAAAAAACTGACAAAATTAAAGGAAAAATAACGGAAATTTTTTTTTTCAAAGATAAAGGAAAATTTAACGGCGTATACCAAAATAAAAAATTGGAGCAAACTTGATACACCATTCTGATAGTTATAAAAGTTGATACACCAAAGCAGGGGTGGAACTGTTTGACTGTCTGACGGGGTCCGGACTCCCCCAAGCTTTCTGACAGATACATAAATATATATGCATGATCGTAATAAACTTGGGTGAAGAACCTTTCATCCATGTACTGGACCCCCCCCCCCCCCCCCCCCCCCCCCCCCCCCCCAACCTCAAACCCACAGATGATCAATTGATGTTTTAAAGGGGTATACAATTTTATTAGTAAGAATACATGTAAAACAAATCAATGACAGATTTATTAAATATAAGTATATTAATAATATAACAAAATACTGTTTACTCCCTATACTTATAGGGAGTCGACGTTTTAGTCCCTCACCTTTCAATTTCACCTAAAAACTCCCTAAACTCTCCAATTTCACCCGATTGGTCCTTGCCGTCAGTTTTCCGTCAAAATCACTGTTAAATTGCTGATGTGGCATTCCTTACACCCTGAAATGTCTATAATACCCTTAGTTATTGTTTTCTTTTATATTTTTTTCTCTCCCTTTTTTTTAATTAATTAATTAATTTTTTTACCTCTTCTTCTTTTTCCCCTCTCTCCTCCTCCGTTTATCTCCATCCTCTTCTTCACTGCAACCTTCATCCACCACCAACCTCTACCCTATGTTCCGTTCTTGATTAAACCCAACAAAGACTCTTCCTTTCTCTGATTTCCCCCAATTTCAATTGCCCCCATTTTTAACTCTCTAGGGCTTTCGCAACTCTCACCTACCTCCATATCCTTTCTATCTCAACCATGGACGCCACTGTCCCCCCAGCCCCAATCCCCGACCAGAACCTGTTGTCCGGCCCATACGTGCTGGCATTCCGCGACCCGAAAACCTGGGCCAAAGCCTACAGAGAGTGCGAGTCCAATATCCTACACCAATGCGAGGTCTGGTCGAGAATCGGGTGCGCCATCATCACATCGAGCAAGTGTAAGCTGTCGTGGTGGCAGTTTCTGATTGGGAAAAAAGCACCGGGCTTGAAGCAGAGGACAGAGTGAGAGGAGAGAGAGAGACGGAGGGGTGTTTGGCTCCGAATTGTAGGGAGGGCGGGCTGTTCCGATAAGGTTGATCAGGTTTTAGGTGGTGGCAGTGAGACTTTGAAGTTGTAAATATGGGCATTGTAAATGTATGTTTTGCTGATCACACCAGTAAGGTGGGGTTCGGAGTTGAGACCATTGAACCCTCCCCAGAATCCCTCAATAAAGGTAAAAGCTTCAACCTTCACTTCACATTTTTCCTTAATTTTATCAAATTTTTTTTTTTTTTTGGCTTAAGTTCTTGTTATGTGATTGAGAATTGGGATATCTGAGTTAGGGAAGTGTTTTGAATTAGGGTTGATAGGGTTTTGTGTTGTTTATGGGCAGTTGTTAAGTTTGCAAGGGCTACTGGGAAGGTTTGGAGGAGAAGAAGGATGAGAAAGTTTTGGAGGAGGAAGATGTGGAAGACGAGGAGGAGTTGGAAAATGAAGAAGATTCGAATCCGGATTTGGAAGAGGAGTTGGAAGAGGAATCGGATGAAGATTCCGATGATGATGATGTGGAGGCGGTGGGCGGTGGCGGAGGGGAAAATGGAGGCGGTGGTGGCTAATGAGGAGGAGGAGATAGATGGTTTTAATGATCCAACGACGAGAGAAGAGTGCATGGAGGATCTGTTGCTTGTGTGCAGTCGGATGGGGTTGAGTATGAAACAAGGCGACAAGGAGAATATAAACAGAGGCGGAGAGAGGGAAAGAAGAAGAGGAGGTAAAAAAAAAAAAAAAAAAAAGAGAGAAAAAAATACAAAAGAAAAAAATAACTAAGGGTATTATAGACATTTCAGGGTGTAAGGAATGCCACGTCAGCAATTTAACAGAGATTTTGATGGAAAACTGACAGCAAGGACCAATCGGGTGAAATTGGAGAGTTTAGGGAGTTTTTAGGTGAAATTGAAATGCGAGGGACTGAAACGTCGACTCCCTATAAGTATCGGGAGTAAACAGTATTTTGTCCTTAATAATATAATAAAAGTCAAAATAGGATATTAGGTTTTTTTTATCAAATAAGCTATTAGGTAATAGGTAATGAAGGGTTAATTTTGATTGAATCTGTTGTAGTTACCATCTTACCATGGCTATTTTTCTCAATATTTTGTTCATATACTTAATTTCATTATATTTGAATCCTTTTGTTGTTCATATACAGATTTTGTTCAATTTGTATATAATCCTATTTCATTGTTCATTATACAGACTTATGGATTATATAATTTATATGAAAGATTTTTAATTTATTCTTGGTGTAGTTTTTTTTTTTAACTATATGTCTGGACCCCCCCCCCCCCCCCCCCCCCCCCAGTTTAAATCCTGGTTCCGCCCCTGCACCAAAGTGTAGAAATGCGTAAAGTTCATACACCATTTGTGAAGATATCCCTTAATAATATTCCTAGTTTCCTACCAATAAAGTTAAATCCCCAAACAACCTTATGTTTTTCTTTATTTTTGGGTAAATTTAGAGGTTGTTTATGCTATCAGTTATGCTAAGCTCACTCAGCCTTTAAAAATTCTCAGCATATCAATCTTTTCTGGTTGGAAAAGGGATTCTAGAGGAAAGTAATCTCCTTAACTAACAAGCATTTGGGACCTGCTTTTACCAAAGAATCATATGATTTATGATGTCCAAGCCAAAGCAAAGAATAGATTGAAACCCTGTGATGATGGTTACTGCTACTTCCACTTATTACAAAAGAAAAAGATTTGTTTCTTATTTATTATTCTGCTAGCTACCAAACACATCTTTGTATCCTTGCCCAAAAATAAAAATAAAAACATCTTTGTAACCCAAATTTAATATTGATATTGGTGTTCATTATTCGAAAAAAAAAAAATAAAACCTATTTAGAATGTAAACCATTAACTCATCCAATTCTTACATATGTAGTGAGAATCGAACTCATAACTTTTACAATGTTAGAATTATAACTAACTAACAAATCACAACTCACCGACGAATATAAACTTTAGTTAAACAAATTAGATTGTAAATTTCGCTATTTCACTTATAAAAAAAAGAAAAACTATGAGTTGTGCTGATACTAGAAATTAACACTAACAGCAAAAATGGTCTCGATCAAAGTGACCCTAAAGTAACGGTGCCCTGAATGAATACTTTGGGTTTGATTGAATGCTTCCCAGTTCCTAGTTCTCACACCTCATCAAGCAAAGGGAATTCTGGTTTTGCTTTGTATGATACAAGGATTCCTACTTTGTTGTTCTTTCCCAAATCATGTCGGTACCAGTGTTCAATTATTCGGTTCAGGTAAACGATTTATTATCCATATGTAATCACATGGGGGCCATACTATTGATTTTGATATTTATATGGTTAGTTGTAATGAAGCAACGCATTTTTGTTAAAATCAAGCTACTTATATGATTCTATATTGTTTTGGGTTTCCTCTCTTTCTGTTACTCTTTCATTTTCTATTTGATGTTGATTCCTCTGGGTGGATCCAATGGATCAGAATAAGGTGGACCGTACAAGTGTAGTCTTGCTCTTAGGAGGCAAGATATCTGCTTCTTTTATTTTATAAGCTTAATTATAACCCATAATGGATCATATTCATGTGATCAAGAAGATTATTGGGCATAATGTGCAGAGGAACCTTAAAGGGCACAGATATCCAACAATGTCACATGGTTAGCGTTATGGTTTAATTAGTAATATATGGTATTTGTAGGAGACAATTAGACAATCTCATGGAAAGGTTTACCAAAATCCAAGAGTAAATCCAATTCTAACTATCGAAGCCACTATTATATAGTTATAAGGATGACATCTGATTACTAAAGTTTTAGTGGCTTTTATCTTGGAATCCTATAATGATGCCCTGGTAGAGTGGTAGTCAATCAAAAATTAACATCCCCCTAAAGGGAAGGTAAAAAAAGAGACAAGCAATTGAGTACCACGGTTGACTATCTCAAACATCACTTCATTTGAAATAGGCTCTCTGTTCACAATTCAACAAAATCCATAGAAAGTGGTTGTCACATATATTAATTAATTGCACGCTCTTTAGATTCCATTTAGCGTGCAGTAATTAGAATTGATGCATGTGTTTATTAATATGGTCGAATTAAGTTTCTTATATTTTAACGGATTTAGGTCAATCTCATTTAAATAGTATTATCTTTGCTTTTATTTTTGATGTGATCGTGATTTTTCATGAAAATGATTTAAATATTAGGCGCTTAACAGTTACTTCAATACTAGAAAACACTTTGTGAAATTTTTAGGAAAAAAAAAAGTTACTTTACGAATACTCAATCTCTAAGATTGCAACAAACTTTTTATACTATTGAGCATAACATCAATGCGAAAACGTACGAGTAGAGAATTCGAACTTGTATATAAATAGACTGCTAATTAATTTTCTCTTTATCTTGTCCATTGTTAAAGAATGGATGCCTCTTAAATCAGGTACCCTTTACTCATTCTCTAACAACAAATATACCCACAAGCAAGAAAAAAATTCCCCCAATAACCAATGGTTGGAAGCAAATTAATCCCCTCCTTCCCATTTCTAGCCTAGTTGAGCTAAAGCCGCCATCACTAGAGTTAAGCATCAAAATTATGCCTAGCAACCTAGTGGAGCTCTTTCTCCATCGATCTCATATTATTGGAGATTGAAGTATCTTGCCTTCCAATGACCAAGAATACATGTCATGCTTTGTCCATCATCCACGTACCTAGACAACACATACTTTAATATATACAAATCAAAATCAAAATCAAAATCATCTCTATCTCTGCTATTAGTGGTTGTTAGACTCTAACTTCCAAGGCTCTCAATTTGAAAACGACTTGCAAATAGATTAATTAATCACAGAGATTAGTGGTTAGAAATAGAAATCTCAATTACTCCATATATGTAATGTTGTGGTACGTGTAGATATTTCTTAGTTGGTAGCAAGGTTTCAAATTTCGGTTTCGGTTTCGATTTCGGTACTTCAAATTTAAAGAAATTTCGGAGAAAGTTTCGATTTCGGTGGAAATTTCGGTTAAAAATAAAGAAATCACATTAATTGCATGTATAAAATGATATTTTTGAATGAAACTTTTACATAGACTAAACTAACCTATAATAAACCTATTTACAATGTAAACTCTCTAAAATTATACATAAATAATAGAATTGTGATATTTAATATGGACGAGACGACGAGTAATTAACTAAAACTGTAGTAAGTTGCTAAACACTATCTATAATTCTATATGTAATTATAATGTTATGTATATTGGTAATGTGAATGTGATTTATTTTTTTTTTTTTTATGGCTGGAACCCAGTCGAAGGCTTGGCCATCACGCCTTTTTCACTAATAATTAGAAAAATTCAAAGTTTGTTGTGAGAAAACTGAACTCCAAGCCTACGAAAAAGTTAAAAGACATCATTATGGTCATGGTGGTCAAAAGCCGCACTAAGAAAATACTAGTAAAAACTAAAAAGAACAGTAAAGCCTTCAACATACCTTCTTAATTAATAATTATATGGGGATGATACACATTATAGAAAGAGAGTTTCAGTGTTATGAAGGAGGATTGAAAAAAAAAAAAAATCAAAATTTCATATTTTGTCAGCGAAAAGTCGAAAACTGTGAAAAACGAATTTAACAGAAATTTCAAAGAAATTTCGGACAAAATTTCGGTTTGAATATTTAAATATATTTTGTGTGTAGATAGTTCGGAAATTTAGAATTTCGCGTAGACTCTAACTTCCAAGGCTCTCAATTTGAAAACGACTTGCAAATAGATTAATTAATCACAGAGATTAGTGGTTAGAAATAGAAATCTCAATTACTCCATATATGTAATGTTGTGGTACGTGTAGATATTTCTTAGTTGGTAGCCAACTTGGAGTAAGATATTTAATTCAATTAGCCGCAAAAACTGATATTTCCTCGTGACGAGTTTGAGGACATAGACTAACATACAATTGCTTAGTGTGTTTCATATCAAACAACAAATAAAACCTCTTGCCCCTTCTTCTTCCTCACTAGCCGGCCCATGAAAATAGGTATAGCAAGATTATGAGGGAATGCGCGCTCCCAAATTTAGCAAGCTTGGTTGTCATCCGCTCTAAGCTTTTAGTGGTTTTATGCTAGCTAGTAGCCCTAGCTAATTATACTAGGGCACCCGGCCCGCATAGGACTTCTTCCGACAAAGTAAAAAGAAAGACGAGTAAACTACAAAGGGGAGTTGAATTGTTGGTGTTAGTATCGTACTCGCGTGTAGACAATTGACTCATGATAACCAATAACGTAAATCATATAATGAATTATTTATTAAACAATGAAGATGATTAACGTTAACAAAGTTCCTTACATGTTTACGCTATACGTTTAATTTAACACTAAGCGTCCAGATCTTCATATTTTATAATCAGGTTGTTAAAATCTTGTTTGGTATTATAAGTTTTCTAATTTGATCAACGTAGGAGACAAAGAAACAAACACGAAAAAGAGATGCTTGTTAGGATCCAATTGATCTACTTGCAAGAATTACTACATTTGGAATATTAAAACACGTTTAGAATCCATTTCTTGAGTAGTTTAACATCCCACAATGGGATGAATAGCAAACTACTCCTTTGTACTTGATTTCAACGGTGGTGGTACGCAGCAATTTGTGGTGTTATTCGGGATTCAGGATTCAAAGGATGCAGCGCAAGTTCAAAGGATTGAACCTGCTCTGATACCAAGTTGAAAAAAAATACTTCAATTCAGGGTTAATTCGATGATTCTATTCATCCCACAATGAGGGTATATATACAAGTACAAAGGAGTAGTTTAACTCTAATAGGAAACAATCTTTCCATAATTACAGGATATCCTAATTAAATAAAATCCTAATTACATACAGATTTACAGCGATTCTACACTTCCCCTCAAGTTGGTGCATAGATGTCTATCATGTCCAACTTGTCAACTGAGCTGTCAAATACCTTCCTAGACACTCCTTTAGTAAGAACATCAGTTAATTGCTCATCTGAGTTTACAAATGGAAAACGAATAACCTTTATGTCAAGATTTTCTTTAATAAAATGATGGTCAACCTCCACATACTTTGTTCTATCATGCTGAACTAGATTATGTGCAATCTCAATGGCAGTTGTATTATCACAATGCAAATCCATAGGCTTTTTAAGCTTGTAACCCAGGTCTTTCAAGACATTACGAACCGATATATTTCACAGACTCCTTGTGCCATACCTCGGAACTCAGCTTCTACACTTGATCTGGCAACAACTTTATGCTTTTTGCTACTCCAAGTGACAAGGTTCCCTCCAACAAAAGTGAAGTACCCAGATGTAGAACGTCTGTTAGTTTGATCACTAGCCCAGTCTGCATCTATATACCCAACAACTTCCAATTCATCTTTTTTTTCTGAAATAGTAACCCTTTACCTGGCGCCATCTTCAAGTACCTCAAAATACAAAAGACTGCATCCATATGCTCTTCACTAGGACAATGCATAAATTGACTAACAACACTCACATCATAACCAATATTAAGTCTAGTATGTGAAAGATAAATCAACTTTCCTACAAGGGTCTGCAGTTCAGCATCCCCGTTTCAGCAAGTAAATCAAGAACATATTTCCTCTGTGAAAGTGAAATCCCCTTCTTAGACCTTGCAACTTCAATACCCAAAAAATACTTCAGTTGTCCTAGATCATTCATTTTAAACTCCCTGGACAAATACTTTGGCAATTCATTTATCTCTTTCGGATCATCCCCTGTAACAATCATGTAATCAACATACACAATAAGAGCAGTAACCTTACCATTCTTGCGCTTGATGAACAAGGTATGGTCAGAATTGCTCGATCTGTATCCAAAGGCTTTCATGGACTTTGAAAACCTTCCAAACCAAGCTCTTGAAGACTGCTTCAGGCCATACAAAGACTTCTTCAATTTACACACCTTGCCAATGTCACTTGGGTAATTCTCAACACCTGGGGGCACATCCATGTACACTTCTTCCTCCAAATTCCCATTAAGAAACGCATTATTCACATCAAACTGGTGCAAGGGCTAATCTTTGTTTGCTGCAAGTGAGATTAGAATCCGGACAGTATTAATATTTGCCACAGGTGCAAAAGTCTCCTCATAATCAATCCTATAGCGTTGTGTATATCCTTTGGCAACCAACCTCACCTTGTATCTATTAATAGTTCCATCTGCATTAAGCTTCACAGTAAATACCCAACGACATCCTACAGTCCTCTTTCCAACCAGCATAGGTACTAGCTAGCTCCCATGTTGCATTCTTTTGAAGAGCTTCCAATTCTTCATTCATGGCCTTTGTCCATTTTGGATCCATCAATGCATCCTGCACGTTATTAGGAATAGATACAGTAGATAATTGATCAACAACAAGTGCATGCGACCCAGAAATCCTATGGTTAGACATACAATTAGCTATAGGGTATTTAGCTTTGGCTTTGATATCTGGTTCATATTGTTTCTTAGGAATTCCCTTGGTAACCCTTTGTGATTTCCTAGGTTCGACACTGTACCTGAGGTGGATAATTCTGACCGGGATCTTCAGTTGGTGATGCAGAAAGGGGACTATCTTGTGTGTGAGCTTCAGATACGTCTTGATTTTGATTCAAACTATCCAGGAAAGTCGTCTCTTCTGTCTTGGAATTCACAACACTCTGTTCGGCAGTTACATTTTCTATTTTAGAATTTGTGACACTTCGTTCTGCAGTCGCATTTTCTGTTTCGGAATTCACAATGCTCTGTTCGGCAACTGCATTTTCTGTTTTCGAATTTCTACCTTCAAATCTATCCTCCAAATTTTTCAAGTCTTCAAAGACATCAAAATCAATAATAGAACGAGGATTCCCTTCACAACCTCTCTCCTCTTGAAGGAAAGACTGAGAAGCTCCCCCTGAGTAATAAGGCTCGGATTCACGAAAAGCAACATCAAGAGAGACGTTTATAGTGCCAGTAAGAGGATCATAACATCGATAACCCTTCTAGAAGTCAGCATAACCAACAAATATACACTTACGGGCACGGGGATCAAGCTTGCTGCGTTGAGACTTGGGAATATGAACATAGGTTATGCACCCAAACACCCGGGGCTCCAAATTAGGCATAGAAGGGATGGTCAAAAGTGTATGAAGCTTCTTATGAGGATTATGAAACTCAATCACCCGTGAAGGAGTACAGTTGATAAGATATGCTGCTGATTTCACTGCTTCTCCCCAATAGGACCGAGGTACATTCATGCCAAACAAGGAAGCACGAACAACTTCCATCAACTGCCTGTTCTTCCGTTTTGCTAAACCATTTTGTTGAGGAGTATAAGAATTGGAGGTTTGATGACGAATTTCATGTGATCGGCAAAACTCAATCATAGGGCCATTCACAAACTCTCCACCATTGTCAGACTGAAACACTCTGATGGATTGCTGATACTGAGTTGCCACTATTTTGTGAAATTCGGTAAACATTCCAAATACATCACTCTTATTCTTTAGTAATGACACCCATGTCATGCGAGTGCAATCATCAATAAACGTTACAAAATACCGAGCTCCGGAAAGAGAAGAAATTTTCGCAGGATCCAAGACATCAGAGTGAATCTTCATAAAAGGAACAAGACTTTTATTAAGACTTGGTGAATATGAAATACGGTGGCTCTTGGCGAGTTCACAAATGTCACAGTGGAAATCCAACTCAATAACAACTGAAAACAAATGAGGTTGCAGCTTCTTAAGATAACTAAAAGATAGATGACCTAAATGGCGATGCCATAATCATATAACTTCATTCACATTCTCTACCCCGTTGATCTGATTAGCTTGTCCCAAAAGATGCTTCTGGTTCTCTCCAGTCTCTGTCAGATCCAGGTAGTACAATTTCCCCCTTCTAATACCATAACCAAGGATCCGCCGAGTCAGAATATCCTGAAACACACAGAAAGACGAATAGAAGGTCACAATACATGCAAGAGCTAAAATAATTTGACCAACAGACAAGGGATTATAAGCTGGTGATGGAACAACTAAGACAGATTTAAGGGTTAATGTATCAGATAAAACAATAGAACCTTCTCTGATGACCGGAGTTGGAGTACCATCAGCAGTAGAGACAACAACTTGAGGGGAATGTCTAAGGTTTTTCACAAGATTAGGGTCATTTGTCATATGATCAGATGCACCTGTATCAATTATCCATGTATTATTTAAAGTAACCTTACCCTTCATACCTGATTGCACTACATTAGCAGAGGCATTGTCTAGACGCTCTTCCTCTGTAGTAGCAATGGCGGCCTTGCCCAGATTCTTTCATAATTTCTTGGTGAAGTCCCACCAATCAGAGTAACCAATCACTTCATAGCACCGCGCGCTGCTTGTTATGACCTAGTTCCCCACACACAATGCACTTTCTATTTGCATATGGATTTGGTTTACCTAGAGGACGACGTGAAGAAGGACCTGAGAAGCCTAGAGGAGGACTTGGTTTGCGTTGGACAGCCATAACAGAAGATTCGGTAGGTATCGAATGCCCCATAGACCGTTTCTCTGATTGCACCTTGCGAATGTAAGCATAGCTCTGCTCCAAAGAGAATTTAGGTTCCTTGCGCAGGATTTCTCCATGTACCTGATCATACTCTAGGTCAAGTTCACTCAAAAATATGTGAACACGCATCCGGGACATAGCTGAGGTATCTTGAACTACAGCTGCAACATTATCATTCTGAGAGGCCACCCTTTGATCAATCTCCTAGAACATTGCCACTAACTCATTATAGTAGGTAGGAATAGGCCGTCCATTTTGCTTTGCTTCAAAACACTTCTTGTTCAATTCAAAGATCCGAGTTTCATCAGAATCATCATAAAAAGTTTTCTCTACAGCTTCCCAAATATCTTTTGCAGTAGGGAGACGAATATACCGGTTCATAAGAGAGGAATTCATGGAGTCAATGAGCCAACTTTTCACCTTTTCATTGTCCGTGGTCCAAGCTTCATACTCTGCAGAATTTATGGCGGGTTCAACCTTCACTCCGGTAAGATAACCAACATTCCCTCGTGCTCCAATGCGTATCCGCATGAGAGGAGCCCATATGGTGTAGTTGGATTCATTCAAGACAACACTTGTTGGGAACGCAGAGTTGTCTTGTTGGGTGGTGTAGTGGTGATGGATGACTTGTGAGGATGACACCATTGCCTTCTCGGGATTTGACTGTTCGCCTTCAATTACAGGTCCGGCCATTGAGGAATTCAGAATTTTTACAGGATTGGGTTTTCTAGGGTTTCAAGATGGATCTGAATTTTTTCGAAAAAAGGTAGGATGATGGTGGTTTGGAATTCAATGGTGGTGGTATGCAGCGGTTTGTGGTTTTTTCAGGATTCAGGATTCAAAGAATGCAGTGCAAGTTCAAAGGATTGAACCTGGCTTTGATACCAAGTAGAAAAGAATACTTCAATTCAGGATTAATTCGATGATTCTATTCATCTCACAATGAGGGTATATATACAAGTACAAAGGAGTAGTCTAACTCTAATAGGAAACAATCTTTCCATAATTACAGGATATTCTAATTAAATAAAATCCTAATTACATACAGATTTACAGCGATTTTACATCTTGCCTATTAGATCCGTCAAAGCATGAAATTATACCTTGTCAAGATCATCTTGGTTTATAGATGTATGAATTTTCTTGATTTGTTTGTTAAAGAATGGAACAAATTATTTGATTGTTAAAGAATGGAACAAATTGTAACTTGTACGCTATGAATTCGAAGCAACACGTACAATGACCTTTTGGAATTAGATTCAATCCATGTTGAAAATTCATCGCTTCAGAATATACCAATTCGTCCAATTCAGAATGGACCCGGTCTATTTCATTTCTGCATGATTTCTGGGTCAAGAATTGAACAGTGACTACTAAATTAGGTTATCATCCAACGAATCTGGTACACATTCTGGTCAAGAATTGGCTGGCCAAGTCATTAACGTTAATGCTCTAGAAGGCTAGAAGCAATTGACAGTAAGCTCTAACCAAAAACCCTAAAACAATTATATTTTCGTTTTACTGATTATGAAGGTGGCCAGAAACATTAATTGGAGAAGGTATAGGAAGATCAAGATCAAGAGTAATGTAATTTCATGTTGACATCAGTACGTGAAAAACAATAATTTGACAATGTTTCAGTGGAATCAAAAATATTACAAGATAGACGTCTTCAGATCTTAATTCTGAACTGTGGATGGTGGTGGTCTGGCGGCTTTGGCTCTTGATCTTGCTCTTTCCTTGGCGAAAGAGTTGACTTCTTTTAATTTTGAAGTAATTTCTTTCAATATTAGGCATGCCTGGATAAATACTTACAGTCGAGCAGGCTAGCTACCTGTGCTCTTAAGTTTGGACATTTTGGAGTAGGGTTGGAGCTCCCTCATGAAATCAAAGAGTAGACATTCCTCTTCATAATTGGATATTCAGGGAAGTTGAAAGAAGGTCTTCACATATATACTTGCATATGAGACCTGTACGTTTGCTTCAGGCTCATCAAACAAGTCGCACCACAACCAGGCGGGAACACCGAACTCTCCTCCATTTTGCCGGAAATTCATGCACCCTCAGCATGGATTTATTCAACTTTACGTCTTCTCGTTAAGTGGGCAAATTTTGATAAGGTGAGCATTCATGCACTTAAACTAAATAGTACGAACACCCTTCTCAAATATGTAGTAGTGTGTCATTTTTGTTATTTGGTAGCCAAGTTGGAGCAGTGAGATATTTAGCCGCAAAACCTGATTTAATTTCATTTAATTAATAAAGATAAATTTTATTACAGGCTCCTGTTACTTGTTTGGTGGATATCGGACACATTTCATATTCACATGTTGCAATCAAGAGAAATTCTTAGGTGGGGGTTTCCCCACCACGTGTCTTTACGACCCTCCAATCAGAAGAGAGGAAATTTTCCATCTTTTTCAAAATTACCCCTGCTCCCTGAACTGCAATACCCAAAACAGCCCCCTACTGGACATTGATTGGCCCTCCTCACCACGTATCCGTGCGGGTGCCCTACGCAAGATTCTCTCTGCAATCAAAACATTAAACATTTCATAAGCCCCCAACTGGAGCATTATTAGGCAAATTTATATTGTAACGTTGTAAAGGAATGCTCTCAAATTTAGCAAAGCTTTCTGCATGGCCTGCCCAATTAAGCATATCATAAATGCTCGCTTCTCAGCTTGCAAAATGTAGATAAACTGAATTTTTTTGGTTTACGTTGGACTCAAAATAAGTATTTTAAACCTGAAAATGACACACACACACACACACATATATTGTTGAAATGGTAATGAGATTTCTATTCAACTTGTCTCATGTACAAAATCATGGTCCTCTTTATAGGGTGGATTATGATAATAACAATACTATTTTAGCATACACTTAAAGGTGAATCTAGACTAATTTATGTCCAAGTACAATCATGAGAGTTACAAATCTGGGAGTTAAGTACAATCATGGAAGTTATAAATCTAGGAGTTACATATGACAATAAAGCATAGAGGGAATTTAGGAATTGATTATCAATTATGATTAATTGAGAATCAACCAATAATTACTCTAACATCCCCCCTCAAACTTAAGGTGGCAGATTTGAAGCCAGCTTGAGTTTGCAAACTAACTCTTTAAAAAGGCTAGGTGGCTGTGCCTTGGTGAACAGATCTGTTGGTTGATCAATGGAGGAAATTGGACGAAGGTTAACAATACCACGAGCAATGTGTTGACGCACATAGTGACAATTATTTTCAATATGCTTTGTGCGTTCATGAAAGACATCATTATGGGAAATGTAGATATATAGCACTTTGGTTATCACAATAAAGAGTAGTGGCAGAGGAGTGAGAGACGCCCATATTGAGCAGTATCAGCAATGGCACGGTACTCAGCCTTAGTGTTAGACCTGGAGCTGAGAGATTGCTTTTTATTGCGCCAATATATGAGAGACTCCCCTAAGAAGAAATAGAAGCCTATGGTAGAACGACAATCCGTAGAATCACCCGCCCAATCAGCATCAGAATAAGCAGAAAGCTTAAGGAACGAATGAGTAGAAAAATCAAGACCATGAAATAAAGTGCCCTTTATATATCGAAGAATGCGGAGAACAGCAGTAAAATGAGTAAAGCGAGGAGCAGACATAAATTGGCTCACAATATGAACAATGTAAGCAATGTCTGGCCGAATAACAGTGAGGTAGACTAGACTACCAACAAGCTGGCGATAGATGCTGGCATCAGTGAGTGGAGTACCATCAACAGGAGTGAGTTTCACATTAGTCTCAAGTGGAGTAGATGCAGTCTTGTTATCTGTTAAGCCTGCTCGAGAGACAAGATCATCTGATTGGGATGAGACTTAGAGACCAAGAAAATAGCTAAGATGGCCAAGATCTTATTTCAAACTGCTGACTGAGATCATTTTTAAGATTAGAAATACCAGAAATATGATCCTCAATAATTATCATATCATCAACATAAGGTAAAAGAAGAGTAATACCTTGTCCCGTCTTACAAATGAAAAGAGATGAATCATGAGGACGCGAGATGAAACCATATTCTCCAATAACACTACTGAACTTAGAAAATCAAGCACGAGGGGCTTGCTTAAGTCCATACAAATCTCGACGAAGTTTGCAAACCGTGTTAGGAGGAAGATAATAGCCAGGAGGAGGTTTCATATAAACATCTTTAATGAGGTCTCCATTAAGAAATGCATTCCTAACATCCATCTGAAATAATGTCCATTTTTGGATTGCAGCAACAACAATCAAGCTTCGTACAGAAGTAAGACGAGCAACAGGTGCGAAAGTCTCTTCATAGTCAATACCATATTCTTGTGTAAAACCCTTGGCAACCAACCGAGCCTTGTATCTTTCAATAGAGCCATTAGAGCGAGTCTTAATTTTGTATATCCATTTACAACCCACAACAAACTTTTCAAGAGGAAGAACAACCAAATCCCATGTGTGAGTTTTGTCTAAGGCTTGTGATTCTTATGTCATACTTGTTGCCAAACAGGGTTAGAGCAAGCCTCACGATAGGGCTGAGCCTCATATAAGGGAAGAATAGCATAATAACAGTGAAAACCCTTTAGAATAGTGGATGGTTATATTACCCGAGTATAACGACGAGGAGGTGGATCCTCCTCAGAAGAGGAGGAATAAGAAGAATCATTAGCAGATGATTCAGAAGAATCATTAATAGATGAATCAGTGGAAGGAGGAGCCAAAGATGTGTCAGAGGAAATGTGAGGATCATCAGATGAAGCAGAACCTTAAGGCGGGGCAGTAAGATCAGCATGACCAATGATAGAGACAACAATAGAAGGACCTGTAGTGACATCACTAAGAAACAAGTCAACTGAACAATTAGTAAAAAATGACAAAGTATTGGAAGAGGGTAAATGGAACTAGGACAATGAGGAGAACATTTTATGTTACCAAAAGACAACATGACTAGAGACACGAAGACGATTGGAGGAAGGATCCCAACACCTATAGCCTTTATGCTCAATCTTATACTTAAGAAAACAACAAAGACCAGTTCTGGGTTCTAATTTTGTACGTTCATGAGGTTGGAGAAGGACAAATCAAGCAGCAAACCCAAAGACTCTAAGAGAAGTATAATCAGGAAGAGAACCATACAAACATTCAAATGGAGATTGATTTCCAATTTGAGAAGATGGCACACGATTGATGGTGTAAACAACAATGACAGCGGCTTCATCCCAAAAATGTTCAGGACAAGAAGCAGAAATAAGTAGAGCGCGAATTGTTTCTAACAGATGTCTATGTTTACGCTCAGCGCCCCCATTTTGTTGAGAAGTTCCAGGATAAGAGCGATGACAAATAGTCCCTTGTTTGGAAAGAAAATTGAGAAATTCTGCACTTTTATATTCCATGGCATTGTCAGTTTGAAATATTTTAATGGATTGAGAAAATTGAATTTGTATCATTTAAGGAAAATTATAATAATTCTGAGGCAATTCAGAGCGGTTTTGCATAACATACAACCAAGTAAAATGAGAGTAATCATCAACGAATATGACAAAGTATTTAGATCCTCCTATTGTAATAGTAGGAGATGGCCCCAAATATCTGAATGGATTAAATCAAAAGGTGCAGATGAAACAGAAACACTATTATTAAATGGCAAAGCAGTTTGTTTTGCAAGTTGACAAGATAAACAATCAACATCTTCAACACTAACATGACCTAAATGACCATTGGAAATCAAAGTACGTATACGACCAAAAGAAGCATGACCCAAACGAGAGTGCCAAAGATGAAGAGAAGGAGTAGAAGTGGTGGAAGTGGATGCGGAAGCGACAATGGAAGATGAAAACTTTGACGGAGTGTGAAGACTAAAGAGCTCAAATAACCGTCCAATCTTACGCCCGATCTCAGGACTTGCCCCATCTGTGGATCCTGCACACAACAACCAGAACGAGAAAATATGACATCAAGACCAAGATCACATAGTTGACCCACAGAGGAGATTTAACGTAAGTTTGGGAATCAAATAAGTGTCAAAAAGTGATAAATTGGAAGTAAAAATTGTGCCATTGTGGGTGACAGACATATTTGAACCATCAGCTGAATGAATTTTTGGCACATGAGAAGTATATATTGTTTAAAACTAAAAATGGATGGGTAAGATGTCATGTGATTACAACATGCAGAATCAAAGAACCAAGAGGAGTTACCTAAGGTAGCAGACATAGCAGAAGGTAGAGGTGTACTAGAATTAGAAAGAACCTGTTTGAGAATGGATTCTAAATCACTCACAAAACAAGAGATGGAGGGAGACTCTGAAGGAGTAAGATCATCCACATTGGAACCTTGGTTCGTAGCAGCAGCAACGAAATGAGAATTAAAGCAGGATTTGTGACTGGATCTGTATTGGCCTCCTTTAGGTTTGTTGGGATTGATTGGACAATCATCAAGGTAATGACCTGTTTTGTGGCAATATTTGCAAACCCTTTTTGGACAATCCAACATAAAGTGCCTGGCTGATGACAATATTTGCACACCCTCTGATTTGATGAAGACATATCTCCTTTGTTATAGGGAGTAGCAAGAACAACATCTGTGCGTCTAGTCTAAAGAGTACTGAGGTGAGTTTCTTCAGAAATGAGATCAGTTATAGCACTTTCAAAGGTTGGGAGAGGACTCTGATGAAGAAGTGAGGCTCGTATGGGCTCAAATGTATAATTAAGAGCCATAAGAAAATGCATTAAATGTTCTTGGTCTCTATGGTTAGAGAACTTTGTGGCAACACCATCACAATCCCATGTAGGTTCTGCAAGTGTTAATTGATCCCAAATAAATTGTATTTGAGAGAGGAATGAATTGATTGACTGACCAGGTTCTTAGCGCATACGGTGAAGGGTGCTCAAAAGTTGATATCTGTGAGCAAGATCTGTGATTGTATAGAGCTTCTTTAAAAAATTCCAAACTCTCTTGGCTGTGTTGAACCGGCCAAAAGGCTGTGTTGAACGGGCCAAATTGCTGGTTGATTGGGGAAGATGAAGTGTTGCGAAACCAAGTGATGACCTGGTGGTTCTTACTGTCCTAATCTTCAAGTTGTTCAGCAAACTTGTCATCAGTTTCGTTATTGAGCTTGGTTGGTTGAGTAATATCTCCAGTAGCATAACGCCATAGCTTACATCCTTTGAGAAAACTACACATGGCTTGAGCCCAAAAAGTGTAATTTGGACCCTCTAGTATAATTTGTATGGGTTGAGAGACATCTGACTTGTCCATGGTAAGACAACAAGAAGGAATTCAACAATGTGGTAATTTTTTATAAAAGACACTTTGAGGGAAAATGAACCAAATCAAAAAGTTGTGAGTGGGTGAAGTGGTTGAGGTCACAGAGTCAAAAGACCTGATACCATGTTAAAATGGTAATGAGATTTCTGTTCAACTTGTCTCATGTACAAAATCATGGCCCTCTTTATAGGGTTGATTATGATAATAACAGTACTATTCTAGCATACTAGTATAAAGGTGAATCTAGACTAATCTATGTCTAAGTACAATCATGGGAGTTACAAATTTAGGAGTTACATATGACAATAAAGCAGAGAGGGAATCAATGAATTGATTATCAATTATGATTAATTGAGAATCAACCAATAATTACTCTAACATATATATAAAAGCTCTTACACACACACACACACACTAGTCTACAAAGGAAAATGCTTTGGATCCCAAAATTTCATACAAAAAAACCATCCCAAATGACATGGCATTGACCACATCAGCCCTAATGAACCTCAAAATATTCAAGCTGTCATTTTTTATATATATTTAGAATATGTATTTAAATTAGTTTATTTATCTCTAAGATATTAAAAAACGGAAGAAGAAAATGCGGTGAAGTTAATCAATCCAACAAGCGCGCAAACTCATTTCTTGATAAACCCTAAAAAATGCAAAACTCATCCTCCATATGTCACAGCCATCTATCCACAACCAGTAAATTCTTTGTTCCATTGTAAAAAATAAAAAAAAAAAAAAAAAAAATAATAACAGAAGAAGAAGAATAAGTAAATTTGTTGTTCTCTCTTTTAATTTTTTGAACCAATCCAGTGGATTCAAATTTCAAAACAAGTTGGTTAAATTAACTTATGTATTGATTTGTATCTTTCTTAATATTTTATTAAGAGCTAACTCACAGTTTTTCATCATAATCCCTTGTGATTATGATTTACAAAGCCAATTTATGCCTTGTGGTTGCTATATTCATAATCATCTTCTTTATTTTGGATTTTCATACGCAAGACCTTTTATTTATTCAAATCCTAGATGATTTTTCGTCCCTTGAGTTCCAAATTTTAGTGCAGCATGAGATGAGGATGATGATGACAGGTGGTATATGAGAATATCCCTGGTATTTGAAGATCAATTTTTGGGATTGCAGAGAAACATTATTTTTCTCATTTAATATAATATTAAGTAATTGCTTATATAATGGAAACTATATAAATGAAAATTAATTGACATAATTACATGTTGGCATTAACTATGAATGAGGTGGCAATGCCACATCATTTGGGATTGAAATTTGGTATAATATTTTGGTGTCTCTAGCACCACTCGTCTACAAAAGATGAAGTTATCAGCAAAAGAAATAGATTCAATGGGTAGTTATTTTAGAGAGAAAATAGTGGGAGAGAAAAGTGGGGGTTGTGAGATCATTTTTTTTCAATTTTCATAATAAAATCTATTTTATAATTGTCCTATTTACCCTTGTGATTTAATTTATTGTCAAAGTTTTTTAATCTTTCAGGGTTAAATCTGTCAAAATTTTCTGTTTTGGCTAACAAGACATTTTCTCTTAATAATAGTGTGTATATATATATATATATATATATTAACACGTAAGCACGATACAATCACTAATAGTATTAAAAAATAATCTTTTTCTAGTGAAATGATAGATAACTATAATCATAAAGGCCCTGTTTGGAAACAGGATTTGAATTTGAATTTTGATTTCAAATCAGATAGATTTAAAATATGCCTAATTGAAATCTGAATATTTAAAATTTTACTGTTTGGATTACAACTATTACTCTGACTATTTAAGATGGAAGATTTGAATTTTTTCCTTTACCATTCTATACCTTCTACACCTTCTACACATGTGTAGAACTCTCACAACTTCTTCTTCTTCATCTATGAGCTCAGAATCGTAGTCGACTACTCTTGTTGACGGCACGCACTATCTGGCCGCTCATTGCAAACCCAACACCTCACCTCTTCTCCACCACCATCTCTCTAATCGAGTCCAGCCCATTCCTCTTCATAGATGATCGTTGCACGCTCCTTTTCTTCCCCTCCGGTCTCCTCTCCAACTGCCCGGTGATCATCATCTTCACAGTTGTGAATTTGCAGCCCGGGCATGTTTCACCGTCGGCCAAGACCCAGCAATCACCGCCCATCAATCCACCGCGGGTCAAAACCCAGCAGGCATACGACCGCCGTCCACTCAATTCACCGACATCAATCTCTCATTACCGGTGAAGCCATCAATCTCACCTATTCTATATCACCTGATCAGTCAACCAACCACAACGATGTCATCAACTCTATGGTGGACGTTTTTTTTCTTTTTTGCTTCTTTCTCGGAGGTGAGGATTTCAAATAACTAGGGACCCTTAGTTATTTGAAATCATCAAATTTTCAGGTCTAAAATCTCAAGGAGGATTTGGGAAAGGAAAATGGTTTGCGGTCTCAATGAGGCCTAAGATTTGTGGCCTCAATTTTAGGTGTCATGCCTTGTCATCTGTACACATCACCTATTTGTCAAATCATGCCATGTAATTCTTGAGAAAAATACTATCTTATCCTTCCAAAATCTAATGACTCTAAATTATTTTGGCTTCTTCTAAAAAGAAACAAAATTTGGCTTTCTTTCATTTTTTTTTTTTTTGAATCAAGCCCACAGGGGGAAATATTATATTCATCACAAGCCAGAATAGGTAGTTATATACCCTGCCGCTGTCATTTAAGGACATAGACAGACAAGGAGGTAGTGGTAGTACCCACAATGGTATGTAGAAATAGACCTACTCATTATACATTTCAGACTGTAGAGATAGCAGAGATCCTCATTTGGTACTACGCCGGAGGTGCTAAAGTTCTAGGTTCCTAATACAAGGAAACTTATTGTAATTAGACAAAAAAAATCTAAAAAATAGGTTTAGGTCAAGAGCCTAAACCCTAGCCCAAATTTAGAAGCTAATGGACTAGGATAGAACCTAGCCCAACAACTAGGCCCAATAGGGTAGCCACCAAGGAGAGCACTCCAGGCCCATCAGCTTGACTGGGGCCCAGTCCACCATCTTTTTCAATCTCCCTCGTTGTACGACGTCACCCGCCGGCTGAATTCCATCTGACCCATGCCGCCGACTCGCGTCGTCTCGATCTACACAACCACGCCACCGACCCAAGTTGTCCAGAGCCCCGCCGTCGACCTGCGTCACCATGAAACAAAACCAGCCCCGATTTGGATTCTCACAAGCCCACACCACCTTCAATCGAAATCCCAGGTGGGGCCGACGCTCCATGATAAACCATCGCAGGGACCAAGTAACAACACAACCCTCCCTCCGCCACCAACCCAGCCGAACCAAACTGACAAAACCTGGAAGAGAACCCCTCCGACAAAGTCCTATGGGCGATAGATATCGATCTCCCATCTGGCAGCAACCCCATGACAACGGTGAGGTCGGAGGCCACCCAGACGCCGGAGCGCAGCCTGACGAGACGATGTTGCAGCCAAAAACGTAGAACGCTCGGTTTTAGGGTTTTTTTTTTCATTTTTTTCTTTTCATTGCACTCATGTTAGATTTAAACTACAATTTTTTTTCTTTAATCAAGAATAGAAAAAACTTCATGTAATTCAGTCAATAGACTTGCATATGTACATTCAATTAATAGATTTGCAGAACACATGTATATGAATTCAACCTTTCTTGGGTTCCTACAAATTTTGAAAATATAATGTGAAAAATGCATATTCATATGATTGTATATATTCTTTTGTTCATTGTTTTCTCTTTATATAAGTAGGGTTTAAACGTTAGATCTGAATTTATTATTTTTTGTTTGTTTTTCTCTTATATTTAGATTGTAGATGTTAAATAATGGCTGCTAATTAACGTGAAATTTTTTCTTACCTCTTAATTTAGACATGAGTATTTCCCAAATTCGATTTATTAATGCTATTTTTTTTTGGATGAAATTAATCAATATTTGAAAAGAAAAGTTAACGTATATTTCTTGACATATAATTCAATATAGGAAAGCATTTAATTAAATGAAGAAAAATATTGATCAAAGAATCCGTAGATATATCTCTTAAATTAATACATAATTAATAGCTGATATTTTTTTGGGGAAATGATCATTTACCCAATTTCAGCTTAAAAATTGCCCACTTGCTCCACTAACTGTTTTTTTAACCCCATTTACCCAAAACACTCTAAGAGATTATTTCTCTAATACCCAATTAATTTTTTTATATTCTTTTTATTTATTTTTGGGACTTTTTTGCCCTATCCTTCTTTCTCACTTAGAGAGAGAACTCATCCTCCACCTTACTATGCTCCGGTGACCGGACTCAGGTGACCAGTGACTGGAGTCTGACAACCAGTCACCGGAATCCCTAATCCAATTGCCGGACTGGTGACCGGATTCCGACGTCTTAATTTATTGCCCCCTAATATTACCCAGTAACCATATTATTGCCCCCCAGTAATCATATTATTGTCTCCCAATAATCATATTATTGCCTCTAATAATCATATTATTGCCCTCCAGTGAATTGCATAGACTCCCAAAATCAAAATGAATACACTACATGCACAATTGATCAATTTATATGCATATTATTGCCCCCCAATACTCATATTATTACATCCCAATAATCATATTATTGACCCGCAGTAGACATGTATAACTACTCAATAATCATATTTTTGCCCTCCAATAATCATATGTTTGCCCTCAAGTGAATGACATAAACTCCCAAAACCAAAATGAATACACTACAGACATAATTGATCCATTTATATGTACAATTGTACACGTTTTTTTTTTCTTTCCTCATTCTCGGAACTCAAAGTATACCAAAAAAAAAAAAAGTGCTCTGGGCACCCATCAACGTATGAGGCCGGCTGAGATTTTCGCCGGTGCTTCTCCGCAATGGTTTGGGTAGCTTTGTTTCAGGTTTTCACGACAGCTTTGGCTTCCTTGAGCTGCTGCCTGTGCTCGCTAGGTTCTTGCCTTCGAAAATGGCTGTACTTGCAGATCGATTGGAGTACTTGCTGATCGATCAGATTCCTATTCAAATGGTTGTACTCACGGAGGCGTCTGGTTTTGCAGGATCAAATTCGGATCCTCTCGGTTCGAATCAGATCATTGCCAGAGGTTGAACTTCTCCGAAAGTCACCGAACAACTGTGGCCTCACCGCTTCGTCATCACCGCCAACCCCACTGTGATGTCGCCGGCGCCTGCGAAAGTCGAAATGAATACATCTGGCTTGAGAGAGAGAGAGAGAGAGAGAGAGAGAGAGAGAGAGAGAGAGAGAGAGAGAGAGAGAGAGAGAGATGATTGTAATTTAATAATTAAAATAAGGTTAAAACTGTCAATAGTTGTTAAATTGGATAAATGAGGTTAAAAAACTCTTAGTGGAGTAAGTGGGCAATTATTAGCCTAAAATCAGGTAAGTGGTCACGGCCCCTTTTTTTTTTTATCACCTGATTAAATTCATTAATGTAATTGATTCACCCCCTAACATCTAAAAGGAAATGTAAAATGGTAAATTTGGTGTTGCAATTGTATGATGTGATAAGATATATTATGTGGAATTGAAAATAAAATTTGTATTTACTTACATGACATGACACCTAGGATTTGAGGTCACAAATCTTAGGTCTCATTGAGGCCCCATATCATTGCCCTTTGGGAAAATCCAATTACCCATTAGATAAATTTACCAAACGGGTTAATTTGGACTTGGATCTCAACTCTAAATCACCCTATCCAAACAGGGCCAAATGTAATTTCTAGAATTAATTTTGTACGTACTTACACAACTATAAATGATTCGAACACGCAAAGATTACAATACATGTCAACAAGCTCATGCTGCTTGCAAAGTACGTACATCTAAAATACCAATTTTGAATTTGTAACAACGTTGTCAAAGTCTTCCCGTGAGTTTGGTTTACAAAGATATATAGTTTCTTTGATTATTAGTTTTACTTGGAAGGAAACACCACCAACGAAACAGATATTAACTTGCATGTTAGGATTTGGCATAATTAGCTCACTTGATATTGATTGATGAAGATATAATTTTGTATTCCAAATTTACAAAATATAAAACACAAAGAGAATCTATTTCTTACGTACTAGATCCCGCAATTATAAAATGCAAAGCATTAACAACAATTTTTGTTTCTTTAAAAGAATCAATGTTTTCTTGATTTGTTTGTTGGAGATGATCATATGCAACTTGGAAATTTATAAGCTGATGTGCTTGTAATAACTTGTACGCAAACATCAACATGTATATAGATAATGACTACTGGAATTAGATTCCAACCATTTTGAAGATTCATTGGCTCCAGAATCTAGAATATACTTGATTGCCGTGAGAAAACCAAGTTGTGTGCAATTGGAATGGAAAAGATAATATAGAACTAGCAATCAATCCAGTTCAGAATGGACCTATTACATATATATGGTCAAGAACTGAACAGCGACTAGTTCGGTTACCATCGAACAAGTGGAATCGTCTCGGCAACGTACTTATTAACATTTTATTCCGGAAGCAATTGACTGTGAAATCTGAACAAAACCCTAAACATGCATTTTCAATCTGTTTTACATTGGAGATCATAGGAAGACGTTTCTACATTACAGAGTGTAATCTTTTATGTTACATCAGTTAAAGGTTTTGTCAATCCTTACCATGTCTAATTTTGTTTTTGGGTCGACGACGTTTAAGGTTTTTGATGTTTCTTCCATTTGCAGTTACTTCTAAACGATCCAAAATCATCCACTTGAGGGTCTATGTTACAAGGCTACAGCCTATACGCAAGTGGTGAAGAGTTTTATAGGTAGGAATTAAATCAAAAATCCCCTACATCATCAGCATTAATTACAAATTAGGCCTAGGACTTCCGTTTTCCAATCAACTCCAACAAGGTCTGAAACATCAATAATATCTTCCTGTTGTAGAGAAACTGAATTTGAGAGGAATTTGCTGTGTATTCTCATTGATAATAGGGGCCTCTTTATATAGAGGATTATAATGCATAAAATCTCAATCATACAAGGAAAGTAATTCAACATTGATTAGGATTCTAGATCCTTCTAATTAAATCCTATTACCACTAGGTCAAGTAACCTAGAGTTTGGGCTAAACAAAAATTAGGTTTTCCTTCAACACTCCCCCTTGTGTTGCCCAAACGCGGTGCTTCTCTCGTTGCCTCGTTAAAAACCTTGCCGAGTAACAAAAACCCAGTGGGACAAAAATAACCTCGGTCGAAGGGGAAAAAGAGCACAACACACCCTTCACGATTCGAGACGAACATGTAGACATCTCCCCCTGATGTCTGCGCCTCCCCCTGATGACTACGATCATGGGAGTTTAGATAATTTCTGCAAGCCAATTCTTGCAACATGTTTCTCGAACGTGGTATTGGGCAATGACTTAGTAAACAAGTCTGCCTCACTGTCCTCAGATCGAACCTAGTTCACTTTGATCTCGAGGAGTGTCTGTTGTTGCTGATTATGCTTGGTGTTTGTAGTCTTACCTCATTTGTTCAAAACAAGTAGCATTATCCTAAATGCTCGTAGGCTCATCTGTGGTAGACTTCAAACCACAACTGCTCGAACATGCGTAATTATGGATCCAATCCATATACATTCACGAACCACTTCGTGAAGAGCAATGATCTCTGCATTGTTCGAAGATATAGCGACTAGGGTCTAATATGTAGACCTCCAAGATGTCACGGTCTTTTCCCATGGTGAACACTTAACCGGATTAGGAATGACCATTGTGTGGGTCAGACAGATACCCAACATCAGCAAAACCTTCCAAAACACATGTCGTTTTGGAATGGGGATAGAGAACGCAGGCCAGCGTTGGCGGCGTTTCTTGTGTGTGATGAGTCCGAATCCATCATCTCTTCGTAGGGATAGAACAAGCCCATATCAATCGTACATCTCAAATATCAAAAGATATCTTTTACACCAATCCAATGGCGTCGCGTTGGCGCAGAGCTATATCTAGCTAACAAGTTCACAACATATGAGATGTCCGGTCTTGGGCATTTAGATTAGTACAATAATGCGCCTATTGTACTAAGTAAGGCACTTCCTCCTCTAGCACATCTTCGTCATCATCATCCTTTGACGAAGAGGATCCTTTTCAGGATCAAGACTACGGACGATCATGGGGGTGCTTGAAGGCTTGACCTTGTCAAAATGCCTAAGCATCTATCGACACGATGCTTAAGTTCCAAACCGAGACATAATCGTGTTCTCCCAAAATCCTTCATCTCAAACTCAGATTTCAAGTGTTCAGCGGTTTCCCTTAACTCTTTAAGGGCTTCTAATGAAGATCATGTCCAACATGAACCGCGATAGAATTCGAAACTTGTTATAGAAACGCGCGGGCATATCCCTTCCCAATCAAGTAGTCACTTTAGTGAGCGTTTCAATCTCTTTGTAAACGCGCTCCATGGTCTAGAGCCACTTGACTTGGGTAAATGAAGTTCACCATGAATCTTCATGTATATTCCGTATCTAGATCCCTATAGAGATACGTAGTGACCATATTTGTAAGCTGCATGTTCAGTTATTCGGAAACTACCAAACTGACAGGGTAGTGGAGTGCAATGACATCCATTACGAGAGAATATGTCTCATCGTAGTCGATTCTAGGGCGTTTTGTGAGAAGCCTTGCGCCATAAGGCGAGATTACCATCTCTTTTTCTCATCACGCTTTCTAACGAAGACCCATTAGTCAACAGGTTTTATGTTAGGAGGTGTTGGCATCTCTAGCTCGAAAACCTTCCTCTTCGTTAGAGAATCCATCTTAACCTGGATCGCATCTTTCCATTAGGCCAAAAACTCTCTACGTTGGCATTCATTCATTCATCAACGGAGCGTGGTTCGATATCATCGGACTCAGCAAACTCATGGCAACAAAATGCGTAACTACATCATCAATTATGATGGAGTTTCTATCCCACGTCTCATGTACACTAGTGTAAGTTTCATAGAGCTCTATATTCTCAGGAATAGGTTTTGACGTTGAGGCGTCCCCCAACGATAACCATTACCCGGAAGATACTCATGAGACGGATTTTGAGTCTTGATGATTAAAGGATTGGAATGTGCCAAAGTATCCTTCGAACCCACGGGCCTCCCACGCATTCTAGCTGGGGCCATGGCCTGTAATGCCAGAGTGCCACTCTCTTTGGCATTGGCGCCATGCCTACCTCCGTGTAGGGTAGCGCTTACGTCCTCTCGTAGGGACGTCCTTCCTTGCAGGCATGTTTGCAGCATATTTGTGTGATCTCGTCACTTTAATAGGGATCAAGATGAGACATAGTGGAGACAGACCACGACAATTCCTGTCGTTCCTGTTGAACATTCGTGTTCTTATCTCCCCCTAACGACGGGAAGATTGTCTCATCAAAGTGACATCCGCAAATGTAGCGGTAAGGAGATGGCCTAGCAAGGGCATTTAAGTGGCGGACGATTGTTGGAAGTGCAAATCCAACGTAGTTGCCCATTCGTCTGTAAGGACCCATCATAGAGCGCTGTGGCGGCGCAATTGGCACATAAATGGCTCACTCAAATGTGCTTAAGTACAAAATACGTGTACCCAGTCACTAGCTGTAACGCATAGGTACATTGAGTGGCGGTAGGTCGTAGACGAATTAGCATGGCTGCATGCGATATCGCATCACCCCAAGCGGATGTAAGAAGATTAGTGCGCATTACCAATGTTCGGACTACCATCGTAGTCGTTTCCACGAGACCAATTGGGTGTGTACATGGGAATGTGATGTCCAACATCAAACCCATTGCAATATCCATCGAAAGTCTTTCGATGTAAACTCTCTAGCATAGTCAAATCCAATTGACTGAATATGATGATTCGGGGAGTGAGCCCATTGTCACATGATATGTGCTAGGAGTGTAGCATAAGTAGCATTTATAGGTGGACAATGGCACAACACGTGACCGGCGTGTTTGCGTGTCAACCAACATCATGAAATATTTAAGCGTCCGCAAGTTGGTTGAATCAATCCACAAAATCCCTACGGATTCTTTGTAAGAACAGAATGAGTATTGTCATATCCTTTGCATAGGACGGTCTCAGTCCTAATTTCCATAAGGAATGGGCTTTGTAAAACGAGCGAGAGGCCTTAGAAGCAACCAATGAGGATTTTGGTTAGGCCTAAGCGTCGTAGCGCTATTAGAAGCAAAATATGTGACTACATCTCCCATCATGGCGTGGGAGCCATGGAAATTAGCATGTATGGCGTCATGGCCACAAGGAGGAACAACCATGGCGTTATGCCCATGGTTGGCGCCTTTTATGGCGGCATCTTGCTTCATTTTGCTCAAAAGAAATGATGTCCATGTGAAGTCTTTTGTAGACGGATCATCATATCATAACTAGGATGATCTATCCTGTCGTGACAAAGCCAATATGTGTCTAAATCCAAGAGATCTTCTCTCATAAGTTTATTGGATTTAATAGCTCGAATAGTGACATAAAGTCCACTAGAGAGACACATAAACGTCTCTAAGATGCGTCTTTGTTCGCAATCATTAGAGGTAATGCAAAGGAACTCATTTCCGTTCTCTACATGCATTTTCGCATGGAATTCGTTGGCTATTCATAGGGTACTATTTGCCCTAAGAGCGTAGAGAGTTTCTGTGACAACTGTAATCAAGGTGCGGCAAGTGGAACTTGGGCTATTCCATGTCCTTGAATTAATACTGATGGTCGAGCCATCGTAGTCACAAAGTCATATGCTCAGAATCAAAATTGAGTCATAATGAAAAGAACTCGAAATTTTATTCATAAGCCAACGAAATACATCATTGTTTCTATGATCAAATAAAATCTAATCCAATAAAAAGGAATATGGCAACGCCTACATCTCTTGGAAAATAAAAAGACTTAATCAAAATCGCCAGTTTCTGGGTCTTGATCCTTGTAGTCTTCCACCCTTAGATCTAGATCACCATCTTGATCTTCTTGTGCCATGTAATTTGCTTCCCTTGCTTCACGATACGTCTTGTATGCGTTTGCAACATTCTGGGGTGCGGTACATGTTTTGGCCCAATGTTCAGTTGATCCACATCGAAAACAAACATCATTATGGTCAGGCTCCCTTGATCGAGGCGCCATTGGGGCGCGATTTGAACGACCTATCCTCTTGGTGGCGTTACCACCATGGTCGGAGGCTCCGCCTCTCTCTCTCTCTTCACAAGTTGACCTCCACGGTTCCGTGCATGCCTCTCTTGGCGATTTCCTTCCTCTTTAGGGCGAACATATGGACCAGAACGTCCAGAATTGTCCCTATCCTTAGGGTTTCGCTCCTTGCGTCCTCCATTGGGGGCGCGACTATAGTTATACTCTGGAATAGGCTTAGTTCCCACGGGTCTAGCATTATAGTTCTTCACAAGGATATTATCGTGCTTTTCAGCTACGTTCATGGCGCCAATGAGCTCATGAAACCTTGTGATACGTCCTGCATTTACATCAATCCGATAATTCTTTGAAATCATCAGTGCAGAGACGAGGAAGGTAGAGAGAGTCTTCTCGATCAACATCGTATCAGTTATGGCTTGGCCACAATACTCCATCAGAGACTTGATACGAAGAGCTTCCGAGTTATAATCAAGCACAGACTTGAAATCACAAAAGCGGAGGCTATGCCATCGCACTTCTAAATCAGGAAGCAGGGGTCAGTACGAAAGTTGCCAAATCGCTGCTCAAGTTCTACCCATAGCTTTCTTCTTGGTCATCCTCATTAAGGTATTCATTTTGGAGCATGTGCCTTGTCATGAGAATTATGGCTTTAGCTTGTTTTGCTTCAAAAGCAGTAGCTTGCTCAATTGAGAGTACGTTCTGACCAGGCTCTTGGATGGTTTCCAGAATTCCATCAGCCTTAAGATGTTGGCGCACATCTCGGACCCACCTATGGTATCCTGCGCCAGTTGTCTCGAGTGGGACAAAGCTCAACTTGTTCAGGTAACTCATCCTTAAAAGATGGTCGGGAAAATCGTCGCCGGAAAGTTACTGTAGCGGCGGAGTTACTGTAGCTGCTGGAGTTACTGTAGCTGCCCGGAAAAGTGGACGGAAAATGGCCGGAAAAGTGTCCCGAAAAGTCGCCGGAAGTTGGCCGGAAAAGTGGCCGGAAGTCGGCCGGAAAAGTCGCCGGCGGTGGTTGACTGAAGTTGACCTGCCTGCTGACGTGGCACGTTGGTTTGGCGGCTTGGCAGCTTGGGTTGGCGGCTCGGCAGTTTGGGTTGGGGCCTGCTGCACGTGGGCTCAACCTTTGGGTTTGGGCCTGCAGCAGGTGGGCTGCACAGGATCTGCCCCCCTTTTTTTTTTTTTTTTCTTCTTCTGCCGGTTCAGGTTAGGATGATTCCGGTGGCCGGTTCGGTGGAATTTTGGCCGGTTCTGGTGATGAAATTTTCGGTTCCGGGTTTCTGGGGTGGAGACGCTGCAGGTGGTCGAGTATGGCTGCAGGAGGTGGTGAGGAAGGCTTTGAACCGGGCAGGGGAACTTTGGGTTCTTCCGGTGGCCGGTTCGGTGGTTTTCCTGCCGGTTCTGGACTCCTGGAGTTGAGATTTTGAAGGTGGGCGGCGGAGGTTTCTGGGATTTGAAGGCTACGAATATAGGGTTTCAGGGTTAGGGCTCGTGGTGATAACGTGTTGTAGAGAAACTGAATTTGAGAGGAATTTGCTGTGTATTCTCATTGATAATAGGGGCCTCTTTATATAGAGGATTACAATGCATAGAATCTCAATCATACAAGGAAAGTAATTCTACATTGATTAGGATTCTAGATCCTTCTAATTAAATCCTATTACCACTAGGTCAAGTAACCTAGAGTTTGGGCTAAACACAAATTAGGTTTTCCTTCAACACTTCCATATTTTCCTGAGATTTCTATTTATTTGATTTTTATATGTATATATACTACATGCAGACTAGGGCTGTTAATTCCGACACGACCTGATAACACGACTCGAAACCCGCACGAGATAAAGCGGGTTGAACCTGCACGATTAAAAAGCGAGTCGGCCGTGGGTCAACCCGTCATGACCCATTTAATAAATGGGTCCGCCACGGGTCAACCCGCCAACACGAAGTGACCCCTATAATCCGATTATGCTATACTTATTTTTGAAATTTTGGACGTTGGGAGTATTTGATCATACGATTAGATAATTTGAAATAGTTTGCTTTATAATTATTGGATTTACTTATTTATGAATATATAAAATTATTTATATTTTCGTCTTGTGGAGTTTTTAGTGCATTTAATCAATTTATGCATTTTTTTTAGTTAAATGGGTTGCATTATTAACCCTTAAATGGATCATTTTGTCTAACACAACATGATATTTTGTATTAGGTTGTTTCACTTGATTCCACAAGTCTGTCCCAAATTTTGATATAAATTTAACTAATATTTGATATTTAATTTTTCTTTTTAGATTTTCGATGTATCATCTTTACTCGGTGTTTTGATAATTTTTCTCAAAGTTTTATAAAAAGGCTCAAAGGGTACTGAAAATACTTTAAATAAATAAGTAAAAACACTATTTTTATTTTATTTTATAAGAAGCCGGAAGTTTGATGTCATAAGTTTCACCAAAATATGAAACTTATAATACCCTAATCATAAATCATTTTAAAAGGTTTAGCATGATAAAATTTAGGGCTGGGCACCCAAAACCGAAGTCCCGGTCTCGTCCCGAAATCTGCCAGTACGAGCCGGTATCAAAATCTGGAATTTACTATTTGGGCCCGTCCCGTCCCGTTCCGAGAAAACGGGCCCGGTACCAATACCAACCCAATCCATACCGGTTGGTCCCGTCCCATCCCGTTTAAATTAAATAAATTAAATCTTGAACCTTTTATATTACTGGTACCACACGTCCACACCTAATCACCACACCTTTTAAACCTAAAATGGCTAACTTGATCCCAATTCAATGAAATCTGTTCTAAGTCTCTCTTCTCCGCTCTCTACTCTCCAGTCTCTCTTATGTTCTTCATCGTCCTTGTAGCTCTTTCTGACATGGGAAGGTTCGAGGACCTCACAGAAGCTCGCTCAGATTCTTCGTTGTCCTTGTAGCTCTTTCTGACATAGGAAGGTTCGAGGACCTCCAGAAGCTCTAGATGGGGAAGCGTAACTCATTTTTCTCTCTCTAACTTTTGTGGTTAATTAGGGTTTTATTGATTATGCCGATTTTGCTTTTGTTTTTGTTTTGATTGCTTGATTTTAATTGTAATTTGGATGCTTGATATCTCAAATTTGTAATCAATTTGAGAACTGGAGATGAAATTGGGTGCAGTTTATATCCTAACCATGAATTTTGATGCAAAAGATTTTCGAATTGGGAAGATAACATGTTGGGCCTCTTCATTAACTGCATGCAATATCGAAATTTTGTAAAATCTCATGAATCCTACTCAAATTCTACAATACCCAAATTCAGCAAGAGGTGCGATTTCTTCATCGTCCTTGTATCTCTTTCCGATTTTGCTTTTGTTCTTGTTTTGGATGCTTGATATCTCAAATTTGTAATCAATTTCACTAGTTTTGAATTTATTGCTAATTCAATTGATTGTTGGAGCTCAATTTCGCTTTGTTGATGTAGAATTGTGGAGATTGAGTTTAGTTTGATTTGGCAGGTAATAATCAACGTAAGAATGCAGCATTGATTTGGCAGCTCATCTTCTTTCTAGCTGTCTTGAATCTGATTTGCTTTCACTCCCGGTGCTCAAGTGTATTCAAGTATAGGGAAAAAAAGAAGAAGTCGGGTATCCAGAATTGGGCCCGGGCCCGACCAGATCCCGATCGGTGGTACCAACTTTGAAAAAATGAAGTCCCGTCCCGGTCCATCCCGAATAATATTTTCGGTATCGGGTTAGATATCAGTCAGTAACCGGCCCGTCTCAGTCCGTGCCCAGCCCTAATAAAATTAAAAAACAGAAAAACAAATATTTGAAGTGGCTAACGGTGAAGGTTTCATTTTCTTTATCTCTTTACCCAGGGGCGGACTTATAGTCAGGCCTGGGAGGGTCCAGACCCCCCTTGGTTTCCTAAACAGTTTAACTAAGCTTCATTGTTTACCTTAAGGCCTCGTTTGGTTCGCGGAAATGAAAGTAGTTCATTTGTCTTTCCCATGGGAAGTGAAATGAACTTTCCGAAGAACTTTCCATTCCGATGTTTGGTAATGTAAGCAAAGTTATCCGGAAAGTTGTTAAAAAATATGTAATTAATGGAATAAAATAATATGTTGTGAGTAATAAATGCAAGGAAAGAAGGGGGGAAAGTGATTCCTTTGGAGTATGGAAGGAACCATTTCCCCCCCCCCCCCCCTATTTTCCTTTACTTCAGGAAAGTATTTCCTTTCCTTTTGCATCCCAAACACAGGAAAGGAACAACTTTCCTTTCCTGATGCTTACTTTCTGCGAACCAAACGAGGCCTAATTATAGCTTATTTCTTGCTCAAATTCATTAATGGACCCCCCATAGATTAACAAAAATGCATTTGTTTCCAAATCTAATAAAGAATATCTATCAGTTATTTCCTTTTGTGTTACATTATGTCAATTATATCAAATTTGAAATGTTTATTTCCTTTATTTTTCCTATTTGTATTCCTAAATAAGCATAATGGAATTGATTTTTCGTTTTCATGTACCACATTTTGTATTCTCTCTTAAAAGAAAAAAACAAGTTTATTGTCGAACAATTTTTTTTAATTTGACCCCCCCAATCCTAGAATCCTGGTTCCGCCCCTGTCTTTACCAATAACACGTAGATAACACAGAGACCAAATTAACTAGTACACAATGAGGTCTTCGGTGCTGATCAGGGCGGAGCTGGAGCGGAGCTTCTTGTAGCATTATTAGGGTGACTATGAACTTCGGAAACCTGGGCTTTTGGGGCCTCTTATCTTGGGAGGAGATCTCTATGGAGGTTGCCTTGCCATTTTGTAGATCACTTGATGATGTGGTTTATTGAAGGCGGGGGGGGGGGGGGGGGGGGGGGGTTTCCTATTGGATCGGCATGCAATCACTTCCTAAACCACTCTAGATATGCTCTTCAAATCGAACTCGACAGCAGGAAAAAGCTGTTTCATTTGATTTTGTTGACATGGTGCTTTTAACTTATTGAATTTCAGTAGATAAGCATTACTAGGTATTGAATTTCAGTAGATAAGCATTACTAGGTAAAAAGTACAATGATCATAAAATCATGCTCACTGTTTTGGAACACAATATGTAAAATTGGATGGCATTTCTTTAAAACAATGTATTTTCATTTTGAATGCTTTATTTTAAGTATTTCCATTTTGAATGCTTTATATAATCAATTCTGCGCTTTGCAGGAAGTTCATAATAAAATATACTGATACAAAGCTCCTACAACTGGTGGATTATAAAAATCTGCCCAACTCCTTGCTGTTTTACTGTTTAAGTGAGGTAATTTTCTCTCTTTCTCTCCAACTACGTATGAACTATCAAAATCAGATCAAGTTTTGCTATTATGTACAAATCATGAATAGATAAATCAAAAGCAAAAGCTATAAAAAAAAATTGAATCAGTTTTCGTAGCTTATGATAACTTAGCAGGTCTGACCATATCTTATGATAAGTCAGCAGGTCTTTAGCTACTTCAGATTTGTTTGATACTCTTTTGTTAATTTATCTTGGTTTTGTCAATTCATAGATTGTAAACCAATATGATAGATGGTATTGGAAATAATAAATTTAGTACTGCTTATGAGCTCTTTTTGTTCTCTCTTTAACAAACTATCTAAAAACAGAAACCAAAGATTGTGTGTAAATAACAAAATACTACTAAACTGTTTATCTCTACTGGCTTACTTGCATCTTCCTGCATAACATTACAATAAACAGAGATTCATTTTTAAAATGTTCAAACAATTCTTTCTACTGTTAAAGAAGTGCCAATCAGTGTTTTGTATCTGCTTGCATTTTCAACAAACAGAGAACTTCACTTAAGAATACTGGTCTGGTTTCTGAGCTCTCGATTACCGCCTTTTGCCTACTTGGTAAGTATCACCATTAACCTCACTAATTCTCATTAGCTGAATGACCTATTGACAAGTAGTCCAAACTTTAATTATTTCATTTCAATGGTCTGATTTTCAATATAAATTTGGAATTTTGATTTGTCACGTTTGCTTTTGGTCTTGGTTTCCAACCTTGAAATAAATTACACACTGTAGAAATTTTATAATTTCATTTAGCACAAGCTCATGTCCATGGTTAATTTGAAGGTAACTGTTCTTGCTAGCATCTGATAGATTAAATATGAAAACTGAAAAATTATTAATGCACCTAACCAGGGGCGGCCCTGAGGGTGTGCAAGGTGTGCCACCGCACAAGGCCTCCGACTTCGAGTTTCAAATACGTATATGTAGGTATTAGTCAATATATTGAATTTAGTTTCCAAAATGACTACAAAAGCAAGTCTTATGCAGCTGGTAGGATGGCAAATGCGCGCGCGCCTTCATTCCCTTTGGTACAGTTTCGAGTCGTGGGCTTTGTTTTTTAATCTTCCTTTCTTCTTTTTTCTACTTTTTTCTTTCTTTCTTTTTTTACTTTCCTATTTTATTATACCCATTCATTTTCTTTAAGTTATTATGCAACGAATATAAGAACTCGGTTAAATTTTCGCACTAGGTCTCTGAATTCTCAGGACCGGCCCTGCACCTAACATTGTATATCTCTACAATTTGGAATATAAGTTAGATATTCTCTGCTAAAAATATAATTCTTTTGTTGGATTATTGTATGGAATTGATCAAAGGCCTTTTACTGTTATTACCCGAGTTGATTGAATGAGTTGTGAGAAAAAGATTGGTAGAATAAGATTAGTGTTTCTGTTTTATTTCGATGAAGACGTCAGGTTATATATTCTCTGCTAAAAAGATAATTCCTTTTGTTTTTCTTTATTTTGGGTTATGGTTACAGGTTCTAAGAATTTTTTTTCTGCAGATATAGTTGGTTAAAGTGGCTACTGTGGGATTGGTATTGTGGGAAGTGGGTACACAGGGTCTTCTTTGTTTATTAGAAGAACTGGCACAATACTTAGGAGTTCTTTGTTTATTAGATTGGTCCTTTAATTTGAGTAGTTGGATGTTTGATAGACTTTGCATCTTTTATTTTAACTGAAGTCAAGTTTAAATAAGCTTAGTAAATAAATAAACAAATACTTTGAATGGGAAAAAAATGAGGGATTGTTCTGTATACAGCTTGAAATTAGTTATCAAATTTTCTTACCCAAATTTGATCTTTTTGTGTGATAATATTGCATTCTTTGAAATGTTTTTTAAATTGAATTAACCTTTGTTATGAAAATCAGCGATCATGTTTGATTGTTTTATTGTTTTGAGAAATTGTTAACGGTTTCAATAAGGTAAAATTTATAATAAGCCTTAATTTCATTGATTTTCTGAGTCATCTTCAAAATGAAAGAATTAACTCATTTTTCGTCTAAATATTGTTTACTGTATTCAGTGTCATCGCTGATTAGGTACTTACAGTGCATGTAAGAGTTCATATTTTGGTTGCAAAAAGTTTATTGTTTTCAAGAACAAATCATAAGTCAAATTATATAAAAATAAGTTTGAAAGTGGATAATCTGTTTACCGACACTTTTTAATGTAAGTACACAGTATCTCATACTGTCATACACAGCATAATTCATATTCCAGTTGATTGTTTTTTTTTCTTTTCTATTTTTGGTGAGTGGTTCATTATATATGTTTTCTTATGTTTTAGGTTCCAGGATCAGTGACACTTGAAAGAAGTTAGAGAGAAGTTCGTTATAGGCTTTCTTAAATTGTATTCATTTGTCTGCAATATTTTATTTGTTAATTTGGAATCTTTGTTGCTACAAGTTTTCTGTAGGCAGTTATTCATTTAACCATTGATGGTAATTATCAACTGTTTTATTGAATGTGTTGAATTACCAGGTAATTGGAACAATTAGTTGATATATGTAAGATTTCAAAATCCTAAAAACACAGGGGAAATGATCTCCTTGGATAGATTTTCAAGCATTCAAATCTTTCAAAGCAGCAAATCAAATCCTTGACTGGATATTGAGGTTGCTCTTCTCTGGTCCTGAAACTTCATCAGTATTCATAGTTTTAGTCATATACTTCTTGCCTGACTGTGTTAATGCAATTGAACAAATAACATATAACGATTTTTCCGCCAAAGAGCGGACACATTTTCTAGTATATCCCTAACTGTTCACTCGGAAGCGGAAATGACAGTTTTGCCCTCTGTTTTTGCTTTGACTTACGGCTCTGCCATGTCCCCTCATTATATAAGCAAAAATCTCAAAATTCTTAGTTTCTTCGGGAAGCCTCTATCAACATCCATATTCACTGTTTCGCAGCCATCAAAATCAACAATCTCCCAGTAACTTCAGCCTCTATCAACATCAGTCGCTCCATTCCAATTTCAGTTCAACAAGCCACTAACTTTACAGGTGCGCTTTTACAATCATGGCATTCAAATCCCCAATTTACATGACCGGAATGGATGTTTGTGTTTTCAATGGCCATATTAAAATGGCAGAGTGGAATCACGAGAAAGAAGGAGAAGAAGGATCTGGGTCTGGGTTTGTTTTGGATTGTGCATGTAAGTTTTTTTCTTTTGTCTGATTCTGGGTTTTTGTTTTGGATTGCTCAATTTTTTGGATGCGTATTCTTTCTGGGTATTGTTGTTGTGCAGAAAAATATTCATTGAGGAATTGCAAGTTTAATCACCATATTAGACATTATTTATGTATTTACCAAATCTGTTGTTGGCCGTTTTTCGCTTTTTTGTAATTTATCTTTGATAGATTCCAATAAACCCTGGCAATTTTATGAATGTAGGACACCATACATCTTGAGTTCATAAATACTACCGTTATGTCAAGTGGGAAGAGTATGAGGCGTTGCAATCATAACTCATGCAGGGAGTAAATGCAATGGCAACCCCTGAAGCCCGAAGGTATGTTCATTTTGAAATTTTTTTTTTTTTTAATTAATTGCATTATTTACTGGAGCTCACTGTAACTACTGAGCACTGATATGAGTGTTCTTTGCTATATGGTCAAATAATGAGTCACAAACACCCTTAAGCAAACCAAGTGTTGTTGTCGAAGTAAAAACAATTTTCAGTAGAATAGGATTTCCAGTCAATTGTGAATTGTGATTGGGTATATGTTTTGAATTTTCGGACACCCTATGAAGTTTTCTAATTGAGAGGAAAGTCTGTAGAGATTTAGTTTCGGTCTCCAAAATCATTGAATCAATGTTTGGGGATTCAGGAAGGTTGATCCAAACTGGTGGGAGTTTGCAAACGAGTGGTTCCTAAGGAGCAGACACATTTATTGAAAAATTTTGTGAGGAGAAAATGCAACAATAACTTTCCCTCTCAGAGTTCATGTTCTGGATTTCTGGTATGTGTTTTGATTTGGGAAAGAACATTTGTTGGTTTTTTGCGTAATACATTTTCGTATTGAAGAAAATTGTTACTGATGCGGATTTTGTATGTTTGATTCAGTTTCAGGGTTGGACCTAATTTTCAAGTTTGCAGCTTTATAATCCCAAAAGCCAGAAGAGATTTAGGGCTTGACATAGTCCAAAAGCCATGGGAGAAGATCATGTGTACACAAAAGATCGGAGGGTTGAATCCATTGCAGATGAGTTTCTCAAATTTTGATTTGTTTTTAGTTTTTCCCCTTTCTCTTCTTTTTACTAAAACATGTCTTCATTTGTTTGTGTACAGCTCCTTGCATTCTCTGGCTTACAGCCACTTAACAGTAATCGGCTCAGGTGATTTGTATGATCTCTTATATATGACAATGTAATTCATACATGATCTGTATGATATAGTATTGTTTAATGGTTACATCAGTTTAAATGGTTAGTTGTAGTTGGAGTAACCGTATCGGAATTGCTTAGTGAGGGTGCACTTGCAATTGTTAGTTTCTTATTCTTTCCCGTTGTTTGAATTGTACTTAACTAGCTCAATTATTTCTGCACGATCGAATTATACTTAACTATCTAAATTATTTCTGCACGATCGAATTGCTTTTCCACTGTGATTTCTATTCAATGTTAATGATCTCATTGATCTGTATGTCTTATCAACTTCACGTTGTTCAATACGTAATTTCTGTAGCTCTGTTTATTTGAATCAGTCATGTAGAATTTCTAAACTGTAATACATTGCCCTAAACAGGGAAGATCCCTTTTCCTTTCCACTTTTAATAGTGAGGTTTCTTCCCTTTTCCTTTCCCTTACAAGCTAGAATATGGGCTTTTGAACATCAAGCCTGAACGTATGGATACTTTCTTTTCCTGTTATCTTTAATCAACGTCTTAATTTCAGTGAACAAAAACTAGAGGATCAGAGGTTTTGACTCCACAGAGGTGCACTCTCTACAGTGACTATTTGTTTATGCAGATTCTGTATGCAAGCAGGTCTGCCATTACCCTGATCCTGTAACAAGGTAAACAAAATCTATTCACCTATTGAAAGATGGAAAAGACCATTTGGTTAAAGCTTTCATTTCAAAACCACATTATTTTGAATCTCTATTGTAGTTTGGTTCACTATTTACCTGAGTGAGAGTGCATAGGTCAGTATTCTATCAGGAATTAGATAACAAAAAGCTTTATTGATTAGCTATTTCTTATTCCACTTATGCTATTCTGCTATATTTGTGAGCAAATTTTTAGGGTCGCAAATTTGAATGAATTCTATAGTTACTATACTAGAGAAGAATAGATCTTGAAGAATGGTTTAGGTTGCTTTTCTTGCACTTATAGACGTTTTTGTCATGCCAATTGAAGCTCTTTACTACATTTCAGAAAAAAAGATGAAGATCCTCTTGACCCTTTGTATTGTGTATAACAGTCTTTCGACATAAGTTCAATATAAACTTCATTTACTTCTCTTTTTAAATCCGTTTGTTCTTTTCTTTTCAGGTTTAATTGCACCAGACTTGATGAATCAAGCAAAAGATTATTTGAACAGAACTATGTTTGTTATATTGTTGGCTAGAGTGAGTGTTTCAAAAAAAAAAATGTATCTTCTATTGTTCCAATTATGCTTATTCGACCCAAAAGTTGTGGTTGCACACAACGGTTGCACAGTTGTGTGCAGTGAGATTATTTTGACAACAAATATTGGCCCAGAAATGTTAATGTTAAATTAGAAGTGCTACATCAAGCAAACAAACTTGCGGCATCGCGCGGGCCATACCGCTAGTAACTACCGCTAGTAATTACTACATACAAGTAAAATTTCGATGATTCAAAGTTATAGAAATTTTGAACTTTTGGTGGAAATGACTAAAGTGATATTTTTGAAAGTTAAGTGATCAAAATGTTGAACGAGTTATAGTCAAGTTACTAAATATCTTTGCCTTGTTTATGCTTCAAACAATCTCAAATAGAGCCTTCATTTCATTATATTACTAATACTCATTTGATCAGTAAATCAAGCGTCTATTTCATTTGTATTACCATTACTTATTGTTTGATAAGTGGAAACAAGTGCTATAAGACCTAGCCGTCTCTGCAGCTAGGGTTTCTCGGTGCCTCCTCGCATCGATAAAATTTCCAAAATTTCATATTCTCCATCTGATCTCATTCCCCATTCGATGGCTGGCATCATGGATGATTTTGTGGCAACTTTGAGTCAGGCGGACTCGGCTTTGGTGGCTCTCGGAGATGTAGGGGCTGCGGCGTTTCAAGATAACCATTGGTATATGGTTGGACGACTGTTGGCACCGAAGGCGGGACTTCCAGGGTTTAAAGGTACCATCTCTAATATCTGACATATCCGATCAGGCCTTGCCATTCAAGATGCTGGTGAGCGCTTCGTGTTTCAATTTGAGAATGAGGCTGTGCGCAATTGGATTTTGCATGGGGGTTCTTGGTTCTATCGCAACACGACGCTTGTTGTGGGAGAATATGATGGGTTGTGCCCATCGGAGATTGTGGCTTTGAATCTGATGGAGGCCTGGGTAGTGGTGCAGGGTCTTCCTCTTGCCTTGCAGAACAAGACGACGCTCAACATGGTGGGGGCGACGTTAGGGCAAGTGGTTAGAATGGATCTGACTGCTCTGAAAAGAAAGGAAGAAGAGCAGAGGATCAAGGTAGTGTATGATGTTCGTCGTAGAATTCAGTCCTGGAAAGTTGTTGAATTTTCTCCGGTGGTGAGGCTGGAATTAACTTTCATATACGAGAAGGTCAAGGGTTACTGCCGCGAATGTGGTGTGTTTATTCATGATGCGATGGGATGTGACAAAACTTTGTTTAAAGAGAATGAGGAGATTTTGGCAAGTTCATCGATGGAGGCTATGGCGGGTCTGTCTTTGAATTCGGGCAAGGATGTGGTTGCTTCTATGATGGTGACTGAGGCGTGCAAGGGAAGTATTGATCTTGTCTGTGTGGAGGCTGTCTCGGGTTCGGTGGGTCAGGGTGCTAGGACTTCACGGCTTGGGATGAAAGGTAGTGCTGTGGTGTCCAATGGCTTCTGAAGCTCTAAGATGATGGGCCGACAGATGGTCATGGAGCTGGTCCTGAAGCATTCGTTTCCTCGTGATCCTTTGATTCTCACTCAGCAGGAAGTGGGGTCGAATGCATTGGCTTTGAGTCCAATAATGGATGTGATCGGGAAGGAGAATGCTCGTGTGGAGTTCTCTTCCTTGCAGGTGATGCCAAGTGGGAGGAAACGAAAGGCTATGTCAATGTTGAGTAGGTTTGGGAAGAAGTTCTTAGCTCTTCCTGATTCAACGTTGGAGGTTGGAGAGAATGCTTCCCTGATTGTGCAACACAAAAATGGAAAATTGCTGGTCTCACCTAGAAAGAAGAAGATTGGGCATCCAAAGGGCAGCAAGAATAAGGTTAAAGTTACAGATGAATAGGAAGAGAAGAAGATCCGCAAGTATAAGAGGCGGGGAAAGGCTTTGAGTTTTGACTCAATTCTGGAGGTATCATGTAATGCCCCGTACCTTAAAAATTTTACTAGTTACATTTACCAATTTTGACCGAGGAGTTGACTTTCTATTTTGTCTGTTAAGTTGCAATTTTCCTTGAGAATGTCGTAGTATACGGAACATTGAGTTCGTGGATATGTAGTTTGTGTTAATTGGAGTTTTTATGAGAAAGTTTTGATCAGAAATAGAAATTACATGGTTTTTTTTTTTTAAAAGGTGAGTTTCTATTTGTGGAAAGGAGAAAACAAAAACAGAAAAGGAAGAGAGAGAAATCGGGAAACCTGATTCCAGTCCCTCCCCCCCTTCCTTCCTTCTTTCTTTTTCTCTTCTTTCTTTTATGCAAAATCGGAACCCCTTTTCCGGTGAAACCACCGCCACCGGCCGCACCACCGGCCATTAGAGGATCTTCTCTTCCTCCTCTTGCATCTAAGGTAAGATTTCTGAATTAGGTAACCTTGATTTGAGAAGAAATCGGTGAGGGATTTCAAGAAAAGGGAAAAATCGGGTTTTGTCTTGATCTCCGGTTTCCGGCTGGATTCCTTGAGGGTTTTGGTTGTTGGTGAGGTGTTGAATGTGTTCCTAACCTTGTTGCAGCTTGTTTTGATCTGTGGAGGAAGATTTGAAGGTGTTTAAGTGTGTGAACAGTAACATGAACAGTAACTATCAAATTCTTGGTTTTTGTTTGATTCCTCTAGCCAGTTCTGCTTGAATTTGGTTGTTGTTGCAGGTATAGAAGTTGATGGGTGTGTTGTTGAGATGATTTTGAGTTAAGTTTTAGGTTTGAGGTTGTTTGTTTTGAGATTTCTTGGAAATTTGATGTTGGTTAAGATTGTTTTGAATATTATGGTTTATACTTTTATGGGTGAAATCTCTTGGCTAAATGCTATTAGGGATATTGTGAAATTGAATATTTTTGTTGAGAATTAGAGATGGGAATGTGGAGATTTTGGAAAAGGGAATTATTTTATAAATTGGTGGTTAATTTTGGTTGAGGAATCGAAATAAAAATCAGTTGAGTTGTTAAGAGTTTTGAGGGCAATGAAATTTTAAGGAATTCCGAAATTTGAGATTTGAATCCTAAATTGGAGAATTGGTTGTTAGAAGAATTTTGAGTTTTGAGTAATAAATTTCGAGGGATTAAGCTTTGTTACTTAGATTAATTCCTTATTTAGGTTAATTATATTATGTCGATTGTTACAGGACGTACTGAGCCCTCGAGCGAGGAGGACACAGGCAGGCAGCAGGATTAGTTGCGAGACTCACCAGTGAGTGGACTTTTATTTTTATTTAAATAATGCATGCAGCATGGTATTAAGTTTAATGGAATACTATTTGAGTAAATATGGTTCATGGAAAGAAATGAATGTGAAGAAATGAACTGGCAAGGAGGCTATTTCCAGCGCATGCGTATATTACCTAGTTGGCAGTCCCTTCTAGGTAATAGTCTGGTTGGCAATCCCTTCCAGACTACATCTCGGTTGGCAGTCCCATCCAATGCGTCACCTGGTTGGCAGTCCCTTCCAGATGACATGAGGTAGTTAGTTGGCAGTCCCTTCTACCCACCGCCTCCTATTCCGGTTGGCAGTCTCTTCCAATGCTTCATCTGGTTGGCAGTCCCTCCCAGATGGCATGAGATGACTAGACAGCAGTCATTTCCAGTTATCAAATGAGTTTTCTTAAAAAGGAATGAGTTGGAAACATTGTGAAATCTTGATGCATATTGGTTTTGTTAACAAGAGAAATGGGGAAGCATTCAATTAATTGTTTCATAATTTGTTTCAGTTTAGTCCACTCACTCTAACGGTTTTTAAATGTTTTCCCCTGGGCCCTTCTTTTTCAAATGCTCAGATTTCAGTTTGGCCGAGATCGCGTCCAGGAACTAGAGGCTTTGGAATCAGCGCTTCTGTTTTGTCCGTAGGTTATTACTTAACCTACCTTGTATGATATCGGCTTAGTTATGTAGAATTGCTCTGATAACCCTTTTAAATTTGGAGAATGCTTTTGTTTGAGTGAGAATGTTATCGTACTGAAGTTGTGATGGAATTTGGACTTTCTGAATGTAACATATACACTTGGAATGTAAATACTGGAATGTGTATTTGAGTAGGAGTTTAATTTTAATCATGTCTAGGTTTTGTAAATTTTTGGGTAGCCTATTTTAGGGGAGGTTCTGCCGATTTTTCAGTAGGATTTCACTTAAAGTGGGTCCCACAGACTCGTATCCGGGTTTAGGGTGAAACTTGGGTCGGGTTTTATCATATCAGCTGATGTAGATGTGAATGTGCATGGAACAATGCAAGTAGGAGAGGATGAGTTGGTTCCATTTGTGGAGCCTCCGGTTGCAGAGGGAGAGGTGGAAGGTGAGGATTCACCTTCTATCAGTAGTTTAAATTTATTTTATTTTTGGGTCGCAAAAACCAGTGCCTTAGTTGTTACCTTTTTATGTCTGCTTCAAGGTTTCAGGTTTTTGTTAGAATAATGGTGCATGGATTTTCTAAAAGGTGGGTGTACTCGGGGCTATGTGGGATGCTATTTTAGAATAGGGTTTTGGTGGTTCTATGGAACGATTGCTTTCTGTCGACCCCATAGGGGTGTTTCGTTTTTGTACTGCTTACTGAATCTAATGAAAGGGTTGACAGGTTTGCGTTAAAAAAAAAAAGGTGCTTATACAATAAACTACGTTGCAGGACACACATCTTATTGTTCTGTATAATTTTTCCCCGAGACGAATCTTTTAAATGCTTGCAATCCCTTACATATAGAAGGCTAATTTTTCTGATATACACTGTGCATATAGAAAGAGAAAAATGAGTTGCTGTCAGTTGCTCATTTTATTGCAGTAAATCTAGGCGGTAATGATTCTGGTGAAAACAGTGTTTTCTTCTAGTTTCGTCCTATCAAACTTACCTTCACATTGAAGTTTAAACACATTAGTTGCTTCCATTCTCCAAAAGATCAGTTCATCAGTCTAGTCCTGTTCACGAGTTGCTCCGTACGATATTGAATGACTCTAAACAAGTTTCTATGTCTTCAAATTCACCAATACAAGAGACAGATGCTCTGCATAAACGTCATGAGTAAGAATTGAACTAATACATCATGATGAGTTGAAAACAAAGAAAGCATGTGTATTTGAATTTTAAACCAGTATGTAAAGTATGCTAAGTTGTTCTTTTGTATTCTTGGCCAGATTCTTGAGGAACTAGCAAAAGCCAAAACAGAGACAAGGGGACATATTTGAACTCCTCCAACAGAAGAAAACATGAATAATCAAGCAACCTCTATTGGACCAACAACTATGACTAATCTAACAGACTTAACAGAGACAGATCAAGAGCTCATATATAACAAATAGCAAATATGGGCACTGAGGAATGAGGATTATTATCATTACAAGCTTAATTACAGGCAGTTTCCAAATCAATAGAAATTGTTTGTGGCGTGGGCATATCCCTTCCCAATCAAGTAGTCATTTTTAGCGAGCGTTTCAACCTCTTTGTAAATGCGCTCCGTGGTCTAGAGCCACTTGACTTGGATAAATGAAGTTCACCATGAACCTTCATGTATAGTCCGTATCTAGATCCCTATAGAGATACGTAGTGACCACATTTGTAAGCTGCATGTTCAGTTATTCAGAAACTACCAAACTGATAGGGTAGTGGAGTGCAATGACATCCAATACGAGAGAATCTGTCTCATCGTAGTCGATTTCAGGGCGTTTTGTGAGAAGCCTTGCACCATAAGGCGAGATTGCCATCTCTTTTTCTCATCACACTTTCTAACGAAGACCCATTAGTCAACAGGTTTTATGTTAGGAGGTGTTGGCATCACTGGCTCAAAAACCTTCCTCTTCGTTAGAGAATCCATCTTAACCTGGATCGCATTTTTCCATTTAGGCCAAAACTTTCTACGTTGGCATTCATTCATCAACGAAGCGTGGTTCGATATCAATTGACTCAACAAACTCATGCGCAATGAAATGCGCAACTACATCATCAATTATGATGGAGTTTCTATCCCACGTCTCATGTACACTAGTATAATTTTCATAGAGCTCTATATTCTCAGGAATAGGTTTTGACGTTGAGGCATCCCCTAAAGATAACCATAACCTGGAAGATTCTCATGAGACGGATTTTGAGTGTCGATGATTCAAGGATTGGTTTGTGACAATGTATCATTCGAACCCACGGGCCTCCCATGCATTATAGCTGGGGCCATGGCTTATAACGCCAGAGTGCCACTTTCTTTGGCGTTGGCGCCATGCCTACCTCCATCTAGGGTGGCGCTACGTCCTCTCGTAGGGACGTCCTTCCTTGCAGGCTTGTTTGCAGCATATTTGTGTGATATCGTCACTTTAATAGGGATCCAGATGAGACTTAGTGGGGGCAGGCCACGACAATTTCTGTCGTTCCTGCTGAACATCCGTGTTCTTATCTCCCCCTAACTACAGGAAGACTGACTCATCAAAGTGACAACCCGCAAATCTAGCGGTAATGAGATCGCCATGCAAGGGCATTAAGTGGCGGATGATTGTTGGTTTCTTAAATCCAACGTAGTTGCCCATTCGTCTGTAAGGACCCATTATAGAGCGTTGTGGCAGCGCAATTGGCACATAATTTGCACACTCAAATATGCATAAGTACGATTTGTACCAAGTCACTAGCTGTAACGCAGAGGTAGATTGAGTGGCAGTGGGTCGTAGATGAATGAGCATAGCTGCATGCGATATTGCATCACCCCAAGCGGATGTAAGAAGATTGGTGCTATTTACCAATGTTCGGACTACCATAGTAGTCGTTTCCGCGAGACCATTTGGGTGTGTACATGGGAATGTGATGTCCAACATCAGTCCCATTGCAATATCCATCGAAAGTCTTTTGATGTAAACTCTTTAGCATAGTCAAATCCAATTGACTGAATAGGATGATCTGGGGAGTGAGCCCGTTGTCATATGATATGTGCTAGGAGTGTAGCATAAGCAGCATTACAAGTGGACACAGGCACAACACGTGACCAGCGTGTTTGCGTGTCAACCAACATCATGAGATATTTAAACATCCGTAAGTTGGTTGAATCAGTCCACAGAATCCCCACGGATTCGATGTAAAACCAGAATGAGTATTTTCATATCCTTTGCATAGGATGTCTCAGTCCTAATTTCCTGAATGAACATGCTTTGTAAAATGAGCGAGGGGCCTTAGAAGCAACCAATGAGGATTTTGGTTGGGCTTGAGCGTTTGTAGCGCTATTAGAAGCAAAATGTGTGACTACATCTCCCATCATGGTGAGGGAGCCATGGAAATTAGCATGTATGGCGTCATGGCCACTAGGAGGAACAACCATGGCGTTATGCTCATGGTTGGCGCCATTTATGGCGTCATTAGATTCTTGCTTCATTATGCTCAAAAGGATGGATGTTCGTGTGAAGTCTTTAGTAGACGGATCATTATATCATGACTAGGATGATTTATCCTGTCGTGATAAAGCCAATATGAGTCTAAATCCAAGAGATCTTCTCTCATAACTTTTATTGGATTAATAGCTCGAATAGTGACATAGAGTTCACTAGAGAGACACATAAACTTCTCTAAGATGCGCATTTGTTCGCAATCATTAGAGGTATTGCAAAGGAACTCATTTCCGTTCTCTACATGCGTTTTTGCATGAAATCCGTTGGCTACTCATAGGTGCGATTTGCCTTAGGAGCATAGAGAGTTTTGCGACAGTAATCAAGGTGCCTTTTGGCAAGGGAACTTGGGCTATTCCATGTCCTTGAATCAATATTGATGGCCCAGCCATCGTAGTCACAAAGTAATATGCTCAGAATCAAAATTGAGTCATAATGAAAAGAACTAGAAATTTTATTCATAAGCCAACAGAGTACATCATTGTCTCTTAACCATTAGGAGAATCTAATCCAAATGTTAGCTAATGCAAAACAATGGTAGTCGTCTAACTTCTTTCGGTAATTCCAAAATAAATGTGACCAGGTGAGTAGAGAGATGTCGGTGGAGCAAGGCTCGCTTAAGTACCACTAATCTCAGAACCTTCCTAGACATCACGCTTACTTTGGGTGAGCCTACTTTGAAGAAAGACTAAACCATTGGCATTTACTACAAAGTATATGGCAATTGCCTATTACATCTCTTGGAAAAATAAAGACTTAAACAGAATTGGAGATCTATTGATCCCAGCCAGATTTGTAGTCTTCAACTCTTCACTCTAGATCATCTTCTTGATCTTCTTGTTCCACATAGTGAGCTTCTCTTACTTCACAATATGCTTTGTAGGCGGTGACAAGTTATTTACGAGCTCTACAAATGTGTGCCCAATGATCAGATACTCCACATCGAGAACATACATCTCTTCTCTCAGACTCCATTGATTGAGGTTCTTTGAAAGCGTCCTTTAGATGGCTCCTAATGTTGGTGGGGCCACCAACATGGCCAGAGGCGTTGCCTTCCTCTCTCTTTCCACGTTTACCTTTTTGGTTCCGTGTTAGCCTATTTTGGAAGTTACCTTCCCAAGTAGAGCGATTATATGGACCAGAATGTCCAGAAGTATCCCTAAGATTAGGGTTTCGCTCTTGGCGCCCTCTTAAAGGTGCGCCCTCTTAAAGGTGCGACTATATGCTCTGTTTCCACGAATCTCGAATTATAGTTCTTCACAAGGATATTGTCATGCTTTTCAGCGACATTCATAGCTCCAATGAGCACATGAAACCTTGTGATCCATCTTGTATTAACATCGATTCTATAGTTCTTAGTATCCATCAACGTAGAGACGGGGAAGGTAGAGAGAGTCTTCTCAATCAACATCGCATCTGTGATCTCTTTACCACAGAATTCCATTAAGGATTTAATGCGAAATGCTTCCGAGTTATAGTCAAGAACTGACTTGAAATCACAGAAGCGGAGGCTATGCCATCTCACTTCTAGGTCGGGAAGCAAGGAGTCACAAACGTTGCCAAATCTTTTTTCGAGTGAGACCCACAACCTTCTAGGGTCTTCTTCGTTCATATACTTGTACTAGAGCGAATCATCCATATGACGAGTCATTAGGATGATGTCTTTCCCCTTATTTGCCTCTAAGGCTGCTCTATTTGCTTCCAAAGCTTGAGCTTGCTCAATAGTTAGCACGTCCTGGTTAGGCTCGAGAATCATATCCAGGATTCTATCAGCCTTGAGATGCTGGCGGATATCACGAACCCACCTGTGATATCCAGAGCCAGTTGTTCCCAATGGAGCAAAGTCCAATTTGTTCAGGTTACTCATCCTGAAAGAGAGCAAGAAATTAGGGTTAGTTTCGGAGCGAAATAGGCTACCACGAAAACATATGAAATTTCTAAGCGTAATCGCTTCCAAGAAATTAGGAATTTCCGAGCATAGTCGCTTCCAAGAGATATTGGATTAGATCGAAACAATGATGTAAGTGGTCGATCATAAATTCTCTACAAAATCTAAGTTTGGAGATCTCAACAAGCTCTAAGCTTGGAGTGAGCACGAACCCCCACAGTTCGGCTTAATTTGGTCTCCCCTATAATGAAGAAAGGAGGGTAGAAGAAGGGAGGTTGCAAGGCCCCGAAAAAGAAGAGAAATTGAATTTAAAAACTCTAAAAACGGGAACGTTTAATAAAAAATACCTCGAAATAGGTCGCCGGAAAATTTGGCAGGAAAAAGTCGCCGGAAAAAGTGCTGGGAAAAGTCGCCGGCGGTTGCCTGAAAGTTGACAGGAAATGGTCAACCGGCATTGACCTGAGTTGACAGGTGCTAACGTGGCTGCTGACGCGGACACTGGTGCTGACTGGACGCTGACGCAAGCGTTGACGTGGCAGTACTGATGTGGCGCCTGAGGTGGATGACGTCAGTGGGCCACATTGTTGGGCTTCTGGGCTGCGCTGTGCTTCTGGGCTTCGCTGCGCTTCTGGGCCTTGTCGATCCTTCTGGGCTGGGCTTACAGGGACAGGGCAGAGAGAGAATCTGCAAGCTGAAGGTGAGGCGGCGGTTCAGGGCAGGTGGACTGCTAGTGAGCGGTTCAGTGACCTTTTGGCCGGTTCAGGTGGTGAAATTTCCGGTTTCGGGTTTCTGGGGTGGAGACGCTGCAGGTGGTGGAGTATGGCTGCAGGAGGTGGTGAGGAAGTCTTCGAACCGGGCAGAGAGGATTTCGGTATTTTAATTTTTTTATTATGAAATGACCATTTTAGCCCTCAAAAGTCAAACTTAACGTCCAATTTGGACGGAATAGTAGAAATTGGACACGGCTGATTGAAATTGGAAAGTTTAGGGGGTAAAAATTCAAAATTGAAATTAGAGGGGGTGAAATGATGACACCCCAAACCTCTGGGGGGTAAACTGAAATTAATCATATATATATATATATATATATATACGTGAAATATATATATTTTGGTGGATTTATGAAAATAATATGCATGAATGATGCTTTTTATTGTTTTTGGTTGTGGCTTTTCGGAAAACAAATGGTTGTGAAATGATGATTTCAATTGTTTTGAAAAGCGTAGAGATTTGTGTAACATTTTGGGTCCAATGAGACTCCTTTAAATGTTTTATTCCGAGGGACTGTGCGGCCCGAGGATTTAATGTCACAAGTTGACTGTTGGCAGTATATCGTAAGATTGAACTTTGGCTGGGTGACAGGTTACGATTAAGTTAGAGCTCTAGTATGTTTGCCAGTGTAATTCATGGGGTAGCAGTGCGATGTTATATCTAACTCATTAATTTGTGTTTTTAGGGAACAAGGTGTGAGTTGCTTCCTTATTAACAGTTTTTAAGGGGACAAGGTATGAGTTGTTTTCCTTATTAACAATTTGATAGAAATCAAGGAGTGAGTTGCTTTCTATGTTACGATTAATAGGAAATCAAGGTGTGAGTTGCTTTCCTTATTTCGTGATTTGAATAGGAAATCAAGGTGTGAGTTACTTTCCTTATTTCGTGATTTGAATGGGAAATCAAGGTGTGAGTTGCTTTCCTTATTTCAGAAATTTGAAAGAAAACAAGGCGTGAGTTGCTTTCTTTGGGTGGTGTTTAAGGCGTGAGTTGCTTTCTTTGGGTGGTGTTTAAGGAAAGTGATTCACACGTAATTTACGTGTGTTTTTAGCCCTAATTATCTTGAAATTAGCGAATACTCAAGCATTATTTCGTAGTGTTACTTTGTTTTCTTCATTTGTAGGAAATTATGGTCAAGAGAGGAAAAAGACGAAAGAAATAGCGAATTCGAGCAAAAATGTCAACTCCGACTAAAGGAAGAAAAGTCAACTGGTTGACCATCCAGTCAACTAATTTAACTTGGCCCAATAGTAAGAAGTCCAAGGCCTAAGACCAAAGAAGCACACTTGTGAAGACCTAAGCCCATTTGTATTACATATTTGTATTCAAATTTTAAATTCAAAATTGAAGTAATGACAATAATAATTAGTAGACCACGCACCTCACACACATCACACATGTAGATATAGATATTTATTTGTGTTCACACTAGACACACACTCACTTACACTTTTACCCTCTGGTTTTCTTTATATTTTCCAAATTATTTTCTAATATTCTAATTCTCTACATTTTTATTAGGTTGTTTTAGTCTTTTCATTTTACCCATTTTCTACTTGTTTTGAGCCCTCGGATCTAGGGTACAAGTCTAGTCTTGACCCTTGAACCCAATGGGGTATTTAAGCATCTTTGCACACACATTTCACAAGCTTAAGACTCATTTTTCTACACCCTAGGCCTTTTGGCCGAATTTGGGACTTCTCTGACAGTACCCGCCCCGGATTTCACCTTGAAAATCCAAAGTGGCCCTGCAGGGTCCACCTCAGAAGAAATTTTACAAAAAATTTGGCGGAACTCCCTCTAAAAGTGGACTACCCAAAAACCTGTAGAAAGACATTTACACTTCTAAAATAATCCACCCTTATTCTTTTAGAGCCACCATGCTCCCTATATCACAACATCTCCCATTTCACAAACAATTCTGAACTTAAGAATATTAATTTCATAGGTTATCAGAGCAATCTAATGTACAGGCGTACAAGAGAATAGAATACAAGATAAAAGACCGATACTTTTATAATGCGGAAGCTATGACAGCTATGCCTCAACCCCAAGTACGCTTGACCTCAAGCTAAACTGGCTTGCAAACTGGGTATTTAAAACCGAAGGACCTAGGGGAAAACATTTAGAAATCGTTAGAGTGAGTGGATGAAAAATAAGTAATTTCAAATGAATAAGTAAAACTTAATGCTTTCCCAAGTTATTCTCTAAAACCTCTTCTGTAGTAACAATCATGGAAATACTTTTAATCTTCATCTTTACTGCAATCTTAATCACGTAAAAAAAAAAAGCATCTTGTAATCTCTTAAAATCTCATCCTCAATCATTTTTAAAACATCTTTTTCAAGAGGTTCGTTTGATGACTAGAAAGGACTGCTGTCTAGTCATCTCATGCCATCTGGGAGGGACTGCCACCTAGATGACGCATCGGAAGAGACTACCAACCGGAATAGGAGGCGGTGGATAGAAAGGACTGCCAACTAACCACATGTAGTTAGAAGAGAATACTAACTAACTACCTAATGTCATCCGGAAGGGACTGCCAACCAGGTGACGCATCGGAAGGGACTGCTAACTGGGATGTAGTTTGGAAGGGACTGCCAACCAGGCTATTACCTAGAAGGGACTGCCAACTAGGTAATGCATGCATGCGCTGACTGATAGCCTCCTCAATAAACTGGAAACAACCTCTTTCAATTACTTGCTTTCGGAAAGAAACTCGATATTACTTCAATAAATTATTAATAATTCACCGAAAGCATAACTCAGGATTATCTCGCTAACTTAAACCTCAATATCTCAATAAATCATCGAAAGCATAAATCAAATACTCTGTAAATCAATAAATGCTTTCGGAAAGAAATCTCAATCTAACTTCAAGGCTGATAAGTGCGGAGTTCAAAACTCAATAAATCTCGATAATTCAATCATGCTCAAATATTCGATGAAACATTCGTACTCGTGAATCCTCATAAAAACCGATATTCGAAATCAATAATTCTCATAATATTTTCTTAATCAGTCACTTCCCGAAAATCATTTCCCAACTCAATAACTCATAAATAAATAGCTTGAAAAATCTATTTAAAGCCCTCGGGAAGGAAATCCACTAAAAAAATCCCGTAACTCATAGAGCATAATAAATCTCAAGAAATCAAGCTCATAAAATCATAACACTCTATAATTCAAATAATAAATTAAACCTCAATCGGAAAAATAATTATATACTTCATGCACATTTAATTTAAAATAAATGTCCACTCACAGTACTATTTAGGCCATCACGCATACGAGTTCTCTCATTGAGCAATAGCTCGGTATATCGCCCTATACACAATTAAAATTCGTGAATAACGATTCGGCAATTAAATACGATTCCTAAAATCAAATCCTCATAATCATATCTTCACTTCTTCTCGGATTCAACCCAAATTATACCACTAATACCAATTCGTGAATTTAAAGGTTCCAAGGCAGAGATATCCGATAGTCGGATTCTCGTAAATCGGTAATGGAATTCTAAATTCCGGAAATTTCATAATCAACACAACTTTTCTTCAATTCCAACCAAATTCACATTTACGAGCTCTACATCAATTATAGGATTTAATAGGCTAAAAAATCAAAGTCAGAAAACTGCCCTACGTGCCTCCATGCGCCACCTACTGTGGCGGCGCGTGGGGCGGCCACCACCTCTGATGGCCACCAAATTTTGGCAGCAGCAACATCACAATAGACCCAACAAGTTTCTCAACTACAACACATTCCAATTTTCCCTTTAAGTGCTCGAAATTGGCTAGTGAAGAAAACCCAGAAAATCCAAGAACCCTAGGATTGGGTTTTGATCGATTCTCCCTCTACACTGCAAATCGTGGCTCAAGGCTAGGGGGAAAATGATCCTTGGTGAAAACCGCACATTTGACGCCGGTTTGGTGGCTAGAGACTGTCGGGATCGCCGGAAATCGACGAAACTTCCAAATTGCTACAGTGAGCTTTATGGCTCAAATCCGAGCTCCTCCGGCCGAGTCATCGAAAAACACCACCGCAGGTGTGACAAAGAGGAGGAGGCGAACTTGCCGGTGCTCGGATTCAGTCGTGGGGTGGCCGGAGGAGGAAGAAATCGTGGAGGAAAAATCGGGCCGAAGAGGAGGAAAGGATCGGGGGAGAGGAGAGAGAAAACTCGATAAGTTTCCGAAAATGGAAACTTACCACAGTAGTTTCCACCTTTTATAGAAACTTACTATGAATAATAACTTTCGTATTTCGCTCATAACTTTGGCATACGAACTCCAATTTTTACGTACCACATATGCACGCGCTCGGTTTAATGTCCTCTACAACTTTCATGAATAACATTTTCTCAAATTTTGACCCGACCAAAAAGTCAACTTTTAGGGCCACTACAAGTACTGAAACGACATTAAAAGTGAAAGTAAAGATCGTTTCCCGTCCAAATGACTAGTAAACCGGTGAATTCAAGTTTGGGACGTTACATTCTCTCCCTTCTCACCTCTTCTTCTCTTCTTCATCCCCCATTATTCACATATACCGTTGCACAATGAGGAGGCACACATATTTCCGGTATCTAGGCCACCATCTCTACACCATGGCTTCGTAAGGGTAGCAAGAGAAGCCTTGAAGTTATGGCAATAGCTAGTGACAAGCTTTGCCTTAACTTTCATGGATTTCTCCTCTCTTTCCCTCTTCTTTCTCTCTCTTATTTCTTGCTTGTGGTGTGGTTTGATGTGTATTGATATATACTTGTGTGTGACATCTCATGGTTTTAGGGTTTTGAAACCCAAGTTTAGTTTTGTATGGTTTTGTTGAGGAATTAATAAAATTGATGTTTATTCATATGATTTGTGTACTCTTGCTTTAATTTCTTCACTCTAGATGTATGGTTTAGGTTTTCGTCTCTTTAATCTATGTTTGGTGTGTTGGAATTGGAATATTAAATTGGGGAATTTATATTTCAATTTAAATTATGGCATGAGTATGATGGAATTTGCCCATTGCATATCTTTATTTCCTTTTGGATTTCTTAGATTGTAGTTCTCCAATCACCCAATTTTGAGTATTATTACCCTTGATTGTTGGAATAGTATTCGGAATTGTTGGGTAGGGTAATTGTTATCACAAGTACTCTTTTTGACCTTATTATTCGTGGTGATGGTTGCTAGAGTGTGTTACAATCGATTGTGGGAACATAAAACATTTAGTTTTGAGCACTTGTGGCCCTAACAAGGCATAAGGTTTGAGACTAGTATAGGGTAGCCAAAAACTACGTATTCTTTCATCTTGTTGTTTTTGCTCAGGGTTTGACTACTATTTTATGACAATCAATTTAGCTTTCTTTTCGACCTCTTAATGCTAAATGGAAATCAGACAAAACATTTGAAGCATCATTTGAATTAATCATCATCATTCCATATGATTTTAGATTTGTGCGGAGAACCTTGAGTTCCATGGTGACCCTTGATGCGATGCATCCCATCCTTCTATCTATCTTATTTTTATGTCGTAGTTAGTTAGTTTATTTATCATTTATGGAAAAAAAAACATTGTGACTTTCCCACTACCATTCATTTGTAAATCCATGTGGGGATGAGCATTACAAGCACTTTTGTTTGTTTCACGGCCCTATCTAGGCCTTGCTTGGTGCAAGGCCGTCTATGTGATTTTGTGTGATGCAAAGTCATGCTTGAATGAGGCTCGGTGCCTTGTTTAGCATTTTTTCTATTTTTATTTGTTTGTGCAAGTGATTTTTAGTGACCTAGAACCATAGGATTCTGAGCTAGCTCGTAATCCCCAAGGTACGATAAACCGGGACGTAAATACTTCCCATCTTTGATGACTGTGTTGATTGTTACGCGATAGGCGAATGAAAAAAAGCTCAAATTAAAAATCAAGGTGTGAGTTGCTTTCCTTATTTCGTGATTTGAATGGATTGAAAGAAAATAAGGTGTGAGTTACTTTCTTTGGATGAGTTTTAAGGAACCAAGGAGTGAGTTGTTTTCCTTAGTTTTGGTGCGAGTTGAGTTGGGGTGGTTTTGAGTTACTCATATGGGCTTGCAATTGATTACCGGGTTTGTTGTGTGGCAACCCGGTGCACCATTCAAACGGTGTAGGAGTTAATCCTGCAGGTTAGGATAATCGTGGTTGAAGCTGAGGTAGCGTCTTTACAGCTTTACGGTAGGAAACCATTTTTGTGACTTTACTGTTGATAAAGACTTCCGTTGTGCAGTTAGCTCTAAAGAGCATTTACGTTTTATTTTGTTATTGACAATTTAATTCGTAAGCTTATGTAATATATGGCTCTACGGAGCGAGTCAATATTGACATAGTGGGTTCAGGACATCAAAATTTATTTAATTTAAAGGGAAAAAGTTTCCAGGTATTTTGTATTGATGACTGAACGATCACGCATGTATAATTATGAGATTATATATCGATTTTTATTTGTGTTAAAAATCAGGGGCGTGACAAATATAACAGCCTTAACAGAGACATGTCAATAACTGGAGGATTATTATTATTACAAGAACATCTAGAAGTTCTTAATCACATGCAGTTTCCCATATCAATAGAAATTGTATGTGCATATGACAATTTACACAATGTATACTACGCATTACATTTAAGAGCCAATTGAGAAATCTCTTTCTTTTTTGGAGAAGAACTGAGGAAACTCTTCTGGATTGAATTGGCGGTGGAACAATCTGATTGCCAGTTTGAAATAAAATAGAAGAAAATCAGTGAGCAATATAATGAGTGTCTCAATAAATTACATTACAGTACACTTTCTAATGATTATAATAAGAAATAATGAACCATAAAAAATTAATGCAAAAAAAAAAAAATTCAGAATTGTATAAATCAAGTCAAAATATAAATTAACATTTATAATATATAAATATTTGTAATGCTGTCTTTTTTCTCAATTTCTTTTGAATACCTGTTTTTACCTGTAATTTGTATTATTAGACTTTCACAAAACAAGTCAAATTCACCAAGTCAATCTCTAGCCAAGGGGCTAGGGGCTACCTTTAACCCCTCGAACCTCTGTTTTCCATCTCCAATAGAAGAGTCATGCTATACTAATAACAAATTTGATGGGCTAAAAAGTCAAGGGTTGAGTTACATTTAACCCTTGGTTTAGCCCTCAACTGATGGAGTGAAACCCATCAACTTATGGAACACACAAAACAGATGAGATTTTTCGGAAAATATGGAGGACTAAGATTAATTGCCGTTGAAATCCAACGCTTAAGGATGCTAGATGATGTCCAATTAAAAAAAAAAAGATAACAAAATAATGCCCATAAGTACCCATATCATCTCGTTATAATTTCTCACATTCTCTCACATTTTTTTAGGTATAAGAGGATATAAAATCTAATGAAAAATATGAACAATTGCTTATAAAGCGACACGTGACACTATCATATATGAAAATTAGTAAGATTTCATCAGAAAAATAACTATATAACATTAGAAATAGTATGAATTACTATATATTTGAAAAGCATAATAAAAAATAATAAAATATTTAGTATTTAAATTTATAGCATTTAAGTATTGCAAGTAGTATTTCATCAGAAAAATAACTATATTGTTCAAGGAAAACCTAATTTGTGTTTAGCCCAAACTCTAGGTTACTTGACCTAGTGGTAATAGGATTTAATTAGAAGGATATAGAATGTAGAATTACTTTCATTGTATGATTGAGATTCTATGCATTGTAATCCTCTATATAAAGAGGACCCTATTATCAATGAGAATACACAGCGATTATCTCTCAATTTATGATTCCCTAAAACACGTTATCAGCACGAGCCCTAACCCTAGCCCTAAAAACAAAAACTCTTCTCACAAAAACAGCCGCAAGCTCCTAGCCCTTGCTAGCCATGCCGTAAGCTGCCCCTGCAGCCCTTGCGCACCCATGTGCCACCTACTGCCCATGCAGCATTGCGGCACTCCTGCTGCCCCTGCAGCATAGCAGCTCGCTCGTTCTTGTGCAGATTAGCCTTCTTGCACTCCCCGAAACGTCTTGTTCGGGACCTCTGATCAAAATACTTTCTTCATAAAAGTTGTTCATATATATCTCCTCTATCTGATCTCAAAATTTCAGCCCTATTGGAATCGTTGTGAGACCTGTACAGTATTCAAGGTTGGAGCTGTTCAGCATGCTCGTTCCTGTGCATATCAGTCAGTTTACAAGCCCCGAAACTTCTATTTCGGATTTTCAGATCAAAATTCTTCCTTCATAAAAGTTGTTCACCTCGCTCTCTTATTTCTGACTTCCAAATTTCAGCCCTATTGGAGACATTTTGTGACCTGTACACCAATCGGAGTGGTAGCTGTTTAGAAGCGAATCAGCTCCGAATTTCAACAAGTTTGATTCGCCTAGAACTGAAGCTTGTTTGCAATCCTACAATGAGGATCGAATGCGATCTGCAATCCTAAGAGGTATGGTTTACTAAAATTTCCCATTTTTGAGTTTTTTTTTTTTTTTCAATTTCTCTTCTTTTTCTCGGGGACTTGCAACCTCCCTTCTTCTACCCCCCTTTCTTCATTATAGGGGAGACCAAATTAAGCCGAACTGTGGGGGTTCGTGCTCACTCCAAGCTTAGAGCTTGTTGAGATCTCCAAACTTTGAGTTTGTAGAGAATTTATGATCGACCACTTACATCATTGTTTTGATCTAATCCAATATCTCTTGGAATCGAATTTCTTGGAAGCGATTACGCTTAGAAATTTCATATGTTTTCGTGGTAGCCTACTTCGCTCCGAAACTAACCCTAATTTCATGTTCTCTTTCAGGATGAGTAGCCTGAACAAATTGGACTTTGCTCCATTGGGAACAACTGGCTCTGAATATCACAGATGGGTTCGTGATATCCGCCAGCATCTCAAGGCCGATGGAATCTTGGATATGATTCTCGAGCCTAGCCAGGACGTGATAACTGTTGAGCAAGCTCAAGCTTTGGAAGCAAATAGAGCAGCCTTAGAGTTAAATAAGGCGAAAGCCATCATCCTAATGACTCGTCATATGGATGATTCGCTCCAGTACAAGTATATGAATGAAGAAGACCCCAGAAGGCTGTGGGTCTCACTCGAAGAAAGATTTGGCAACGTCCGTGACTCCTTGCTTCTTGACCTAGTAGTGAGATGGCATAGCCTCCGCTTATGTGATTTCAAGACAGTTCTTGACTATAACTCGGAAGCACTTCGCATTAAATCCTTAATGGAATTCTGTGGTAAAAAGATCACAGATGCGATGTTGATTGAGAAGACTCTCTCTACCTTCCCCGTCTCTGCATTGATGGTTGCTAAGAACTATCGAATCGATGTAAATGCAAGATGAATCACAAGGTTTCATGAGCTCATTGGAGCTATGAATGTCGCTGAAAAGCATGACAATATCCTTGTGAAGAACTATAATTCGAGATCCGTGGAAACATAACATATTCTGGAATCCAATTATAGTCGCACCTCTAAGAGAGGGAGCCAAGAGCGAAACCCTAATCTTAGGTATACTTCTGGACATTCTGATCCATATAATCGCTCTACTTGGGAAGGTAACCGCCAAAATAGGCGAACGCGGAACCGAAGAGGTAAACGTGGAAAGAGAGAGGGAGGCGACGCCTCTGGCCATGTTGGTGGCGCCACCAACACTAAGAGCCATCTAAATGACGCTTTCAAAGTGCCTCAATCAATGGAGTTCGAGCAAAGAGATGTATGTTCTCGATGTGGAGTGTCTGAGCATTGGGCACACATTTGTAGAGCTCGTAAAGAACTTGTCACCGCCTACAAAGCATATTGTGAAGCAAGAGAAGCTCACTATGAGGAACAAGAAGATCAAGAAGATGATCTGGAGTGAAGGGTTGAAGACTACAAATCTGGCTGGGATCAATAGATCGCCAATTCTGTTTAAGTCTTTATTTTCCAAGAGATGTAGGCGATTGCCATATTACTTTTTATTGGATTAGATTTTCTTTGATCAAAGAAACAATGATGTACTCTGTTGGCTTATGCATAAAATTTCGAGTTCTTTTCATTATGACTCAATTTTGATTCTGAGCATATTACTTTGTGACTACGATGGCTGGGCCATCAATATTAATTCAAGGACATGGAATAGCCCAAGTTCCACTTGCCAAATGGCACCTTGATTACTGCTGTCACAGAAACTCTCTACGCTGTTAAGGCAAATCGTACCCTATGAATAGCCAACGCATTCCATGCAAAAATGCATGTAGAGAACGGAAATGAGTTCCTTTGCATTACCTCTAATGATTGCGAACAAAGGCGCATCTTAGAGAAGTTTATGTGTCTCTCTAGTGGATTCTATGTCACTATTCGAGTTATTAATACAATAAAGTTATGCGAGAAGATCTCTTGGATTTAGACACATATTGGCTTTGTCACGACAGGATAGATCATCCTGGTCATGATATGACGATCCGTCTACAAAAGACTTCACATGGACATCATTTCTTTCGAGCGAAACGAAGCATGAATCAAAAGTTGATTTCTAGACTAAGTGTGACCGACACAGCTGCCTAAGGCACCGCCTCCGTCCACCACCAGCCTAGGGCTGGTGTAGTCCCTATCCATGATGCCATGGATAGCGTCCATCATGATGATGGCTCCCCAGGTGATATTGTTATCACCAACTTGCTTCACATAGCGTTTCAAACGCTTAGGCCTAACCAAAATATTCAATGGTTGCTTCGAAGGTCTCTCGCTCGTTTTGCAAAGCCCGTTCCTTAGGGAAATTAAGACGGAGACCGTCCTATGTAAAGGATATGACAATACTCATTCTGTTCTTACAAAGAATCCGTAGGGATCTTGTGGATTGATTCAACCAACTTGCGGACGTTTAAATATTTTATGATGTTGGTTGACACGCAAACACGCCGGTCACGTGTTGTGCCATTGTCCACCTATAAATGCTGCATACGCTACACTCCTAGCACATATCATACAACAACGGGCTCACTCCCCAGATCATCCTATTCAGTCAATTGGATTTGACTATGCTAGAGAGTTTACATCGAAAGACTTTCGATGGATATTGCAATGGGCTTGATGTTGGACATCACATTTCCATGTACACACCCAATTGGTCTCGCGGAAACGACTACGATGGTAGTCCGAACATTGGTAATGCGCACCAATCTTCTTACATCTGCTTGGGGTGATGCAATATCGCATGCAGCTATGCTAATTCGTCTACGACCTACCGCCACTCAATGTACCTATGTGTTACAGCTAGTGACTAGGTACACGTCTTTTGTACTTACGCACATTTGAGTGAGCCATTTATGTGCCAATTGCGCCGCCACAACGCTCTATGATGGGTCTTTACAGACGAATAGGCAACTACGTTGGATTTGAGACTCCAACAATCGTCCGCCACTTAATGCCCTTGCAAGGCGATCTCATTACCGCTAGATTTGCGGGTTGTCACTTTGATGAGACAGTCTTCCCGTCGTTAGGGGGAGATAAGAACACAGATGTTCAACAGGAACGACAGGATTTGTCATGGTTTGTCCACACTATGTCTCATCTTGATCCCTATTAAAGTGACAAGATCACACAAATATGCTGCAAACATGCCTGCAAGGAAGGACGTCCCTACGAGAGGACGTAGCGCCACCCTACACGGAGGTAGGCATGGCGCCAATGCCAAAGAGAATGGCACTCTGGCGTTACAGGCCATGGCCCCAGCTAGGATGCATGGGAGGCCCGTGGGTTCGAAGGATACTTTGGCACATTCCAATCCTTTGATCATCAAGACTCAAAATCCGTCTCATGAGTATCTTCCGGGTTATGGTTACCGTTGGGGGACGCCTCAACATCAGAACCTATTCCTGAGAATATAGAGCTCTATGAAACTTACACTAGTGTACATGAGACGTGGGATAAAAACTCCATCATAATTGATGATGTAGTTGCGCATTTCGTTGTTGAGTCAGATGATATCGAACCACGCTCCGTTGATGAATGAATACCAATGTAGAGAGTTTTTGGCCTAAATGGAAAGATGCGATCCAGGTTAAGATGGATTCTCTAACGAAGAGGAAGGTTTTCGAGCTAGAGATGCCAACACCTCCTAACATAAAACCTGTTGACTAATGGGTCTTCGTTAGAAAGCGTGATGAGAAAAAGAGATGGCAATCTTGCCTTATGGCGCAAGGCTTCTCACAAAACGCGTTGGAATCGACTACGATGAGACATATTCTCTCGTAATGGATGTCATTGCATTCCACTACCCTGCAGTTTGGTAGTTTCCGAATAACTGAACATGCAGCTTACAAATATGGTCACTACGTATCTCTATAGGGATCTAGATACGGAATATACATGAAGGTTCATGGCGAACTTCATTTACCCAAGTCAAGTGGCTCTAGACCATAGAGCGCGTTTACAATAAGGTTGAAACACTCACTAAAGTGACTACTTGATTGGGAAGGGATATGCCCACGCGTTTCTATGACAAGTTTCGGATTCAATCGTGGTTCATGTTGGACATGATCTTCATTAGAAGCCCTTAAAGAGTTAAGGGAAACCGCTGAACACTTGAAATCCGAGTTTGAGATGAAGGATTTTGGGAAAACACGATTATGTCTCGGTTTGGAACTTGAGCATCGTGTCGATAGATGCTTAGGCATTTTGACAAGGTCAAGCCTTCAAGCACCCCCATGATCGTCCGTAGTCTTGATCCTGAAAAGGATCCTCTTCGTCGAAAGGATGATGACGACGAAGATGTGCTAGAGGCAGAAGTGCCTTACTTAGTACAATAGGCGCATTATTGTACTTATCCCAATGCACAAGATCGGACATCTCATATGTTGTGAACTTGTTAGCTAGATATAGCTCTGCGCCAATGCGACGCCATTGGATTGGTGTCAAAGATATCTTTCGATATTTGAGATGTATGAGTGATATGGGCTTGTTCTATCCTACAAAGAGATGATGGATTCGGACCCATCACACACCAGGTACGCCGCCAACCCTGGCTTGCGTCCACTATCCCCATCCCAAAACGACATGTGTTTTGGAAGGTTTTGCTGATGTTGGGTATCTCTCTGACCCACACAAAGGTCATTCCCAATCCGGTTAAGTGTTCACCATGGGAAAAGACCGTGACATCTTGGAGGTTTACAGAATAGACCCTAGTCGCTATATCTTCGAATAATACAGAGATCATTGCTCTTCATGAAGTGGTTCGTGAATGAATATGGATTGGATTCATAATTACGCATGTTCGAACAATTGTGGTTTGAAGTCTACCACAGATGAGCCTACGAGAATTTAGGATAATGCTGCTTGTTTTGAACAAATGAGTCAAGGCTACATCAAAAGCGATAACACCAAGCACAATCAGCAACAACAGACTCTCCTCAAGATCAAAGTGAACTAGATTCAATCTGAGAACAGTGAGGCAGACTTGTTTACTAAGTCATTGCCCAAATCAACGTTCGAGAAACATGTGGCAAGAATTGGCTTGCGGAAATTATATGAACTCCCATGATCGTAGTCATCAGGGGGAGACGCAGAAATCAGGGGGAGATGTCTACATGTTCACCTCGAAACGTGAAGGGTGTGTTGTGCTCTTTTTCCCCTTCGACCGAGGTTTTTTTTGTCCCACTGGGTTTTTGTTACTCGGCAAGGTTTTTAACGAGGCAACGAGAGAAGCACCGCGTTTGGGCAACACAAGGGGGAGTGTTCAAGGAAAACCTAATTTGTGTTTAGCCCAAACTCTAGGTTACTTGACCTAGTGGTAATAGGATTTAATTAGAAGGATATAGAATCCTAATCAATGTAGAATTACTGTCCTTGTATGATTGAGATTCTATGCATTGTAATCCTCTATATAAAGAGGCCCCTATTATCAATGAGAATACACAGCGATTAACTCTCAATTTATGATTCCCTAAAACATATATAACATTAGAAATAGTATTAATTACTATATATTTGAAAAGCATAGTAAAAAATAATAAAATATTTAGTATTGAATTTTTTTTTTTTTTGAAAAAAAGGGTTGGTGTGGCTGCCCTCAAGCCTTGATTAATGAAACAGTCGAATACAAGGGGGGGACATTGAGCCTAAACCCCTGATTACAATAGGCACTTAGAGTACATCCTGAAATAATATCATGAAACTCTACTAAACACTTGTATTCAAACAGGCACATACTAGCAAAGAACGCGCTCCAGACGGCTCTATTTGCTTCGCAGCGGTGACACAACAGAAAGATAACTCGATCTGCAACTCGAATACAGCATAGCATAATTTCCATAATCACAGCTTTCCCACCATGTTGCCACTGAAAAATATATCCAGTGACACTTAGTCTCACCCTGCCACTAGGAGGTAGCGACCATTTGACGAAGCAAGGAACTCGCCGCCTACCTAGAGCAGACAAGGTACTTTGAGTGCACCCACTGGCAAAAGGCCCGACTAACTCTACACAACATATGCAGAGACTTATTACTCGCAAAACGCGCAATAAAACTAAACAACATAAAAGAATAAAAACTATAAAGAAAATAGTAGCCTGGTTGGAGCCCAAGTAGAGGGCCCAATCCCAAGCCCTAGAAGCAAGGAGAGCCCAGCCAACATGCCAGGCCCAACCCAGCTCTGGTACATCCCCGCCGAGAAGCCGCAACACCACCTGCAAAGACTCCACCAGCCGCCGCCTGTCAACCCCGTCGCCACCAGCCCAGCCATCCTCCATCTCAAGATCGGATCTGGAAACAACGATACAACCAACCCAGATCTGCCAAGCACCCTTCGACACCACCCTCGCAGCAACCCAGAACTCGACCCAACCGGTGCCAAAACCCAGCGACGGCGTCCTCAGCAACCAACCACTCCGACCAGAACTAGATCTTCGCCCAACAGTGACCATGAACTCCTCCTCCACCTTCCTCAATTCGCGGCGGCCCAGGTCGAACCCCTTACAAATGAGGACACCACTACCTCCACCGTCGTAGGCGGAACAACACATCCCGTCCGACGACAGAGCCCCTAGGGCACGCCGCCGGACGGAGAAGGGGGACTTTTATCGAAACCCTAGAGAGTGACGAGAGGTTTTTTTTTATTATTATTTTTTTACTGATTTGGAAGAACTAACCTGGTAGAATCGGAGAATCCTATATTTAGTATTTAAATTTATAGCATTTAAGTATTGCAAGTAGTCAAAATAATAATCTTTACTATTTACATGGATAATAATAATAATTGGGAGCTAATAGAGTTGGAGATGACCTAAGATGCGAGGTGTTGATGTTCTATGTATGTTAAACAGCGACAAGCGTGGCCTGTGCCCGACCATTGTACCGATACTGTCCATACTTAACCACCTGTTAGGTGTTGGGTTTTAATTAAAAAAAGCCTCGGTACAATTGGGAGTGATCCATCTACTTATAAGTTATATTTTATTTGTCACTTTTCTAATGTGGGATCTTTCCTGTCCAACAATGTAGACTTTTTATCTTTTTGCACTGTTCTATGATACACGGAAAGTCATTTGCTTACCGAAAGAAAATAAAAGGAATGAGTAAGCATTACTGATGTACAAAGATAAATACTGTACGAAATTTGAAATTGAACAGAAATGAAAACAAACACGATAAAATATGTCTTTGGAAAAGTATGGAGAAAAAGAAGAGAAAAGAAAAATAGAATGAAGTTTGACGGGAAAATAAAAGAAAAGAGAGAACAGAACGGAACAGAAGAAACAGCACATTAATGAACCTTTTGATATAGGATCATACCTTTCAAATATAATCGCAAAATGTCCTTCATTATTGGCTTGGACGTGTTTCTTGCTTTGGAAGTCAGAAGCGGCAAGGTTTGAAAGTCCGGGGCAACTGTACACGTACAAGTGTTCCAATGAAGGGCACACAACCCTCTTTTGTGTGTAGATCCCTGTGAGATGTGGAAGACTATTTAAATATATTTCCTTCAATTTTGGAAAAACTAGGTTGTTGATCTCTGTTTCCCATCTTGGAACAATAACTGTTACCAAGTCAGAGCAACCGTCCACCCAAAGGAGTTCCAATTGGAAAAGAGACTGAGCTACATTGTCCTCGAACAGATATTTCAGTTTGTGGCAGCCACGAATTGCCAGACTGTTAAGATTACGGAAGACCCCCTTGGGAGGATGATCAATGCATATGCTTAAGAGGTTCTCAATATTACATAATGTTATCTCTCTCAATTTTGGTAAGGCAGTTTGTTCTGTTTCTAGCCATCCAAATCCAAACACATATTCCAATTCGGTTTCTTTCGCATCCTCCGTGTACTCACAATGTAGTATTTCCAGATTGTGTAGCCTTCGCAACAAATTTGGCTGTAAAAGTGCACCCATCAATTCCAGGCAATTTCTCACATTTAACAACTTTAGATTGCACAGAGACCCACGTGGTAACTCACCATAACATAACCCCCGCAGGCCATGGACCTCTTCCAGATACAATTCTATCAAGCTCTCAAGCACAGGTTTATTTGGAACCCTTGTTGTTATCGAGCTCATCAACACTACATCCACAGCAAAGCACTCAATTACACCAAGGTACTTCAGCCCCTGTAATCTCCCATGGTGATATTCCACAAGAAGGTTCCCTAAGCCTCTGTACCCTATGTACTCTAGTATCTCTGCCTTCACTGTCACCACCTTGATAAACCATTCTGGTAAACTCCCCGTACTTGTATTTAGAGTCACATACCGAAAGAGATGTTGACATGGATCCAACTTGACGGTTAGTTTCCTCTCGAAAAAGCGTCTGTAATAGGACTGCTTCATAAAATCTTTTCTGCTGATACATATATCAAAGTTGACCCAATTGGGATTGAATCTAACTTTTCGGGGCAAGCATTCTACATCAGATATGTGAACTCTCAAACTGTTTAAGCGTGATAATCTTGTTAACTCATCAAAGCTGGCATTCTTGGCAGTGCCAAAAACAGAAGAAAATAAACTGCTGCCCTCAGCTATTCTACTGCCCCAGTCAGAAAAGTCACATTTCATGTACAATTCTTCTAATCCATTCAAGTTTGATATCACTTTAGATGGAACTGTTTCAAAACATGCATCCGTAACATCCAACATCTTAAGCTTGGTTAAGCGTCCTATTTCTTTCGGCAATGCTTTTTCACGAGTTCCCATGTTAATAATATCAAGGTTCTGCATACTAAGAATCTGAAGGTTCTTCAGTTTTCCGATTATGGATAATTCAACTATTCTCTTGCATTCATCTAAATACAAAGCCTGGAGGTTGGTTAGAAGACTTGATGATGAGGGCAGAGACGAAATACTAGTCTCGCTGAGATCTAAGACCCTCAATTCATTGGGACTTTGAAAGAAAGGTTTTGGAATCTCATTTATAATATTGCTCTGTAGTAATAAAATCTGGAGTTTTGAACATACCAACTTTTTGGGAAGCTCGTGAATTTCATTCCTCATTAGCGAGATTGCAGAGTAGCCTTCATGAGCAATGTCAATCGTTGGCCAAACCCTTAATTCACAACCAGCTTTAACCAAAAACCGTGGGCCATCTTTGGATGATGAAATTGATATGGCCACATCTCGAATGACATCATGCATCTTCACGAATCCGGGGTATGCACTGTCCAAAAGCAAGCTAGAAGCTTTCAGGTACTTGACCACCGAATGGGCTTTGGCTCTGGCTTCGTGTATTGTGTGGGCATCTTGAAATATTCCTTTCCCAATTGCATACACCAACAAGTTTTCCACCTGGATATTAAAATCTTCAGGGAATAGACAGCAAAGCAAGAAGAATGACTTGGCAATGTTGTTATCATCAGGTCTCAGGTAATCATAGCTCAAATTTATACATCTGAACACATCTCTCTCATCTTCATAGTTGACAGGTTGAGCAGCCTTTAGTCGTCGAGCTGCTTCCGTCCAATCATCTAAGTCTTTATCTCCAAGTGCCCTTGCAACCGCTACCAATGCAACTGGGAGACCAGCACATTCTTTAGCTACCGTCCTCGCTACATCATAGAAGCTGGTAGATTCATGAAAAGACTTTCTTGCTTTTTTCACAAACAGGTTCCAAGCATCATCTTCTGATAAGACTGGAAGAGGAATGCTTGCTTGGCTCTCCATCGAATGGCAAACATTCAATCTCCTTGTAGTGAATAAGATTTTGGAACTGCACTTTTGAAGCTCATCATGGCACGGTATTCCAATAGTAGACAAATCTATTCTCTCCCAAATGTCGTCCAAGATTATAAGGATCCGATTTCCTTTCATTATTTTCTCCATCAATCTAACCGCTCTTCCAAATTCTGTCTCCTCCAACAATTTTAGTCCCAGCAAATCGGCCAGTGTGCCTTGAATATTTCTCAAATTAGGTGTTTGGGATACGACAGCCATAATCACATAATTAAAGAGCCCAATTTTCCGGGCTTGTGCACCGACATGTTTCACCATACTTGTCTTGCCAACGCCTCCCATACCAAAGACCCCAATGGCAGTGATCTCATCATCTAGAAGTGCCCTCATTACCTTGTCCATGGCTCGTGTTGTTGCTTCAAATGCTACAAAATCCCCGGTAGATGACAATGCCCACTCAACATCAATAGGTCGTAATTTGCTGCACACGGTTTCCACAATGCCTTTCACAAGTTCTAAGTCAGAACTACAAGGAACAAGAATCAAACAATCATCAGACGAACTATAAATCCAGAAGATTGAGAAATTATAACTCTTGTTAAGATTAAGAAAATCTCACCTATATTTGTTTGATTCCAAGCCAGAGAGACCAGCAACTTTTGTTAAAGCAACTCCCCACTGGTTCAACTTGAATGGGTTGTCATCGTCCTGCGCAAGCCTTTCTTGGTGCTTAGTGAAGGCTCTTGCAAAACTCCCTTTCTGATGTCGCACATCAGAGGGAACCACATCATAAAAGACTGGGATAACTGTTGTGCTCTTATCTTCCATGCACTGAATGATCATTGTCAATTCGTCTAAACACCATCTAGAATACGCATAGTTTGGTGAGAGAACAACGATCGCTAACCTGGATTCTTGGATTGCTGTTAGCAGACTCGGAGCAATAAATGTCCCTCTGCTAAGCCCTGTGTCATCCATGAATGTTTCAATTTCTCTGTTTTGCAATTCCCGGTATATAAAGGGGACAATAGTCCTGCGAGTATCTTCACCTCTGAAACTCAGAAAAACATCGTACTTCCTCCGAGGAGCAGATGACGAAGGATGAGATGAGGATGCTGTTTGGGTGCTCGAGGCCATCATAATAATAGAACAAAGTAAACAAGAAATGAAGGCGAGGAGACGGAAGGAAGTGGTAGGAACAGATGACGGAAAAGACAGAGATTGAGGTTGTAGGAACAAGTGGAACAAGTGGTAAAATAGACTCAGAGAAGATTGTTATAATTAATCATTGTCGTCATTACGCGTTTGAGAGGGACATGAACGCGATTAATACTAGACACTTCTGTGCATTTTCTCCTATTGCATATAAATAAAGCTTCACATCGTTGTCTTTGACTTCCTCAGGGACCTCAGCCAACTAATGATTCCAATCACCACTTAATCACAATTTGGCATTGTTATATTGCACAAGGTTGCACAAATGAGACAAGATTTTGGTCTGTCACGGTCCTCACGGAGGAGGGAGTCTAATTGCTACATATCAAGTGATCGATTCCAGGCTGCTGGACGACTGAAGATCTCTAATTAATGGCTACACGTTCATAAACCGGCCGCTTCATATTACAATCTAGTATCTACAGGGTTTAATTTATGTATCTATGATTCTTTCAGAACTATTTGAACAAAAACAACAACGTACATATTTGGGATGATTTAAAGCTAGGGAAAAGAAGTCTGAATAATTTGAAAAGACTAAAAAAAAAAATTGCCATATGAGCTGAGTAGTACTGTAGTTGGACATAATGTAGATAAAAGTTACTAGAAAATAAAGTGCATTGCGGAGGAATGAAAATTTACTATATGGTTTCAGCTTTTACAGTACGACTACACAAAAGTACAACCTTGGAATTGTAATATATACAAGGCAGAAATCAAATTAAAAGGTCAAGCAATGCCAATATAAGCATATAGAGGAACCCAATGCCTACATAATACCATCACCAAATATTAATCCCTAATTCTGAGTCCTTGTTATAGAAAAGAAATGCTAAACACCCATTCTGCTAGTAAAACTTCAATTTATAGATCAAAGCAAGAGATTGCATCAGCTAAATTACACAAACTCAGGGACAAACCTTATAAGAGGGCTGCAGCCCATGCAGATTGTGTCATATTGCAGTGAACGAATACCAACTCTGACTCTAGCTTACTCATGTTTAACCTTTTTTCTATCTTAATTACGTCTCTCTCTTTATTATACTTTTTCTCCTTTCGTATACTACTAGCGGATTGATCCCCGCGATGCCGCAAGTTTTTTTTGTTTTTTCTTCTAAGTTTCAGATGTAATAGATGAATACTCGCAATCTAAAAAATATCGGCACTACTTAGAATATGATTTGTCTTGTTGTGAATAATAAATTAGCAACAAATGGGATACAACAAAAAATAATTTTTTTTTATGATTTATAGCAATTTACAAATAAAAAAAAAGTTTTCCTTTAAACTAAATAAATAAATAAATAAAAGGATATGGCAGAATTGTAAAAAAATAAAAGTATGGCAGAATTGTAATTTCAGTCAAAAGTGGAGGCAAAACTGTCTTTTCTAATAAACAGTGATGAACAGTGCTCATAAACAGTGTAGGAGCTTTAGTATATAGTAAATATTCATCATGCACCATCATTTACAAACACAAAATTCTTGGATCGGAAGTTCAAAACAGTCCAAAGTTGGAAGCTTTTCAATCACTAAACAAAATGAAACCCATTCTGGTTATGATATTGTCTGCTATCTAACCTTCTTGATCACCATGAAATTTTTAGGCAATTAGATTAGTTTGCTCCAAACAGTTCTACAACACTATTTTCCTTCTTTTCTTTTTTTTTTCAAATATATCCAACTAAGAAATCCAAACTTATTTTTCTCTTACCCTAATTCATTTCAGAACACCTACAACATTGGAACCAAACCATTACAATGCGTAGCTGGAACAAAGAGTGTATCAGAGCCAATCCTAATCAATGAACAAAGCCATAGTATCTAAATTAGGCCAACTCGACTAATAGCACATAAAACTCTTAGTCACTCGGTCATTTCTTGATTAAAAAGCAATAATTTCTATTTGTTGTAGAGAAATTGAAATTGAGAGGAATTTGCTGTGTATTCTCATTGATAATAGGGGCCTTTTTATATAGAGGATTATAATGCATAGAATCTCAATCATACAAGGAAAGTAATCGTACATTGAATATGAATCTAGATCATTCTAATTTAACCCTATTACCACTAGAGCAAGTAACCTAAAGTTTGGGCCAAACACAAATTAGGGTTTACTTGAACACTCCTCCTTGTGTTGCCCAAATGCAGTGCTTCTCTCGTTGCCTCGTTAAAAACCTTGCCGAGTAACAAAAACCCAGTGGGACAAAAATAACCTCGGTCGAAGGGGAAAAAGAGTACAACACACCCTTCACGATTCGAGATGAACATGTAGACATCTCCCCCTGATGTCTGCGCCTTCCCCTGATGACTACGATCATGGGAGTTCAGATAATTTCAACAAGCCCATTCTTGCCACATGTTTCTCGAACGTGGATTTGGGCAATGACTTAGTAAACAAGTCTGCCACATTGTCCTCAGATCGAACCTAGTTCACTTTGATCTTGAGGAGCTTCTATTGTTACTGATTGTAGAAGAATTTAGGCAATATGTGCTTGGTGTTGTCGCCTTTGATGTAGCCTTGCTTCATTTGTTCAAGCAAGCAGCATTATCCTCATAAATGCTTGTTGGCTCATCTGTGGTAGACTTCAGACCACAATTGCTTCGAACATGCTTAACTATGGACGTAAGCCACATACATTCACTAATTGCTTCGTGAAGAGCAATGATCTCTGCATGATTCGAAGAGGTAGCGACTAAGGTCTGCCTTGTAGACCTCCAAGATATCGCGGTCTTTCCCATGGTGAAAACATAACTAGTTTGGGAGCGACCTTTGTGTGGGTCAGAGAGGTACCCAGTATCAGCAAAACCTTCCAAAACACTTATATCATTTTGGGATGGGGAGAGGGAACGCAGTCCACCATGCATATGTGGCGTCCCTGACACTAGATGAGTCCAAATCCATCTTCTCTCTGTAGGGATAGAACAAGCCCATATCAATTGTACCACTTAGGTATCGAAAGATATCTTTAACACCAGTCCAATGGTGTCATGTTGGCGTAGAGCTATATCTAGCTAGCAAGTTCATAGCGAATGAGATATCTGGTCTTGTGCATTATGCTAAGTAGAATAATGCACCTATTGCACTTAGATAGGCACTTCTGCCTCTAGCACTTCTTCGTCGTCGTCTTTTGGACGGAATGGATCCTTTTTTGGATCAAGACTACGGACGACCATTGGGCTGCTTGAAGGCTTAATCTTGTCAGTGTTGAAACGCCTAAGCATCTTTTAGGTATAAGCTGATTGATGAATCAGGATACCATCTCTACGGTGCTCAAGTTCTAAACCGATACAAAACCGTGTTTTCCCAAGATCTTTCATCTCAAACTCGGATTTCAAATGTTCAGCGTTTTCCCTTAACTCTTTAAGGGTGCCAATTATGTTCATGTCATCGACATGAACCGCTACTATTGCAAATCCGGAACTTGTCCTTTTTATGAACACACATGGGCATAGTTCATTGTTGACATATCCCTTTCCAATCAAGTAGTCACTTAGACGGTTATACCACATCCGTCTGGATTGTTTCAATCCATATAGTGAGCCTTTCAATCTAATTGCAAATGCGCTCCGTGGTTTGGAACCACTTGATTTGGGTAGCTGAATTCCATATGGAACTTTCATGTATATTTCCGTATCTAGATCTCCATATAGATACGCTGTAACCACATCCATAAGCTGCATGTTCAGTTTTTTGGAAACTACCAAACTGACAAGGTAGTGGAACGTTATGACGTCCATTACGGGAGAATAGGTCTCCTCGTAGTCGATTCTAGGGTGTTGTGAGAAGCCTTGCGCCACAAGGCGAGCTTTGTACCTTGCAATCTCGTTTTTTTCATTACGCTTTCTAACGAATACCCATTTGTGACCAACTGGTTTGGTGTTGGGCGGTATTGGTACAACATTGCCAAATATCTTTCTTTTCTCTAGAGAATCAAGTTCTGCCTGGATCACATCTTTCCATTTTGGCCAGTTAGCTCTACGTTGGCATTCATCAACGGAGCGTGGTTCGATGTAATCGGTCTCAATAATCTCACGTGCCACTGAATACGCGAATACATCATCAATGATGATGGAGTTTCTTTCCCACGTCCCATGTACACTAGTATAATTAACAGAGATCTCTACGTTCTTAGGGATAGGTTCTGACATTGAGGTGTCCCCCAATGATGTCTCTTGGACATAACCATAATCCGGAACATTTTCATGAGACAGATTTTGAGTATCGATGATCAAAGGATTTGTTTATGCCTCATTCGCTCTCTTTCTAGGGCGAGTATCATTTGAACCAATCGGTCTACCGCTCTTCCTTGCTGGATTTGTGGCCATAGACGCCACATCCTTGCCATTCTGGGCAATGGCGCCATCTCCTGGTGTCACAGGAGTGGCGTTATGTCCATTATTTGGGACATCAATCCTTGCAGGCACGTTTGCAGCAGGTATGTGTGATCTTGTCACTTTGGCAACATCAGAAAATGCATCAGGCAGGGTGTCTGTTATGTTCTGGAGCTCGATTATTCTTCGCACTTCAAGTTCGGATTGTGTGGTACAGGGATCGAGATGAGACATAGTGGGGACAGACCACGATAGTTCCCGTCGTTCATGTTGAACATATATGTTCTTATCTCCCCCTAACGACGGGAAGACTGTCTCATCAAAGTGACAATCTGCAAATCTAGCGATAAAAAGATCGCCTGTCAAGGTTTCAAGATAGCGGACGATGGTTGGAGATTCATATCCAACGTATATGCCCATTCGTCGTTGTGGACTCATCTTAGTACTCTGTGGCGGCGTAATAGGCACATAAATGGCACACCCAAAAATGCGTAAGTGCAAGATATCAGGCTTGTACCCAGTCACTAGCTGTAACGCAGAGTAAGGTTGGGTTGCAGTGGGTTATAGATGAATTAGCGTCGCTGCATGCAATATTGCATATCCTCAAGCAGAAACAGGGAGATTGGTGCGCATGACCAATGTCCGTGCTATCATTTGTAGTCGTTTGATAGCAGCTTCTGCAAGACCATTTTGGATATGAACATGGGAAACTGGATGCTCTACATCAATCCCTAGTGACATGCAATAGTCATCGAACGTTTTCGATGTAAACTCCCCAGCATTATCAAGTCGAATAAACTTAATAGGATGATCAGGGTAGTGAGCCTGTAGACTGATAATCTGGGTGAGGAGTTTAGCATAAGCAGCATTTCGAGTGGACAACAGCGCGACATGTGACCAGCGTGTCGACGCATCAACCAATATCATAAAGTATTTAAAAGGTCCGCATGATGGTTGAATTGGTCCACAGATATCCCTTGGATTCTTTGTAAGATCGGAATGAGTATTTTAGGATCCTTTGGGTAGGACTAGGGCTAGGCATCCAAAATCGAAGGCCCGTTACCATCCCGAAACAATCCCGAAATTCCCAAGTACGAGCCGGGATCAAAAGCTGGAATTTATTGTTTGGTCCCGTCCCGTCCCGTTCCAAGAAAACGGGCCCGGTACCGGTACCGGTACCGGCCCAATAGAAACCGGTTGGTCCCGTCCCGTCCCGTCCCGTTTATATTAATTAAATTAAATCTTTTTTTTATATATTACTTAGCTGAGTTTGATTGGGTAGATTAGTCAAACATATGGGAACACATAGGAATTACCACACCTGATCACTAAACCTCTTGACCTAAACGAAGACCTCGATCCCCAATTTGGATTTTGGAAACCTTCTGTTCTAACTTCTAATTTCTCTTTAATCTTCTCCACTCTCTGCTCTCCAGTTCCAATTTCCCTTCATAGTTCATACATGAACCTCTAATTTCTCTTCTCCACTCTCTTTTCCACTCTCGTAAGCTTGTTCCAGACCATCCAAGCTATTGATTCATACTTCATCAGTTCATCTCCAGTTCAGTTCTTCTCGTAAGCTTGTTCCAGACCATCCAAGTTACTGATTTCTACTTCATCAATTCATCTCCAATTCAGTTCTTCTTCTTCGATTCAAATCATTCCAGTTCAGTTCTTCTTCTTCGATTCAAATCATTCGATTGCTAGAGGGAAGAAGGTAGCTGCTTGACCTCATCCATGTTTGCTTTGGTCTGTATGTTGGTCTGCATATTCACTTATTTGACCTATTTCATATATGTTTGTTTGTAAGTTGGCAGCGGGAGTGTGAGATGTGTAGCAGACTTGGTTGCTCACTTATTTGGTCATTTTGTTGGTCATTGTGTAGCAGACTTGGTTGCTCACTTATTTGGTCATTTTGTTGGTCATTGTGTTGCAGACTTGCAGTTAATATTAATAGTATTGCATTTCGGAAAATTTGCAGCATAGTCTTCATGTATTAGTGTATTACCATTACTACATTGAGCTCCTTGAAATAGTCGGTGTCGAATTGTTTTGTTTCCTTTACTCTTGCAAACTCATGCAAAGTTTGTTTTTCTTGAGATTAATGTTGCTTTAGGTAGTCTAAACGCTAAAGAAAGCTTCTGAAGCTGAGACAATGATTTGAAAGATTTGATGTCACCTGGAATTTTTGTTAGCCATCTGGTTGGCATTTTGTTTATTTTTTATAGCTGTCTGCATTGCAATGATCATAATGATCATAATGTTGCTTTAGGTAGTCTAAAGAAAGCTTCTGAAGCTAAAGACAATGGTTTGGAAGGTTTGGGTTACCATCTGATTGTAACAACTTTGACTCTTCAAAAAATCTCAATTTTGGACTTTGGGGACTTTGTTGGTTTTAAACCCAAACTGGGCCCGAGCTCGTACCGAAACCGAACGGGATCAGTACCTTCAGTATCAAGTTTTGAATCGGAATGAGTTGATAATCGGCCCGTCCCGGCCCGTGCCCAGCCCTACGTAGGACGGTCTCGGTCCTAATTTTCCAAAGGAACAGGCTTTGTAAAATAAGCGAGGGGCCTTAGAAGTAACCAATGAGGATTTTGGTTGGGCCTGAGCGTTCGTAGCGCTATTAGAAGCAAAGTGTGTGACTACATCTCCCATCATGGCATTAGAGCCATGGAAATTGGTGTGTGTGGCATTATGGCCACGAGGAGAGGCAACCATGGCGTCATGCTCATGGTTGGCCCCATTGAGGGCGTCATCACATGGGACTTGGGCAGCCCTATAGCGCCCCAAGACGGCTGCAGTGCAAGAAGCTGCAATTGTTGCGGTCTTGCTAAGTCCAGGAATCAATTTTCGATTCTTGCTTCTTCTCACTCTGAAGAATGGATGTCTGTGTGAAGTCTTTAGTATACGGAGCATCATATCACGACCAGGATGCCCTAGTCGGTCATGCCAAAGCCAATATGTGTCTGAATCCAAGAGATCTTCTCTTATGACATTATTGGATTCAATTGGTCGAATTATAGTGACATAAAGTCCACTAGATTGACACATAAGCTTCTCTAAGATGCGATTTCATCTACAATCATTAGAGGTAATGCAAAGGAACTCTTTTCTGTTCTCATTATGCGTTTCAGCATGGAATCCGTTGGCTCTTATATCTTTAAAGCTCAATAAGGTTTGATTTGCCTTAGGAGCATAGAGAGCTTCAGTGACTTTAATCAAGGTGCCATTTGGCAATAGGAATTAGGCCATTCCATGTCCTTGAACTAAACCTGATGGCCCAGCCATCGTAGTCACAGAGGAATATGTAGGCAACATCTCTAAGAATAATTGCCTATGTCGTAGAATAGTGTGCGTAGTCGCACTATCTGCAAGACATTGTAGCTCATCCATTCCTAAAAGAAAAGCTCATAATTAAAAAGGAGTCATAAAGAAAAACACTCAACTTTTATTAATAAGCCAAACAGAATTACATCATCGTTTCTTTAACCAAAAAGAATCTAATCCAATAAACTAGCTAATGCAAAACAATGGTAGTCGTCTAACTCCTTTTGGTAATTTCAATGCAAATGTGACCAGGTGAGTAGAGAGATGTCGGTGGAGCAAAGTTCACTTAAGTACCACTTATCTCAAAACCTTCCTAGACATCATACTTACATTGAGTACGCCTCTATGAAGAAAGACTAGTACCATTGGCATTTACTATAATAATATGGCAATTGCCTACATCTCTTGGAAAATAAAAAGACTTAATCCAAATCGCCAGTTTCTAGGTCTTGATTCATGTAGTCTTCCACCCTTAGATTGAGATCGCCATCTTGATCTTCTTGTTCCATGTAGTTTGCCTCCCTTGCTTCATGATACTTCTTGTATGCGTTTGCAACTTGTTGGGGTGCTTTACATGCTTTTGCCCAATGTGCAGTTGATCCACATCTGAGTCAAACATCATTATGGTCAGGTTCCCTTGATCGAGGCGCTCTGGGAGCGTTTTGAGGAAGGCTATTGCCTTTGGTGGCGTTACCACCATAACCGGAAGCTTGGCCTCTCTCTCTCTTCACACGTTTTCCTCCACAGTTCCTTGCACGCCTATCTTGGCGGTTTCCTTCCTCTTTAGGGCGAGAATATGGACCAGAAAGTCCAGAATTATCCCTATTCTTAGGGTTTCGCTCCTTGCGTATCCCTTGGAGGATTATCCCTATTCTTAGGGTTTCGCTCCTTGCGTATCCCTTGGAGGCGCGACTATAATTAGACTCCGGATTTGACTTGGTTCCCACGGGTCTAGAGTTATAGTTCTTCACAAGTATGTTGTCGTGCTTTTCAGCTACGTTCATGGCACCAACTAGCTCATGAAATCTTGTGATGCGTCTAGCATTGACATCAATCCGATAGTTCTTGGCTATCATCAATGCAGGGACGAGGAAGGTGGAGAGAGTCTTCTCTATCAACATCGTATCAGTGATTTTCTATCCACAGAATTCCATCATAGACTTGATATGAAGTGCTTTTGAATTGTAGTCAAGTACATACTTGAAATCACAGAAGCGGAGGCTATGCCATCTCTCTTCTAAGTCTGGAATTAGGGAATCACGGAAGTTGCCAAAACGCTGCTCGAGTTCTACCCATAGTTTTCTTGGATCTTCCTCATTGAGGTACTCATTTTGGAGCATGTCATTCATGTGTTTTCTCATGAGAATGATGGCTTTAGCTTCATTCGCCTCTCTCTTAGCTTTGTTTGCTTCAAAAGCAGCAGCTTGTTGAGGAGTAAGCACGTCCTGACTTGGCTCTTGGATGGAACTCAGGATCCCATTAGCCTTAAGATGCTGGCGGCACATCACGGACCCACTTGTGGTATCCTGCGCCTGTTGTCTCTAGTGGAGCGAAGCTCAATTTGTTCAGGTTACTCATCTTGAAAAAACAACAAGAAAATAGGGTTAGTTTCGGAGCGAAAAGGGCTACCACGAAAAACTATAAAATTTCTTAGCGGAGTCGCTTTCAAGAAATTAGGGGTTTTCTGAGCGTAGTCGCTTCCAAGAAAATCTGATTTCAAGAAGGGTTTTGAATTTAGATCGAAACAATGATGTATGTGGTCGATCGTTTTTCTTCTCAACAAACTCTAAGTTTGGAGGACTCTACAAGCTTCAAGCTTGGAGTGAGCACGAACCCCTACAATTTGGCTATTGATCTCCCCTATGAAGAAGAAAGGGGGGTAGAAGAAAGGATGTTGAAAGTCCCCGAGAAAAGAAGAGGAAAGTAATAAAAACTTAAAAAACGGGAACTTTTAGAAAAGTTTATCTTGAAAAATGCCAGAAATCTTGACCAAAAAAGTTGTTGGAAAGTGACCGGAAAAAGGTTGGCCGGCGTTGATTGGCCATTGATCGGAGGGTTGACTGGTGTTTGACCGAGGTGCTGACGTGGCGCACTGATGCTGATGTGGCAGGCTGATTGGGCTGCTTGCGTGTCAGTGGGCTGAGAGGTTGGGCTTCTGGCCTTGGGCTGAGATCCTGCTGTGCTGGACCTAGGGGTTTTCTTTCTTTTGGGCTGAAACTTGATCTCTCTGGGCTGGGATTCTGGGGGAAGGATCTGCTGACCGGAATGAGAACGTCAGGGCTTCTACTGGTCAGTTCGGGGTCTTAACGGCCGGTTCTCGGAAAGTTCTCACCGGTTCCTGGTTCCCTGATCCTGGGGTGGCGCTGCAGCTTCTGACAAAAGTTGGTGGTGATCGGTGGATGGGAAGGATGCGAAAAGGCAGAAGATCGACGGATTCTTCTTGGGGGTCTATCTAGTCTCTTCCGATGGCCGGTTCAGGGGGTGGCTCCGCCGGTTCTGGGTTCCTGTGATTGAGAGCTTCAAGGTGGGCAGCGGTAGTTTCTGAGATTTGAAGGTTACGAATTTAGGGTTTCAGGGTTAGAACTTCGTGCTGATAACGTGTTGTAGAGAAACTGAAATTGAGAGGAATTTGCTGTGTATTCTCATTGATAATAAGGGTCTCTTTATATAGAGGATTACAATGCATAGAATCTCAATCATACAAAGAAAGTAATCGTACATTGAATAGGAATCTAGATCCTTCTAATTTAACCATATTACCACTAGAGCAAGTAACCTAGAGTTTGGGCCAAACACAAATTAGGGTTTACTTGAACACTATTTTAGTTTTGTTTAAATTCAGCAAGTTTTCCATTGTTGGACCAAACAAGACATACAACAAAAGATTACATTGAACAAAAATAAGCTAACTTCTAGAGTAAGCGTATCGGTCCCAATTCAGACATTCAAGCCACAATCTATTCATTCAAGTGTTACTGTTGAAAGTCAATCCCATTAAAACATCTAAATTATCCTAAATCAATCAAGCAATACGACTCCTCTGTCAAAAAGCCTTCCTCTTTTTTTTTTCTCCTCTATTTTTAAATCATAGCTCTATCCTAAACTTGCTGCCCTAATCACCTTGATGTAGATACCTTCTTACACACTGCCCAAATACATTAGACTCGTTTACCTTCTGAAATCTATCAGTTACTCACACAGTTATTTTCATCTTGGTCTCGGAAATTTATGTGATGTACCTCCAAGTAAATTTTGTTAATTGAAGATAGTGACATAATGTTTTTATTTTTATTTTGTATTCCTTAATCAAATTCATCCCAAAAAAATGCATTTGAAACGGGGATTTGCTCTGTTATCATCATTGCTCGGGACATCGAAGGGAACTGATGATTAATGGTACTCGTAAATCCCGAGAGTACACCCTTGGATTTGTAAAGCTCATATTAAAGAGTGTAGCAATGCCAATATGAGAATAGCCGAATAGGAGCTAGGCAGATACCAACCAGAAAATGTTAATAAAAAAGCTAAGAGAAGACCACCAACTGACCAAAGCATAGACATTGTACGAGCGACTTTAATTGAAATTAAATTTTAACCCCCCCAGTCAGTAAATCACCGAATCAAACTATTAACCTCTCATCGAAGAGCAGCAATCAAGTAGAGTAAAAGTTTCGAATTTACCACAGGAATGAGCGAAGTGGGTAATCTCCATATTTGAATCGCCCAGTTCTTCACTTCTTTTGATGCCTTCGGCGCGAAATCTTTCCTAGTGTGTCACAAAGATTGGGCCTTTTTCCTTTTCTCTGGTCCACTAGGAATAGTTGTAGGCTCTTTGCTGCGGGAGGTAGGATTGTTAGTGAATTGCTTATGAAAGTAAGTGATTGTATAGAAAAGAAGTTGTTAATATGATACTAAAAGAACTGAAATTGAATACAATTTATATGAAACTGCTTGTACTTCTTTGGAAGGTTCTTTCCTTCTGGAATTTTTATTTATGTCAGGAGTTTAGATTGAGTAACACAGTGAAATCGATTGAATAAGATTTGTCACCGCTTTGTGTGATCGAATGCTCCTTTGTGGGAGTTCTTCTGGGAATATCTGTAAACTGATTAGTAAAAGAATGAGTACTATATATAAAACGGGTAATGGATGGGTCATCTTGCTAGTGATCTTGCTAGAATGAGATCACTGGTGATTATGCAAAATAACATTGAATGTGCTCTATGGTAATATTGTTTCTTTGTTTTGTTTATAGGTTGAAAGTATTGTGTTATGTTCCGTATTCCAACAGTTTAGAGCATCTCCAACAGATTCTGCATTTCCTTATTTTTCTCTATTTTAGAGAAAATTGAGTCATTTTTAACTCCAACAGCTTCCCTAAACCTTCCCCTAAAATAGAGATTTTGAAGAGAGAGAAGATTACATTCCCTAAATCTACAGCAAACTCTAAAAATATAGCAATAGAAAATTTCATAAATGTTTCACGTGCTCCCCACTCCCAACGACTCAAATGGTTCAACTTCGACTGAAGCTCAACCGAGAAAAAAGTCGGCGTCGCCGGTAAGTCGCCTCCTCCACCTCCATTCGGTTTGATTCATTCCAATTTTGTACTTGTTTTCGTCTTTTCCACGCTCGTTTGTCTTGATTGATCATGGAATTTGAAAATTTTGAGTTCTTGAGTCCTTGATTGTTCTTTAATGGTTTGGAATGCTTTGCCAATTCTGGTAATAATTATCTGAAGGCGTTTGAATGCTCTCCCACTTTTGGTGGTTATTGTTGATTGTGTATATTACGGGGGTGCCAATCTCCCTGGTGAAAACTTTCAAATTGATTTTCAGGTTTTCGTTTTTCATATTATGAAGTTTGGATAAAACTACATCTATGTATAATTTGTTGTTTCGGTGATGTCTGGATAAGTGTTGTTATTGTATTGTAAAGCATGCCATGCATTCATAATGCCCCTTTGGTTACTGATCAAATGCCTCAAAGAGAAGGATGAATTTTCAAGCTTGTCTGGAAGTCTGCAACTCATTTTAAAACAATGGAATCCAACGCCCAGAAAGCATAATACCTTTTCCATGTATCTTCTTAACTAAAACCTACAAGGAAAGCATGTTTTTTTTTTTGGGGGGGGGGGGGGAATTTGGTTGTTGGTTTCTAGTGTAGTGGTGACCTAATACACATGTAAAGTTCAGTCCAGGGATGAAGGAATAAATTGGTAAGCTTGGCTTGACTCTCTCTGAGTCTCAGTTAGGCACTGAAAAAGTTTTCATTCTCCTTTCACTTTTTGTTTTTTACTTTTGACAAATATGAAATATCATCATATGGTATCATACCCTCTGGAACATGGAACAATGGGTTGTCAATTAGGCTAAGTGTTAGACCTAATACCTACAGATAATAGGAGTCATTAGTTAGTTGATTGTAGTGAACCTTAGTAGTGAGAAGTGGTTTGGTTGATAGGTTTGAACTGAAGGACCTGGATATTTTTCCTTTGTTCTACCCTTTTTTTTTTTTTTTCCTTTTCACCTCTTCCCTCTCACATTTAGATCAACGAGTTGTGTTCTTGTCATAGAGCTAGGATGCAATATGAGATCAATGGTAGACAAATTCTTTCCTAGCTAGTGAGAAACTCTTGTATATATATAACCCCTTGTAGATAGTATACACTATAAAATTGAATTGTGTGGAGAAAGGTTTTATATACAAAGCTGGTGGCAGGTACAATTATTTATCCTAGACCGAAAGATTATGCACATACACATGTATGCAGTATGCCATGAATATGAGATATAATTCGAGATTTTCCTTGGGAGATATCAAGTAGGAATTGCTTGCTCTGCCCTTGTTCCTGGGCAGGTTTGATATGCATGTTAAAGCGTTTTTCTTTCCATATTCTTCCATGTTACTGTTTCCTTTCTCCATTACTTGGGATTTGTTTATACAAGAGAATTATATCTGTAATGTGATCAGAGTTCTGTCTTCAATTGTCTTAGTTATGCACCTTGCATAAATATATGCTGGTATTACCATGGCTGCACTTTAATTGTTTTCCCATATATGTGTAACTTTTATTAGAAGTTAAATATACGTGTGTGGATATATACAACACCTTGCATAAATAAATGCTGGATACAAACTGCAAGTTCCTTGCATCATCATATATAGCCAAAGCTTTATAAATATATCAAGTTCCTTGCATCATCACATATAAGGAAATTACTTATCCTAAATATCAGTATGTTGTCAAGTTGTCATATCTAATTAACCATTGATCAAGCAAATGAGTTTTTCGCAGCTTGTACCTTTTAACAACAAGGAACATAATTTGATCAATTTTTTGTTTTACTTTTTTTGGTGTTGGTTCTTGCTTACAGCAGATCAATAATTTGATCAACTTCTTGCTTTACTGTTTTTGGATTAAAAACACATTAATTTAGGTTGTCTATGCATGTATGCATGTCCCATTTTTTTCTTTCTTCATTGACCAGCAACAAACCTGGTTGCAGGTCCCATTGTTTTCTTTCTTCAATATTCACAGTTTATACCATTGATATTGTACTTAATGTGTGCCTTTGCCTTGTTTAATTTTTTCAGATGGCTTCGATGCCATTGAATTTCACTAACCTCCTCAACAACGAATCAGCCCTCAGTGACCTCAATGAACCACACGATTTCCCAGCGAGTCAGCATCAGTCCAATGGTTTTGCTTATGCTCATTCACCATATGAAGATTGCACTTATGAAGAGACTCCTACAAATGAAGTTTACACTTACGAAGAGACACCACGTGCACCTAGCAGCAAGAAAGCACAAAGACAAGCCCAAAGACAAGCCAACTTCACAATCGAAGAAGACACACTTCTTGTATCTGCATGGCTCAATATTGGCTTAGACCCGGTGAAAGGAGCTGATCAAAAGAAGAAACAATTCTGGAAAAGGATTACTGATTACTTTGAAAAACACAAGAAGTGGTCTGCTGAAAGGAGTGAAAAATCATTAACAAACCGTTGGTCAACAATCAGCAGCACAGTGAGTAAGTTTTGTGGACATTATGCTCAAATTCAACACTTACGGCAAAGTGGTTATATGGAACAAGATAAGGTAAGCAGCTAAATATAAACATAAGGACTTAATATCATTATTTTCAGCTTTGTGTTTTTGATTTTCATAATGGATTGTTGCCCTTGATTTTATTTCTTGAGCTGTGGTCGTGTGTTTGTCTGTTTGAGATCCCTTTTGTGGTGGTGTGTTTTTATAAGCTCATAACTATATATATCTACACGCACATAGAGACGAATCATATATATACATATATATATATATATATATATATATATATATCAGGGGCTTATTTGTAAGACGAATCATATATATATATAATTCTGTCAACTCCCTTTTTTTATGAGTTTTCTCAATGTCATGCCCCTGTTCTTGACAGTATCAGGGGCTTATTTCAATTCTGCATCAATGTGAATTACTTGTTCAACTGGTGTTTGTCTTACAATTGTCATGTGTTAGACTAAATGATCTTTATATATTGATTTTGTTAGATAGTGGAAGCAAAAGAGAATTTCAAGCAAGAGGAAGGTCATGCATTTGTACTTGACCATTGTTGGGTTATTTTGAGGTTTCAGCAAAAATGGATGGATGAACATCAAAAAATTGAAAGTAAGAGAAAGTTGAAGGCTCCTTCTAGTAAAGCTGCAGATTCTATCAATTTAGAAGACGATGATACGGAAGCTCCTGAACCTGCAAGCTTGAAGAGGCCAATTGGGAGAAAGGCTGCAAAGGAAGCTATCAAAAGGGCAAAATCCAAAGAACAAGTTGGTGAAAGTGAGAATGAATCTTCAAAAATCCATTCTGAGTTGGAAGAGTTGAGGGCAAGGAGATTAGAAAGTGACCGCATAAAGGCAGAACAGTTTAAGTTGCTACTTGCTACTGAGCAAAAGCAAGTTGCTCTAAGAGAAAAGGAAATTGAACTTCAGGCACGAAGTGAGGATGCTAAAATAATGTCTATGGATACTAGTGTCATGCCTCCATTTCAAGCAGAGTACTTTATCAGTCTTTAGAAGGAAATCTTGGCAAAAAGAGCTAGCAGGAATGAAAATTAGTAGTCACTTGTGTTGGTTCTTTATTTTCAGTGGAGAAAATGATGTTTATGCTCTTTCTTTCTATGAGACAATATTAGTACTTGATATGTCTATGATCTTTATTTCTATGAGACAATATTAGTACTTGCTACGTGCAACTTTCAAATTCTGCTTGAAACATGTGGTGAGATCTTTATTATACACTAAGATAGACTATTGCTTTCTTGTGGATTAGCATCCACAGCAGGGTGAATAAATCCAATAGAAGGATGGTGAAGTCCTTTAATTCATTATCATCATCACTTAAAAATAACATAATGTTTATTCCCCATAATATTTGTACGAGTATTTCATAAACTTAGATGGAAACTCAACTGAAAAAATCATTAATAATAATGAAGTAGAACATAACATAATAATAATTTGGAAACTAAATAAATCTTTCAAGAACTCATAACAACAGATTGTCCTCGCATAAGCAAATCACTATTGTCCTCCATGTACTTTCCATAAGTGCTCGACAAGATCCTCTTGGAGTTAAGTATGCATTTGTTTATCTCTAATCCGATGACGATTTTCAATGAACTCCATTAGTGTTGGTGTACGCTCAAGTGAAGGTGATATACATGGAATGTCAGCAACTCTATCATATAATGTTTCGATTTCATGCATGTGTCTTGGTCTACGAACACTCTCATGTTCATCACGCTCGTCTTCAATGATCATATTATGCATGATTATGCATGCTGTCATAATATATTTTAGGATATCCTTATCCCAAAATCTTGCTGGGCCTCGAACAATCGCAAAACGCGCTTGAAGCACCCCAAATGCACGCTCCACATCTTTCCTTGCCCCTTCTTGCTCTTTAGCAAAATGTCTATGCTTATTTCCTTGTGGAGCTGGAATAGTCTTCACTAATGTTGCCCACGATGGATATATACCGTCAGCAAGATAATATCCCATATCATATGATCTACCATTGACTTCATAGCTAATAGGAGGAGCACGGCCTTCAGCCAATTCACTAAATACAAAAGAGCGTTCTAACACATTGATATCATTAAGAGACCCAGGTAACCCAAAGAAAGCATGCCATATCCAAAGATCATATGAAGCTACAGCTTCTAAAATAATAGTCGGTTCATGAATGTGGCCTATAAACATACCGTGCCAAGCAGTTGGGCAATTTTTCCACGTCCAATGCATACAATCAATGCTTCCCAACATCCCGGGAAAGCCACGTTCTTCTCCTTTTGCGAGTAATCTCGTGAGATCATCATTATTTGGTGATCTTAAGTACTCATCACCAAACACTTCAACAACGGCTATAACAAATCTTTTGAGACTTTCTATAGCGGTGCTTTCACCAATCTGCACATACTCATCTACATAATCGGCTGGAACACCATAAGCAAGCATTCGAAAAGCGGCTGTTACCTTTTGAAGTGATGACAAACCAAGACGCCCAGCAGCATTTCTTCTTTGAACAAAATAATTATCGTGTGCAACGACCGCATCATGAATTCGAAGGAAAAGAGCTTGCTTCATTCTGAACCTCCTTCGAAAGAGACGAGCCCCATATTTTGGAGGATTGGCAAAGTAGTCATGATAAAGCCTTTCGTGACCCCCGATTGGATCACGTTCAACAATATTGTGACCCATAATAGAACCACGACGACCTCTCTTTGAACTCTTCTTGGCAAGACGTTCTTCTTCCATTTGAACAAGTAACGATTCTTCATATTCTTCATCAATATCGTCGTCGTCATTCATGTACGTATCAACTAAATAACGACTAGCCAAAGAACGACGAGCCATAAAAATAGTTTGAAAGTGAGCAAGAATTGAGGAAGCAAAGGAATCAAAATTATGAGAATGAGATAGAAAATGTGATAGATGATTCTTTCTTATTTATAGAAGAAGTTGACGTCAACTAGCCGTTATAAAATAGCCGTTGTAAACTAGCCGTTATAAAATAACCGTTGTAAACTAACCGTTATAAAAATAGCCGTTAAACTAGCCGTTATAAAATAGCCATTGTAAACTAGCCGTTAGAAATAGCCGTTGTAAACTAGCCGTTATTTTAGATTTGTTTTAAATGTAGAATATTTTATTGTTGTAATAAATGCAGAAATCTGTAAAATAGGAAAGCTGTTGAAGTTGAAGCAGAAAAATTATGGAGATTTTGATTTTTGCTTCCCTATAATACAGAAATTATAGGGAAGCTGTTGGAGATGCTCTTACAATCAAAATCAAAGATCTCAGATCAAATTCATAAAATTAATAAGGAAACTTCTTTTGTTTATCAACATTAGGAATCCAAGAAACCAATGCATTTGGCTTTGTTAAGCTTAAATAGGCTTTCAATTAAATGATAAAGAGGGAATACTTTGTTCACCTGATTTAATCTCAAGAAAACTAACAGCGATAAAACCACACCACTGCCATTCTGTGTTAAGCCCAAGATAGTGCAGCTGGAGAATGAGACAGTTATACAGCAAGTGAATAGTTAATTCGTTGAGATGAATTCTGAAAGCTTGCATGACAACTCATAAATCGCAACCGAATTGAAAATTTCGAAAAGGAAGAAGAAAAAAACCTATTCAAATCCAGCATACAAAAGAAATAAGAAATGGTTAGATCTTCCAACTATTTATGCAGTTTGTGAATGTTCTATCAATAACACTGCATTTTGGCCGATAGAAATACCGCAAATGAAAATGAAAGGTAGTGAAAACTGCATTCAATGGCATACTGAATACTATATCATCTGCTATACCATAGGGATTTCCATTGGTGTAACCCTAGAATAGAATGACAACAGAAACTGGAGATCAAAAGAAACCCAAAATAATTGAAAACATCACAACTTTGTTTGCAAGCATCTAATATCAATCAACTTAATTAATTGGTCAATAGACTTCTTATCGGTTTGTGGCATTTCATATATTGACTGTGCATGAGAGACCTTCATCTCGCACAGCTGCTAAGTGATAAAGAAAATAGCATTCACCACAGTGATTCAAGTTTCCAACAAATTTCTCACCAAAAAAAAAATAATAATAAAAAAATAAACTTTAACAGAAGAAGAACAAAACCCAAATAACAAAAGCTCTCAAACCTTGGGATTAAATTTCTCCTCTTATCCTCTCTTTTGCAGAACCGCGGGAAACACACCCAATCTCTTTATCTCTCGATCGTGGCTGAGTTGATAGTCGGAAAATTGAATTAAAAAATATTAATTAAATGAATAATTCAAACAAAAATCTTTCTTTGATAGTTGATATTCCTGCTTCCTTTTCAAAAGGAAGAAAGTAAAAATTGTGATACACAACCAATTCACCAACTGGAGCTGTTCTATTTGAAGTCTGATGCTAGAGCCCAATCACAATAAACACAATTTTTAGCTAATCAATTAAACAAAAATAAATACAATCAAATACCGCACCTATTCTATTTGTTTTTAACCCAATCTTCTCGTCATAAACTCGACCCACTCAAAATGCAAAGTATTGGATACAAAACAAAAAGAAGCAGCACTGATTATAATAGCTAGAAAACTGGGGGAAAAAAAATACCGATTCAAGAAAATCAGTATAGAGTGTGTTTGTACAAAGCCGAAATCCCACCAACCTTTCACGATAGTTGACACACAGAAACTGTTCATAATTCACTAAACGATAACAAAAATGAGAAAGATTAAAAACAAAGCCTGATTTATTTCTTTTTAACCCAATCCTTTTCCCTCAGAATCTAAAAAAAAAAAAATTGGATCTCGGGACCCTTGAAAAGTTAAAACCCAGACTACCAAACAAAGCCAAATCGCATACACTAATCTAATAAAAAATCACAGAACAAATGCCTGAAATCACGGAAGCCACCGTTTAATATCAGATAAAATTCCGTCACAAATAACACAATGAAAAGCACAACATGATATAACCGAAGAACATCCAAATCCTACCAATAAAAGAAACCCAACTCTTCTCTTGCTTTTACTGAAAAAGAAAACCACAAAATCCAAACCCAGGTTAATTGAAAACTACTTAGATTGGTTCTTGAACAGGAAAAACCTAAAACGGTGATGTATGATGATGGAAAAGCTGAGAGACCGACAAAAAAGTAAATCAAACAAATTCGAACCCATCGTAGAATACCTGGGATGATCAGTTCACTCAATTTCTGTTCGAATTGACCATCAACTTCTTCCCGTCTCCCTCCTCTTCAGTCTCAAATTCTCTCTCTATCCCTAGATAGATAGAACGCAGCACGAAGCTCTCTGTCTCGGTCTCTCTCTTTCTCTCTCAAATTGAAGCTCTGTCTTTTTCTCTCTCGCTATCTCTCCATCATAAAACTCGGTGTACTCAGCAGTAATTGTAGTCTGACCACCACCCTTTAGAAAAAGACAGACATGGCAGGCCGTAAATCACGGGAAAAAAAAGGGGAAATATCATCATTTCATGAAAACAGTGCTATGAACAGTGCTGCTCTAGGGGCTTTAGTATATGTATAATAATTGTAATGATCGGATCCCACCAATGACCCGACCCATGTGGTTAGGCGTAGCCTGTAGGAGACACACTAGAATCCTCATTGATGCATGCATTCAAATACGGTGACTACCATCTTAGACTTCAGTTTACGAATAACACGTAGATAACACAAAGACCGAATTAACTAGTATACAATAAGGTCTTAGGTGCCGACCAGTGTGGCGGAGCTGGAGCGGATCTTGTTGTAGCATTATTAGGGTGACTTTATGAACTTCTGAAACCTGGGCTTTTGGGGCCTGCTGACTGTATCTCCGGAAGGAGAGTCTTATGGAGGTTGCCTTGCCATTTTGTAGATCACTTAGCAATGAGGTTTCTTGAAGCTAGGTGGGGGAGTTTTCCTATTGGACATACATACATCTGCAGCCGGTGTAATGTTCTTCGGTATTGTTCATTTAACAGTAAAATAGCGTTTTTTCCTTAATGTCTGTTTACATTTACGACCCTACCATGGGCCCTCAATATATAAAGAGAAAGGAGCTTCTTTGGGAAGCCTCTATTGACATCCAGTTTTACTGTTTCGCAGCATCAGCTCTTGGATAGAATTTTAGGGCCTGTTCGGTAACATTTTTATAAATGATTTTTTAAAAACCGATTTTGAAAATGAAAATGAGAAAACAAGTTGATTTTTGAGATCCGAAAATGTGTCCGATAGTTTATTCGGAAGACAATTTTCAAAAATGAGAACAACAAAAACGTGTCCGGTACTACCGTATGAAATTACAAAAAACAATGAAAATATATTCGGTTGTAGTATTTTTAAAATCTCAATTTTCAATATTTAGTGTAGAACTCAATTTTCGTTCTTTGCATGTATATATAAAAATATAAAAATAAAAACATCACAAGTAATTAATATAAAAGGATTTTTGATGAAGACTATTGGTGATGGAAGAAGAGAGCAACGAGAGAAGATGGTGACTAGAGATGAGAGAGAGACCTGAGAAGAAAATAGCGACGAGAGAATATGGAAGAGAGCATGTTCTTTTTTTTCCTTTGTTTTGGAAAATATATCTCCGTGTTTTCTAAAATATGAGAATGAAAATGTGAAAACGTCTATTTGTCGTTTTCCTGTTTTACGAGTAATATAAAAAAATCATTTTCAATTTTTATTTTCTACATTTTTGAAAACAGACCAACGAACGCATTTTCAAACCATTTTCATTTTATAAAATGAAAAAGATGACTTGAAAACGTTACCGAAAGCCACCTTAGTTTCTTGGGGAATCTCTGTCGATATTCTCTTGGCTGTTTTGCAGTATTAAACGCAGCCATCAAACTCTTTGATAGAAAGGTTGGGCTCAAAACAAATAGGAGAGGTTTGGTTTTCAAATCTCATCTCTCATATTTGATATAAAATTTGGGATTTTTGATTCTTTGATTTGATGTAAGATTTCTGATTTTTATCATAGGCCACTGGAGTAGAAAGGAGAAGAGGAGAAATCCAAGATTTTGGTCGACTTTGGGAGGGAGGGTTTGGGTTTCTTTTTGGAAGAAGTGCATGCCAAGATTTTGATCGATATTGGGAGAGAGCTTTCAGCAAAAGAAGAGGTGTGTGCTTGGTTGGTTTTTCAGTTGTATGAAATAAAAATTGAGTTTCTTTCCTTGCTAAGATTTGGGTCTCCTTCAGTTGTGCACACAATATCAATCTCCTCCATAGTAGTGACAGCAAAGAGTAGCGGGGCGTATCATTTCAGGAATTCCCTGGTCCAATTCCGCCTTCTCAGTTCACTCAAGAGAGTAGGTAAAGATGCTCTGCCTCCACGAGCTTGAGAAGCTCACGATTTCTACATTGATAAAGAGGAGGGCTTCATTATTCGTTTCCAGGTTTTCAAGCTGACTTTTATTTTTTATTTTTTTATAATTTGATTTGGAGGCATGTGAACACTAATAAGATTGAATTGAAATGAATGATTAACAGATTTGGTTTGGATGTTATGGAATTTCATCAAGTATCAATCTTTTTTTATTTTGTTAACATATCAAGGGAATTGGAGTAATATAGTGTATGAACATGTTTTATATTTTCAACTTGATGTCTGTAGTCTCAGATGGGCTATTGCAAATTGAATATGACATAATATAATGTTAATTATCAGGTTAGCCTAGACATGGATTTGAAATATTTAAATTTTGGTGCTTCTGTGGCAGGTTGAAACTGAATTTAAAGAACAATGGGCAGATGGTTAGGTAGAAGAATAGTTAAATATGATTCAAGACATTTAACATGTTCAAGATCAGCAGACTGTTATTGATCTTTACTATTTGAGCACAGTGGAAGAACTGGTGGATTTGGTTCCTGCAAAACTAAAGGAGGTAGTGATGATATTAGAAGCATCAAGATAAGAAAGTTAATAGCTACTTATAAAAGATCAAATTCAGTAAGTGATGAGATAATTGAATCAAATTTGTTGATTAAAGCTCATGTTTGAAGCACGGAAATTGCAAAACCGTCTGTGAGGTTAAATTGTAATCTCTTCATGTTTTTCTTTAATTGATTCCTTTCAGTAATTGTGGATAGAGATATTGTTCATTCTATATATGTAGTCTATGTTGTAGTAATTACGAAAGAACTACCTTACTTGCAGGTAACAATATGTTGCAATTTTGTTAAACTAGTGTCTACAACTATTCCCCTTGATCATTTTGTCTCAAATTTTCTTTTGGTAATTCAATTGTCAGGTCATGGAGCAAGACACTGATGCAGAGAAAGCAATAGCCATGTCTGAGTTTCGTGATTTCAAGCGCAGGAACAATGTATTCTTTCATCATATCTGTTATGATTAGCAGATTGCATAAAAGAGTCCGTCATACTTGCCAAGTGGATTTTGGATATAGATCTATGGTATGTAGGCTAATGATTTTTTAATTGTCTATGCCTCTTTAATCTTAATATTTATCCCACCTCTTATTGCTTTTCAATTTTCTATCCTTTTTTTGCTTTCTTTGATAAATAAATACTGACGTTATTGACAGGTGACTGCCTTTGAAAAAGTACGAGTGTGCAGGGTGTGGAGGTCGAAGAAATACCAACCCGTTGCAAAAAAATGATTGTCTTCAGTTTGTCTTAGTTGATGAACATATAAGAACTACCAGTCATATCACAATCTAATTGTACCAGCAACTCAATATTATACTTTAAAACTTACCATCATTCAGCTAACATGTACTTTTTATCTCCCCTTCCTCCTACACTTACCGAATTCTGATATCCAAATAAAATGCAGGAAGGAGGGTAATCGAGTTGAGTTGGAGAAGTCTGGAATACAACAGCCGCAACTTACAACCCCCGCAACTTACAACCCAAACAACGGTTATAACGGAGGGACAATGTGGACATTTCCAAGCGCTAAAGACAGAGGCAGTAATAAGGTTAAAAAAAGTTCACCACACTTGCACTTTCTCACGTGACAGACGTTGGGCCTCTCATCACATCCTTGAGGAACAGCTTCGAGACTATGAGAGGCAAGAAACTCAATGAATTCTAGAAAGGATTTAGGACCCATACGTGTCGGCAATCTGTTTGCGATCGACATCGTGAACCCGATCGGTTGTATTATTGTGGATCGATTCTCACTCATCTCTGTTCCTCCTGAAGTTAATCTCACATCTTTTCTTCTGTTTTTACTCTCTCTGAGAAATAGAGTGAGAAAATTACAACGTTTTGGGTCTAGTCAAACTGATATCATCATTTCTCTTTCTATGTTCCCTTCATTTTTGTTGCAAAATCAAGCTCTTCCAAGTAGAATTGAAGAAATCAAAACTATCAATTGATCAACTACAAAGGGAGAAATCAATTTTTGAGTGGGATTTTTAAATTTACTGCTGCGCGCCATTGACTTCCACTAATTTGGACTTTTAATTTTATACATCGCCAGCTTATAATTAAGCTCCATTTGCAAATATTTGAAAACGTGGTGATGGTGGTGGAAGGGGAGAGGGAGAACTGGAGGCGATACATGTGTGTGATGAGAGATTGAGAGGGAGAATCCCAAGCGGACTGGAGGTGACTACACCATTCTTCGGACTGATCTTCACGAAGACCTCTTCGATATATGTTTGACCGACCACTTTCCTTCACTCTGGATGTGCTTTCTGCAGAGGAAAAGTCCCTGCTGCTGGGTTGATGAACAGGGGCTCCATTTGATCAATGAGAAGAACAAGAGACACCACGTTCATCGAATACGCTTGGTTATTTTGTTGTTTTGTGACAATAGTCGAATCAGTCCCCCATTTTGTTAACTTAATGGCCACCACTTTAATCATTAACGATCGTCGCTTTGGAAATTACTAAATACCCCTAATTTGATTGATTGTGTGGTTCTCCTTACACCAACTAAGCAATTGTCAGTGGCTGTAACTTACAGCTTGCGCATTCTAGCCTCCTCCATACGAGTTACCCTGTGGGGAGATGATTCACGTAGCTTGGATATTTAAGCTATCAGGACAAACCGACCACCTACAATTGTTGTTCTTACAAGCCTTAAAGTAAAACAGTTGAAGAGTATGTGACCTTAACTATTATTATGAATTTGTTTAATCCAGCTGCAATATATACACCGACCACTACATATCTCATATTCTAGACAAGATTAATCTATCAAGCACATGGAGTACTTTCTACTTCCTGGACCCCGACAGTCTTGAGGCTCAACATATCTCATATTCTAGACAAGATTAATCTATTAATCTCTCAGTTATACCATTCAAATGAGAAATCTTACTGGCCCCTCTTTTTTTGGCTAAAACTATTCTTATATTTCATATATCGTTGCTCTAAATATATTGTTGTTCATTCTATTAAAGATGTCTCTTTCTCCTCTTTAATTTTGTGATAGAAACTCAAAGTAGAAAAATAAATGATGCTTATACTTAATGTCGTAATTAAAATTGACAGGACCCGCCACGAATTTTACCCTGAAATATGAGGTGGCCCTATAGGCCCACCTTAGGAATAACTCTACCAAAATTTCGGCAGAGTCACCTCCAAAATGAACTACCCAAAAATCTGTAAAACACACAAAACACTTCAAGCAAACCAACCTTATACTCCTGGAGCCACCCTGCTCCCAATTACCATCAACTCCACTTTCACAAAATACAAAACTCAACAATACTAATCCCAAAGGTTATCAGAGCAATACTTATACATAAGGATATAAAAAGAAGAGTAAAAGATCAATTAAGGGATCCTACGATGTGGAAGTAGTGACAATTATGCCTCAAATGCCATGTATGCTCGACCTCCACTAATTCGCCTGCAAACTGGGCATTTGAAACGGAAGGGCCCAGGGGAAAGTAATTTAAAATATGTTAGAGTGAGTGGACAAAAATAAATAAGTAAGTTAATTCAAATGAAAGTAAAGCTTTAATACTTTCCCACATGTTCATCTTTTAAAAACCTTGATGCATCCAACGTGGATAAAACATATTTCTCGCAACACGAAAATTCGTGAAAACATTCCAGCCCCGCTGGTTAAAAGAAATCGAGCTAGCCCCGCTAGCTGAAGGTATCAGTCAAATATGGGGAAGAAGCTCTTACCATACAAATAAGGGAGCCTCCCAGGCTCGGGTCGGAGCATCCCACACTCTTGAGCATCCCATGCTCTGCTCTACTCACCCACGAACACATAGTAAGCAGGGAGGAGTACTAATAGGCTAGCCAGCAATAAATATGACGACCCAGGTATGGTGGTTTAAAACCATACGAAAACTCGAAAATCAGTAAGGCTTCCCTAATACTCACGAAAAAACACATATTCCAACGACGTGGCCCCGCACGCCAAAATAATCTCAAGTCAATGAACCATTAGGTGAGAAATAATCGATAAATATAATTCTATCGAAAATCCCATTTTCGAAAAATATTCCATAAATCTCAATATCGACGAATATAAATGTATTATAAATTTCCGGAAATCACCTCGGAAAATAACTGGTCGAAAATCATGATTTCAAATAAAAGCCATATATCGGAGATACTTATCAAAGGCTCAAAATCCATTTCCGAATCATAATTGAAAATAATTCATAATTAATCTCCGAAAATTAAATCATATTTCCGAAAATAAATCATAAATCCAAAATTATGGAAAAACAATGCCAAAATTATAATCCAAGGTAAAATATTATGCTCGATAAATAAAATTATAATTAAATTAATCAATAATTTCAAAATAAATGCATGCATCATTATTTAAAACAAAAGTCCACTCACTGTACTATTTAGGTGATCACGCATCCGAGTTCCTTCGTCGAGCAATAGCTCTGTACATTGCCCTGTACACAATTATATTCCGTGAATAACAACTCGGCCATTTAATACGATTCCTAAAATCAAATCCTCATAATCACATCTCCACTTCTTCTCGGACTCAACCCAAATTATACATCTAATACCAATTCGCTAATTTAATGGTTCTAAGGCAGAACCAAGAGATATCCGACGGTCGGATTCTCGTCAATTGATAATCGAAACTCATAATTTTTGAAAATTCATAATACATTCAAAACCTCACCAATCTTCACCAAACTTCATATATAAGCTCCACAACATTTATAGGATTTAATTGGGCTAAAACAGAAATTAAAAACCTACTTTACTCGCCTCCACGCGCCGGCGGCCACCACCGCTGTGTGGTGACCCGAGAGAGGGGTCCCACAGCGCGCGACCCTGAGCCAATGAGAAACCGACATATCACGAATGACATGCCGATAACTCATCAACCCGAAATCGCAAGGCCTTTTGGGTTCAAACTGTTGGTTTACAAAACACTTTCTTGGACAAGTCGTTCTAGCAACCAAGCAACACATTTTCAAAAGCGGAATTTGAATTGGGCTAAGAGTTTTGGGCTTGCAATCGGAGCCCAATTTGGAAAATAAAACAAATCACTAAGCAACTACAAGCATGGGAGACGCGCCCCAGGGTTATGGGTCTCCCGAAATTTTTGTAAGCGAGTAGGAAATAAATAAATAAATTAGTAAGAAAGTAAATAAATAAGTTACTTCGAAATCCGATAATGGACCCAAAACCGTACTTTGGTAAAGACAAAGAGGTATACACCAAGCCGGGCCATGTGCCTCTCCTATACGCTTCCCGACCACATGTTCAAAACCTGCACACTGTTGTAGGGGTGAGCTTTCGTCCTCGCACGCCCAGTAGGGGCCGACCCAACCATGCTAGGTTTGAAAATAATAACATACTTGAAAATATTTACTACATAATATTATGCACGTTTATCGAAAATACTTTAAAAATAGTCAACCACAAACATTTATTTCTTTTATAAAGCATATGCAGTATGCTTCACACAGTTTGGAGCTCCGAGATACTTACCTGCCGGCTAAACTCAAACAAATCAGTGACCGACCTGGTTCGTCATCCTTCGAGAACCGGCCAACTACTCTGTAGTCCTTATAACTACGAGTAGCGAAAGTGTCCATTTCCTGGCCCTGAGTCTCCTATGACTGGTTCACTGTCTGTACTCACTCTTCCTCGACAAACATAGGAGCACGGCCCCCTCCGGAGGTTCATGGTTATCGACACCGTGGGATCCCTAGGAATCTACGCATCTAGGTCCCATTCACTTTCAGGTCACAAGTATAAACATACAAGGGTACAGTATCTCAACATGCAAGTCTAGCCTCGGTTTTCGTAATTAGCAATTATCAGTTCTGAAAACACATGTATCACGAGGCATCGACTAATGAACAACCAAAAACATTCTTGCAGGCAACATACTATCTTAGAATAGCATTCCACACATATCGAAAAGCCTCTAACAAGGAAGGGACAGCTCACCTTACCTGGAATTGGAGTGCTCGTCCACATTCGTGTTCGTTCCTGACTTTCGATCATTTGTCCAAATCCATGTGCACACGCTCGAGTCCCTTAACAAAAACTATTTCCGATAAGAAATAAACTCATACTTTCAAATTGTTCAATTCCTTTATAAATTACCAATTTATCTCTAACCAATAATTATTGGTAACCATTCCCGAACAATTCATTTAACGTAATAAGCTCATTTGGGATATGGTGATCGTACTTCTTTCCTTAATGTAATTCGGGTCAACCGAGTTGACATTTTTACTTAGTGTTTAAACCTTAAGCAAAAAGATAAATATCAATTACCATTCCCGAATCATTACATTCCTACCCTAATTTTTGGGATATGGTGCATTAGAGTACTTCGAGCGACCTTGTTCCATGAATCTTAATTGACTAAATAAAATCCATTATTTTCATTATCGATTTTTCCTTACCCTTGTTCACAACATAACTCATTTTTCACTAACGGTCCATTCTCATTTATCAATTTCTTTCTATGTCGCATCACATAGTAATTCTATCGAATTTACTATGGACACCCGATATATATTCCAACTGTTTCTGCACATTTACTTACAGAACCAGAAACAATCTCAAACCACCATTCCAATCCAATTTATTATTCTCACAACCACAGATTCACAGTAAGCATACTCAACCAAATCTCCAATTCAAGGTTACAACACCAGGTTATTAACTCATCCGGATTTACTTTCTTATTCAAACATAAACTTCCAGCAACCAATTTTAGACTTCACAATGTCAATCAATCAATATCGACCCAACCAAACCATCATAGTTGCTTAACTTCCCATTATCACCAGAAGAGAAAAACTTGATTCAAGGGTCGGTATATACCTTCGAAAACGAACTCAGTTTCCCGGAATTCCTTGCTGAAACTAGACTGATGATGAACTGATGATCCTGTTGCCAATAACCCAACAAGCTTTACAATTTCTCTTCTACAAGCGCAGTCAAGACGAGAACCAAGCCCAGAGAGGCCTGCGAAGTCGCCGGCGCCGAAGAACATGGTGGAGCCAAAGCACACCCAGAAACCCAATTAGTCAAAATTATCATTCGAATTGAAAAACTAATTGGTCTAACGTGTAGAGAAGGACGATTTTCATACCACATGCTCCCAATCGGTGGCCAGAGTCGTCGGAATTTGCAGAACTCGCCGGAGAATCTTCAAGCTTTAGATCGTCGATTCTCCTTCCTCGAGTGATGTATGGATGATCCAGGGACACGGGGTTGTCGACAACGGCAAGACGAAGAGAATGGTGCCCGTGCGCCGGCCGGAGATCGGAGAAAGTGGAGGAGCAGTGGTGTTGCCACTGTGGTGGTCGCGTGTGGTAGCTGTAGGCGGTGCATGTTGACGGTGAGGCTCGGGTTTGGTTGGTTTTGGGTGCTAGATCGATTGGTGGTGGAGGTGATGTTGTGTGATGACCGGAGACGGAGTTTTCCAATGGGTGCAGAGGGAAGAAGAGAGAGTGTGTGACTTGGATACACATTTACGCAAGCGTACGTATCATTGTCAAGATAGGGAAGTATAATGCCCAAAGTTTATCGTACCACGGGGATTAGTGGCTAACCCACAATCCTTGGGTAATCGGAAATAAAGACACTTAGCAAACAAAGAAAAGAAAAAGAAAATAAATAAAAATGTTAATCTAAGGCACCAAGCCTTAGTAATGCTTGGCTTTGGTTTTCACCAAAATCTAATCAAAACTAAGAGCCTAGTGGTGGATATGCACAAATGAGTCGAAATTTGTAGGGGTTTTGAATTGGGAATCAACTAAATTAAACGCAACCTAAAAATAAACTAAACAACTAATTAACGAACTAGAAAATTAAATTTGGGTTTTCAAATTAATGGGAACATGGGAGTGTCGGGTGATTCACACTAACTATCTTGCAAATATCAATGCCAATTTTACAAATGCATGCATTTCCTATATGTGTCAAGTCTCGTATCTAGTACCGGTTAAGGCTACTAAACCAATTATCCTTTCGGTGTATCGATTATGCCGGTTAAGGCCACAATCAACTCTCTAATTTGGGCATTACGCCGGTTAAGGCCGCAATATCCAAAATTAGAGGCCTAGAGAGCAAGATAATAGAGACCCAAGCAAGCTTAGCTACAATTAAGCTAGCTAATGGTCACCACACTTAAATCCTAGATGCCACAAGACTAATAAGTTGTCAATTTATCAATCTATTCATCACAATTGCCCACAACATAATTTCAAAGGGTGACAAAGCCTAGAAACATGCTTCTAAGGACCAATAAATTCGGATTTAAAGCATACACAATGGAAATTGCATTTATTAAAATTAAAGCATCAATATTTATACAAGATGAGTTAGGGGTTCACAACCCTAACTCCCAACAAAGAAATTACTCACAACCCATAACTATGAACATCAAATATACAAAATTCAAAGAGAAAAGATTATAGAAGTGTAGGAGAACACAAAGGTAAACACAATTAGCTAGAAAGCTAATATGACTTCCCTTGAATTACAACTCCCACAAATACCTAAAGCTTGAATCTTGTAGCTTTTGATGAATCCTTGAAGCTTGTGTGAGAAATTCTATGAATACCCAAAAAAAAAACTAAAACTATTATGAAAAATGGAGGAGGAGGAGGAGAGAGAGAGGAGAGAGAGCAGCCCAAAGGGGCTGCCTCTATTTGGTGTGGTGCGGCAGCTCTTGGGTGAGGTAGGTTTTTTTTGCAGATGAGGGGTATATATATATATATAGGGTCACGGTGGTGTGGCTGCAAAAAAAAAAGAAGTGAATGGGTATAAGGCCACGTGGCAAGAAGTGATAGGAAGAAAAGGAAAAAGAAGAGAAAATAAAAAGAAAAGGAAAGAGAAATGGTCCAAATGGTGGAGAGTGCACGTGGGGAGGGGAGGGGAAGAAGGAAATAAAAAAGCTGGTGCTGACGTCATCATGACGTCAGCAAAGGCTGATTATTAATTTTTTTTTTTTTTTCTTATCTTTTCTCTTTTTCTTGTCTTTTTTTTTTTCTTCTTTTCTTCTTCCTTCTTTTTGCTTTCTTCTTCTCTCTTCTCAATACACTTCCGCATATGTTATCAGAGACAATTGGATTCCACTCCCTTGATGGCGTTGACCATGTTGACCCTCATTGATTATTTCGTCCTTTTCTCGGAAACTCCAATTTGTTCCAATTTTACTCAATTTTCTCTCGTTTCCGCAACTCCGCTTATTTCCTACACAACAAATAAAAATAAATTAATTACATAATAATTGACTCGAGGATTAGCTAATTCTAGTATTTTAGATATAATTACACGTATAAAAATGCGTATAATCACACCCCCACACTTGAACTTTGCTTGTCCCCAAGCAAACTAAATGTAAATTAATTGCCAAAAATCTATTAACTCAAACACAAATGCTCAAACTAAAGAAAGTGTGGTATTAGCCTTTCCAACCATAATCCTCGGAGAACTAATTATGTACATGACCATGAAGTTGATGTAAGCATGACATAGAAATTATAAATTTGTAAGGCAATTAAGATGCACATGTAAGAAATACTCAAGTATATGCATGTGTTGACCCATGTGTCAAATCAATCCACCGCAATCAAATAGGCATATAGAAGACCCGACATAACCCACTAAACTCACAAAGGTTCACTAAATATTACCGCTCAAGTGTTTAGGGGCTATATGTGTTTCACTCAAAAGCAATTTCACAACACGCATCGCCATATGCTTGCTCTTCGATCTCATCTCCGCTAGGTAACCCACAACATTCAAGATTAAGAGGTCTTTTATTTGGTTGTAATGGGGCTAAGGGCAAGTGGCTATAAGAAATAAAGGATAGGGAAAGACAAAGTCCATGAAAATCGGTGAAGCAACTCTCTCTTGTAGAGATTTAAGACTTTGCTTTCAAATGTTAAGTCACTCACTCTAAAACTAATGTACAACCCATACTACACAATTCTATAAACAAAAATAATATTATCTATTTTTTTTTTTTTTTCAACACCTTTTTTTTTTTTTTCGTTCACCTTTTTTCTTTTTCTATTTTTCTATTTTTTTTTGTTTGAACCACTTTTTTTTTTTTTTTTTGGAACTCTTTCGAAACTTTCTTTTCTATACAAAATCACTCACCCCCACACTTATTCTTTTGTAACCTCACACTTTTGACTTTTTCTTTTCTTTTGAAGCACTCAAACATAAAGTCATTCTCTCGAATCGCTTCTCCAACTACCACGGAAGGGTAGGATAAAAGTGTTTAGGCTAGGTAGGAATTTGTGGTGGAAATGAATAAAAAGGCTAAATAAATAAATAGGCTCAAAGTGGCAATCTAGTGGTAAATATCTTTGGGCACATGCTTCTTTGGCCATGGTGGTATTAAACCTAATGCCTCCATCCTTTCTATCACGTCGCAAGCTAAAAGTAGCTTCGAGAGGTCTCAAGCAAGTTCTAGATAAGCAATGTCATGAAATTGTACACACATGAAAGAAAAAGTGAATGAACAATGCATACACTATGGATATTAGGCTCAAAAGCTCACAAATAAGGCATGCAAGTTAATCGAATAATCTATATGTTTCTCTAACTATGATGAACCAACCTAACCATAGGCTATGTGCACACATATAGTCAAGCATAGATCACATATGCACTCAATTACAAAACAAATTCATAGTCCTAGATCATGCTTAATCTATCCACAATCATAACAAGTTAAGTCCATGGCTCGTCATTGGGGTTGGAAAAGGCATTAACCACTAAAATATAATTACATAAAGCTAATCTATTTTTTTTTTTTTTTTTAGCCGCCCGAGCCCTCACCCCCACACTTAAAACCAACATTGTCCTCAATGTTGTAAAGTGAACTCGAAAACTAAAATCCGTGTCGGATTTAGGCATGAGAGTGAAGTCCGGCAGAAGGCACACAAATTAACTACGAAAATAAAAATCTAAATGCGGAGAAAAGTTACGGAAAACCCCCTTTGTTGACCCTCCATTGCTCACGACCTTCGAAGAAGACTAAAATAAGACACCAACTTCAAGGCACAAGGCCTTGACTTCCTTAACGTATGCTCCAAGCTAACTCTAGGTGCTCATGAAAGATCGACTCCATTGAGAAATATATAGTGTCCAAAGAGCAATGCGTCACAAATAGGCCATCAAAGAATAAGGACAAAGATCCTCCATTAAAATCATAGGCTTGGTCACCTCCAATACACCTCACAATATCCCTATAATGACCTCCATTGAAGAATTGAAGTGCAAGAAGTCCAACCACCCCGAGTGAACACAAACTAGTGAGTGCAGGAAACTTCCAGCAATGACCTTTCTGTCTTCAAATGCCCATATCTCATACTCAGAAAGTGATAATCAGGTGATGCCACTTGAAATGGAAAGTAGACTCAGAGAGATTTCTATCCATATAAAGTTAGCCACCTATCTCCAATTGAAATGAAAAATTAAAGCTGGTCAAACTTGCCAATCTGTCATGAAGTTTTCTGCTGACCCTCAGTCACCAAAACTGTAATATCTGAAGCTCCAGAGGTGCAAAGAGGGTGAGACCAACTGGATATAAAACTACACTCATGAAGCTACCTTTGGTTAAAATTTCACTTGAAAATTAATTATGAGTCAAAAATCGTTGGCCTCCAAACTCACTGATCTGTTCTGCAGTTTCTGCTGTGCCCTGTTTCTGACCTCTGTCACTTGAAACACAATATCTGAACCTAGGAAGGTTAAACTCAAAAAATGTTTCTGCTGTATATAGAGGACATGTGAATATACATCTCTGAAAAATTGTAGCTCCAAATAGCATGATATGTAGAGGGTATAGCTTCTCAAAGTCACTCTACAGTAGCTATTTCTGTTCTGAACTCCATACATTGACCATTAAATAACTAGAGCTTCAGTGACTGAAAGTGGTTCAAATTTTGGCACAAGACAGTAGACATATATAAAAATAGTTCCAAAAAATTTCAGCTCAAAATAGCATGTAGAATGGAATCTATAGTCACCCAAATTCAACTAAATTTCAGGACTGAAACTGCTCACTACCAAATTAATTCTCCTTCACATTTCCAACTCCGGACACCTCCCATCCTCCCAAAAATGACCAAAAAGCTTTATTCACCATAAAAGTAAACTACTAAAGGAAGAAATACTACCGATGATGTGCTAGGGTTGCCTCCCTAGCGAGCGCTTTGTTTAAGGACTTCATTGCCGGTCCATAGAACGTGATCTTGTCAAGGTGGATACTTCTCAAGTACGACAACCCTATTGTTTGGGGCTAAAGGACTCCTTGATGTATCATAGAGGCAAGACCAAGAGCGAACTAAGAATACTCCAATTGGTGGCCAAAAGTGTAGCTTTTTAGTCTTCCCCCTCTTCTCAATTTTTCTTCTAGGAGCCAACCTTGCCTTCTCCTTCTCAAGTGGATTAGAAATGATGCTCATAGGAACAATAGGTGGTAGAAGCTCTTGCGAGTGATGGGGAAGGTTAAGTGAAAGAGGTTCACTTCCTTTCCAATCCATCACCTCATTGTAGAAACATTGACCACTTAATGGTGGATTGAGAGGTAAAAGTGCCTTGATCTCAATTCTCTCATTAAGAATGTAAGTGCTCAATATTCTACAATCCACCTTAGGAAGCTCATGATGGATTTCCGTGGATGTGGGAGGAGAGAAAGTCCTTGGCTCTTCAATTTCTTCATCATCACAAGGTATTGAAGGACTCTCTTTCTCCTTGGGAATATCGACCTCAACGATTAAGGGATCATGGTGTAAGTCTTCAAGCTCCACATCTTCCTCACTAGACAAGCTATCCTCTTCTTCGGAATCAACTTCATATACCTCATCTTCATTGTGAAGATTAGAATTCCAATATTGCACCGGTTCCTCCGAAGTGTAGTCTCTCACCCCACTTGCATTGAAACTTTCATGACCAACCTCAATTTCTTGTACATCAACATCACTATCATCATTTTCAACTTGCATAAAGGATTCTTGCTCAAGATGCTCGATATACACTTCTTCTCTTGAAATAGGCTGCACTTGGTCAAAGAAAGATTCATGCTCATAACTGTAGAAGGGTGGCTCTTGTGCAAGACTAGTCTCAAGTTGCTCATTGGTATGTATAACTATTTCTTGAGAAGCTTGCAATTGAGCTTGTGAGGCTTGCAATTGGGCTTGGGAGGCTTGCAATTGAGCTAGCAATTCTTCAAGAGAAGGCTTCCTAGATTCATACGCTTGCTCATGAGGATATGCTTCGGAAACCATGGTCTCTTGTGAAATACTAACTTGAGAGGCTTATAATAGAGCTTGGGAGGCGTGCAATTGAGCTAGTAGTCCGTCAACAAATTCCTTACTAGGCTCATAAGCTTCTTCTTGTGGATATGCATTGGGTATAAATGTCTCTTGATACATGCCCATCTTGTACTCACACTCTTGCATAAAATCCGGGCACTCAAATCTCAAAGAGCACTCAAAAGGTGAATGCCAAGGAGAATTACACAAAGCACAAGTTTCATTGAAAGAAGACATAGAACCGATCGCATGAGAATTCCATACTTGATGACCTCCACCATAAAAACTTTCTTGCTCATATCCCCACGGGTCTTCCCATCCATAGTTACACCGATCCATAGCTCAATGTGAGAAAAATATATGCCTATGAGTTTCCACAAGTGAGATTAGTAACCAAAAAAAATTAGAAAATATAAAATTAGAAAGTAAGCAAACAAAATAAACAACCAATTTTTTTTTTTTTTTTTTTAATAACAAAGAAATAAAAATATGCTAAAGTGACCTAAAGAACCGATTTACCAAGGGATTAAGGCTATTAAACCCTAATCCCCGGCAACGGCGCCATTGACTTGGATACACATTTACGCAAGCGTACGTATCATTGTCAAGATAGGGAAGTATAATGCCCAAAGTTTATCGTACCACGGGGATTAGTGGCTAACCCACAATCCTTGGGTAATCGGAAATAAAGACACTTAGCAAACAAAGAAAAGAAAAAGAAAATAAATAAAAATGTTAATCTAAGGCACCAAGCCTTAGTAATGCTTGGCTTTGGTTTTCACCAAAATCTAATCAAAACTAAGAGCCTAGTGGTGGATATGCACAAATGAGTCGAAATTTGTAGGGGTTTTGAATTGGGAATCAACTAAATTAAACGCAACCTAAAAATAAACTAAACAACTAATTAACGAACTAGAAAATTAAATTTGGGTTTTCAAATTAATGGGAACATGGGAGTGTCGGGTGATTCACACTAACTATCTTGCAAATATCAATGCCAATTTTACAAATGCATGCATTTCCTATATGTGTCAAGTCTCGTATCTAGTACCGGTTAAGGCTACTAAACCAATTATCCTTTCGGTGTATCGATTATGCCGGTTAAGGCCACAATCAACTCTCTAATTTGGGCATTACGCCGGTTAAGGCCGCAATATCCAAAATTAGAGGCCTAGAGAGCAAGATAATAGAGACCCAAGCAAGCTTAGCTACAATTAAGCTAGCTAATGGTCACCACACTTAAATCCTAGATGCCACAAGACTAATAAGTTGTCAATTTATCAATCTATTCATCACAATTGCCCACAACATAATTTCAAAGGGTGACAAAGCCTAGAAACATGCTTCTAAGGACCAATAAATTCGGATTTAAAGCATACACAATGGAAATTGCATTTATTAAAATTAAAGCATCAATACTTATACAAGATGAGTTAGGGGTTCACAACCCTAACTCCCAACAAAGAAATTACTCACAACCCATAACTATGAACATCAAAGATACAAAATTCAAAGAGAAAAGATTATAGAAGTGTAGGACAACACAAAGGTAGACACAATTAGCTAGAAAGCTAATATGACTTCCCTTGAATTACAACTCCCACAAATACCTAAACCTTGAATCTTGTAGCTTTTGATGAATTCTTGAAGCTTGTGTGAGAAATTCTATGAATACCCAAAAAAGAACTAAAACTATTATGAAAAATGGAGGAGGAGGAGGAGAGAGAGCAGCCCAAAGGGGCTGCCTCTATTTGGTGTGGTGCGGCAGCTCTTGGGTGAGGTAGGTTTTTTTTGCAGATGAGGGGTATATATATATATATATATAGGGTCACGGTGGTGTGGCTGCAAAAAAAAAAGAAGTGAATGGGTATGAGGCCACGTGGCAAGAAGTGATAGGAAGAAAAGGAAAAAGAAGAGAAAATAAAAAGAAAAGGAAAGAGAAATGGACCAAATGGTGGAGAGTGCACGTGGGGAGGGGAGGGGAAGAAGGAAATAAAAAAGCTGGTGCTGACGTCATCATGACGTCAGCAAAGGCTGATTATTAATTTTTTTTTTTTTTCTTATCTTTTCTCTTTTTCTTGTCTTTTTTTTTATCTTCTTTTCTTCTTCCTTCTTTTTGCTTTCTTCTTCTCTCTTCTCAATACACTTCCGCATATGTTATAAGAGACAATTGGATTCCACTCCCTTGATGGCGTTGACCATGTTGACCCTCATTGATTATTTCGTCCTTTTCTCGGAAACTCCATTTTGTTCCAATTTTACTCAATTTTCTCTCGTTTCCGCAACTCCGCTTATTTCCTACACAACAAATAAAAATAAATTAATTACATAATAATTGACTCGAGGATTAGCTAATTCTAGTATTTTAGATATAATTACACGTATAAAAATGCGTATAATCAGTGTGTGCAAGAGATCGAGAGGGAAGAGAGAGAGAGACGCGGCTGGAAGTGGAGAGGGAGAGTGGGTTATAGAGTTTCCATGTTGCAATTTTCCATTTATACTTATGAGTGTGAAACGACGATTTTACCCCTGCGATGAATTACGAAACTCTTCTAGCTAATTGCTTTCGATTTTGGCTCGTAACTTTTCTTTTTCTCGTCCTTAGTAATTTCTCGACTTCGCCTAGAGTCCAAACTCGATTTCGTTAAACTAAAAATTCAAATCTTCCTTACAACTCAATTCGCCTTCCTTTCAAATTTGCTTCGACGAGCTTTTGCTTCAATGAACTTTAGTAACCTTCTAGGCCCAAAACGAAGGACTCTGACCCCAACTTAAATTATAAGGCCCAAATCAAAGTCTCGACACCGAATTAATCTCCAAGGTTAATTTCTGCACTTAAATCATTTGGCGAAAAATCTTATTGGCGAAAAAATTACCTTCAAAAATTTTCGAGGGCTCAGACTCTAATTGCCACCAAACTTTGACAGCAACAACTACTCAACACGCCCAAAATTTTTCTCAACTACAACAAATTTCAATTTTTCAATTTTACCTTTAAGTGCACGAAATCGGCTGGTGAAATTTTTCCAGAAAATTCAAAACCCTAGATTTGGGTATTTCTTCGATTCGACCTCCACACTGAGAATTGGAGCTAGAGACTTGGAGGGGAAATGTTCCATAGCTCGAGGCACGTCGATTGACCCAGAATTGTTGCCAGGGATCGCCGGAACAGGAAGAAATCGCCGGAATTCTTCAAATTGGACCGTCGGGCTTTTAGGCTTCGATCTCACTTTTCCGACCAAAACATCACCACCCACGGCCATAGCCGTGTAAAGGAGGAGAAGTCGTGTCTACCACTTACCGGGGCTCACCTTCTGGTGGCCGGACGTCGCCGATCTCGACGGAGACAGAGGAAGACCGAAAGAAGAGGGAGAGAGGTCGGGGGAGAGGAGAGAGAAAATGAGAGAGTTATCTGGGTAGTTTCCGAAAATGGAAGCTACCACAGTAACTTTCTATATATATAAAAGAGAAAATGTTACAAACAGTACCCGAACTAAGACTCATTCATAACTTCAGTACCCGACTATGCAAAACTATCACTTTGATACCCCAAGTTTGATGTCCGATCCAAGAATAGTATACGCCGTCCATCACAGCGTTAACTAGCTAACCACGTGGCATATTTTGAGGGCCCTCATGGTTTGCCACGTAACAAAGACTTAACGCTGTGATGGACGGAGTGTACCATTCTTGGGTCGGACTTCAAAGTTGGGGTACCAAAGTGATAGTTTTGCATAGTCGGGTACTGAAGTTAGGAGTCGGCGTAGGTTCGGGTACTGTTTGAAATATTTTCTCTATATAAAAAGTTACCGTGAACAGTAACTTCTACATTTTGGCCATAACTTTCGCATACGATCTCCCATTTTTACGTATCACATATGCACGCGCTCGGTTTAACGTCTTCTACTACTTTCATGAAGAAAATTTTCTCAAATTTTGACCCGAACTGAAAGTCAACTTTTAGGGCCACTAAAGTTACCGAAATGACAGTAAATGTGAAAGCAATTGCCGTTTACCGTCTAAATAACTCGTAAACTGGTACTTTAAGATACGGGACATAACAAAAATTCTCTAACAAGAGTAGCTGCAACTACTTATTTTTTTCCTCTTCTTTTTATGTATTTTTCTTTTCAGAGAATTTTTTGGATACACAAATCTCTCCAGAATCTGGATCCAAATCTCACGGGATGCTTATGGAGATCCATATTCTGCAACAACGCCTGTAGAGATAACGAAGTTTGGATAGTATCAGCAAAGCTGAAAAGCTTATAAATGCTGTTATTGCAGAGGTTTGGTGTTATCTCTGACTTAGATTTGTTGTCCTTTACTCTTAAGTCTTAAAAGTATTTGCATTTGGAGATCTAAATCTTCATATCATGCTGAATTCAATGTACCTTTTGGTAGGTTGATGCAGGGGGTTTCCTTCTCTAGTGGCTAGGGGCATTGCTACCGCATATGCTGTTGCAAATACAAGTACTAAATGAAAAAGTAAGTTCTATTAGTGCTCTTTCATTTGGTGGCTTATATTTTGACAATGCTGTATGTAAGACATCTATTTTATTTAATGAAGTCAAAAAGAAATTTTTATATATTTTTGTTTAAGGTAAATACATTGATCAAGCCTTTTTTGAATGTTAGCTGCTCCACTTCATCTTAAAAGCATTTTCCTTCTTCATGTTCATATTCATTAATTAATGAGTCATAGAAAACTTTATCAAACAGGACACTATGCCTCCCTGTGTTTCTTTTTTTCATGATGATGCTATTGGGGCACCCAGTCTATGTTAATCTGATAAAAGGGACTGAAAAAGTTCATGATATATGCTGTTTTCAAGCTGTTGTTTACTTGTTGTTTTTAGACCTTAAAATATTTTGAGTGTATTGGAGTTTAGTAGCTCAAGGGAGCGAATGTCCGTGATTGTAAAAAATGAGGAAGGAAAGATACTATTGCTCAATAAAGGTGCTAACAAGTTTGCAAACCCCTTCCATTCTCTCTATATTACAAAAATATTTCAGCACTTTGCTCCTCATTTTGGATGGATGAAAAACAAAAAATCATATTCGATACATTTATTTCACAAGCAGTGTCATGTTTTAAAGACTTGCAAAGGATGGAAGGAAGTTTGAAGAGAAACCCATTAACGAGTATGATTTGTCTTTTCGTCTTTCACTTTTGTGATTACTCATGTACTTATCAGTAACACTGTATGCTTGGTTATCAGTTTATAGCAATGTAAAGATTGAAACTTTAAGAAGAATGTTCTGGATCATATATGCCAACAACAATTAAGTTGTACTTCTATTAATGTTTATAGTCCGTGGATCAGATGAGTTTTCTTCCACTCCAGTTGAAGATGCATTTGGGTTTTTGCATTATATTATAATATAATGCTTTGTACAAAGGCTGCATACAAAATGCACATCCTTGAACTAGATTCATACAAAACATAAAGAGATTAAAGTAGAAAATCTGCCCGCGGCATCGCTCGAGTTCTCATGCTAGTTATACACACATCTAAAGTCTGTGACCGTTCCTACTATTAATTTAACAGTAAAATGACGGTTTTGCCCTTGCTTTTTCTTGCAGTTACAGGCTTCGCTTCTTCTATAATCTTCTGATTCGATTGAGAGAGTGTGTTTTGCTTTTTTGCTCGCCATTTTGCCTGGGTTTTTAATCTGTTCAATCTGTTCGAGAAGCCTCTCTTGAACGCAGTCATCAAGTGTAGTTTGGACGTAGTTTCTAGAAAAAAAAAAAAAAATGCAGCCATCAAACACAGATATCCGTCTTCGTTGTTTCATAGTATCGGGTGCATGCATCAAGCTCTTAGATACAAAGAATGGGTTGAAAACAAATAGGAAAGGTTTGGTTTATCAAGTTTCTGTGCCAGATTTTATATAAAATTTCTGATTTTGAATTATGGATTTGATGTAAGATTTTTTATTTTGATGGTAGATCGTTGGGGTAGGAAAAAGAAGAGGAGAGATCCAAGATTTTGGTTGATTTCGGAGGAGGGTTTGGGTTTGTTTTGAAAGAGTTGCTGCTAAGATTTTGATCGAGTTTGGGAGAAAGCTTTCAACAGAAGAAGAGGTATATGTTTGATTTGGGTTTTTTTCAGTTGTCTAAAATTGTGGTTTTGAGTGAGTGTTTCATTTGTAAATTTTGTGTATTTGTAGATTAGGATGTGAATGAAGGTAATTTGGGTTTAAGTTTCAATTTGAATGGAGATGGGAGTGAAGGGTTTACAATGTATAGGATTTACTTCCATTCCCTAGACAAGATGCCATTGCATATACATATATATGTATATTCTTTATATTCCATTAATACAAGAAAAATGACAGAAAAAAATGATCATGTACAATTTGTAGGGAAACAAAGTCGGCAAGTTCGTATCTGTGAAAAGGTTCCACCATCAAGCAATAAAAGGAGTTGGGGTGGAAGAGGTAAGTTCAGTATGAGATCTGAATTAGTTCCTCAAAAATAAGCTACAGAATGATTGTTTTTCCATGCTGTGGTTCTGGTTAATTTTGACAAGCAACTTGCTGAAGAAAGCAAAATAAGACTATCTTAAAAGGTATTGTAATTTCTATACAAACTAATATAGCATACAACATGTTTTTAGAGCTGATCAATGAAAGTAGCTTTCTGAGCTAGGCTATACTACAATTTTCAGACAGATTTTCTTCTCTCTTTTTAATGCAGGCTAAAATCTTCTTATGCTCAATTGCAAATTTTGAAACTAATGGTTTCCAAAATACTAATTTCCTTTGTCTGATACCAATAGAAGAATATAAACATGGTACAGATACATTTCAGGTAGAGTTGTGGGATTCATTTTGTTGAGTAGAGAAAGGAGTGGCCTTTGAGCATGTTCATGAAATTTTTTGGATTTGTGAAAATTTTCCTTTTTTGTTTTTTGTTTTTTTGGGTGAATTTATTTCATTGACTTTCATTTTGGTTTTGAATAGGGAGGAGTTTAGAGAGAAGTACAAGAATGAACATCCCAACAACAAATCGGTCATTGTTGTAAGTGAATCTCATAATCTTTCGAAAGCAGAATATTTTTAATGGTTTGTATCGATGGCAGGGTCTTAGTTTTTGTTTATTTATGTTCATATATTGGGTTTGGAATGAAGTATTTTTCTAACTTTCTTTGTTTTTTTGGTGGGTTTTGGGTCTTGCCGAGATGGTTATATATATAATAAAACTTGGTAGCTGCAAGTTTGTTTGGGTAGTATTAGAGATATACTGATTTGATAATGAGGTTTTTGTGCTGGTGTTAATCTCACTGCCACCCCCCTTATCATATCTATCACAATCTCTCTCTATCTCTAGAGAGAGAGAGAGGAGTGGGGCTCTGCTGTGTGATGGGGAGGTACTCTGTTTTGAATATGCGTGAGAAAGTGTGCAGGTATTCCTCTGTCAGTGAAGAAAATGAAAGAATGGGAACATAAAGTAGTTTCTGTGAGGGAGGAGGATAGCCCCTTTGAGAGAGAGAGAGAGAGAGAGACTCATGTAATAGTCCGGGCACATCAAATATGTTTGCACCTAGGGCAGAGTTGACAACTCCCGGCGCGAAACGGCGATCAAACATGTGACACATAACTTCGAACATTAAAGATAACGGCCACCTATCGGTTGCTGACTTAAGATCAAAGCAGTGACAACATGTCGACCAAATTAGACGGGGAGAGAGAGAGAGAGAGAGAGAGAGAGAGAGAGAGAGAGAGAGAGAGAGAGAGAGAGAGAGAGAGAGAGAGAGAGAGAGAGAGTACAAGTAATCAATAATCGAATGGAACCAATTTAATACACACGCACCAAACTGTCTTTCATTTTTTTTCCCTTTTCTCTGTCGAAAATTCTCATACTTTTTGCAAATTTCTCTGTGAGATTAATTCGCTGATGATCAAAATCTCTGTTCTTAATTTTTTCATGTCATGGTGTACTAAAAGCAAGAAAAAGCCAGTTATAAAAGCTTATAGAGAAAGCATGCATGGTGTTCTACGTTTTCTTCTTGGGTTTCTGCGACTCATTTAGTGTCTTAATTATTCATTTCCTCTTTGTTTCTTTCAAGCTAGGTAAACAACTGGTGCTGTAAATTAAATTTTAACACTGTTTCAGATTCAATCTTTTTCTGGTTGCACTTCACATTATTATATTGTTCATCTTCAATCTGATTGATTTCAGGGTTTCATTGTTGTTTGGCTTTTATGGTATATGGTGCAGATTTGTGATTCTATACTTATTGGATTTGGTTAATTTGTGATTGAGAATTATGTAGTACATTACTGTGTACTAGTTTATTTCTGTTTTGAACTTTTTTTCCATAATATGTACTCTGCTAAAAAGCTAAGGTGGTTGTAGTGATAGAGATCGATTATGCGTTATGATTTACAAAGATAAAATTCTTGGATTGGAAGATGAAAACAGTGAAAGTCATTGTGGTTGTGATGTTGCCTGCTATCGAATTTTTTTGATTACTATTAAATTTTTAGACAATTAGATTAGTTTGTTTCAAACTGTTCACATGTTATCTGGTATATAAACTTTTTTATCACAATTTTAAACGGTTTTGCAGTACTATTTTTCCTTTGTTTTTGCTTTTGTTTTGTTTTTTTTTCTCTCCCATAACTTTTTTCAAAACATCTACAATGGAATTGGAGTTGAGCTGTTATAATACACAACTGCAATAAAGAGTGTATCTGAGCCAATTCTATGAATCACAAAGTTTCATAGTATTTAAATTAGGCTAACTTCAAATATGCTTGGTGACACTTTGGATAACAAAGTTCGATGATAAATATTGTTGACATTTGGTCAGTTTTTTTTTTTTGGCAAGAAGGAAAGGGACAAATTTAAGTGGTAAATGTGAATGGTTTTCTGTGTATACAGTCCATGGATCTGCAGATGAGTCCACTTCAGTTGAAGATGCATTTGGGTTTGCCAATGAATTAGATCAGTGTTAAACCCCCATTGTAGAAACTTGATGACAGCTTGCTTAAAATACCAGGTGTTAGCTGAATCTTTCTCTTTACGATTGAAATACCCATTTTTGAAATATGTAAAATTATAATTGTATTATATTATGTAGATTGTTGTAAACATTTGTGGATAATCATGTAAATAGATGATGAGTAATAGGTGCCTATCCCTATAGATTGGTGATTGATAGGTTGTAATTGTAGGAGTGATTGGATTGTAATTATGCATTACCCTTTCGTGTACACCATGTAGTCCTATATAAGGCTCCTTATGGTGAGATGAATAATACACACAATCTGATTCTCTGTGTCCAAACTCTCTCTCTCTCTCTCTCTCAAAAACTTTTCTGTTTTACAACACGTTATCAGCACGAAGCTTTAACCCAAACCCTAGCCAGAAAAAAAATCCCCCTGCTGCAGCCTGTTTGTACGCCCTGAAACCTCTTGATCGGGACCTCAGATCAAAATCTTTCCTTCATGAAAGTTGTTCGTCTCTGCATCTTCTATCTGACCTCCAAATTTCAACCCTATTGGAGTCGTTTTGAGACATGTACACCATTCGAAGTGGGAGCTGTCCAGAAGAGGTGAATAGTTCTTGGATTGGCTGAGAAGACAAACTTCTCAGTTCTGCACACATAAGCTGAAGATTCATCCGTTCTTCATCAAGTAATGTTTTCCAAAATCTAATTTCATATTCATGTTTATTGAGCCTAATGATTGAATATGAACAATCACCATGATGCATGAACCCTAATATTTGGTATATATATATTCGTTTATGTGTCTTGGTTTATTTAGCTTTGGATTGTTTGGTTGGAAAAGAAAAAAAAATGTTAGGATTCTTGGATTTGAAGCATTTGGTCCAGTAGTACGATATAGTGCATACCAATTAAAAAACAAGCAAAAAGAAAAGGGATTCTGCTGCTCCTGGGATTCGAACCCAGCCACATCATGCATTAGCCTAGCACATTGTCCACTATGCCACTATGGCTAGCTGGAATTTATCAACACCATTTAATATTAATACTGCTATAAGCAGATTCAACTCCATATAATTGGTGATTGATCAATTGATTCAACCTGTGATTTGATTTTGATTGATTTTATCCAAAGCAATTACCATTGTAATTTATGCTCATTACCACAATCACTTCATTGTCACATTGAGACAATTCTGAATTATTGCCTGAATTATGATAGAAGAATTATGGGCTTAATTTTTGGTTACAGAAATTTGAATTATGCCATTATAATTCTTTATGCTAGAAGCATTATTGGCTAAATTATTACGTGATTATTACATAAACATTATGCCAGAAGCATTTGCCAAATTTATTACATGTACGTAATGTCATAAACATTAATGGGATTTGAACCCATTTCCTTAGGTATATAACCGCTGCATTAATATATTTATGTTACGATTTAATAACATATATTGAATTTGGTTATGTTATAATTGTGAATATTAATAGAGGCTGAGTCAGAAGCTCAAATCAAGCCCAAAGTCATAACAACAAATTCGAGCCAGAAGCTCAGGCCCAAGTTGCAAGGCCAGAATAGAAGCTCACTACATGTTACCATGACAAAAGTTATGAATCTTCTCAAAGTAGGCTCATCCAGTTGGATGCGATGTCTAGGTAAGGTTCAAATGAGGCTGTGTACTTAAGTGAGCCTCGCTCCACCTAAACCTCATCCTTCCTTACCTGGTCGTATTCAATTGGAGTTACCGAAAGGGTTGAGTAATAATTTTTCATTCCTTGGCGGACCAGCTTGAGCCCAGCAGGCCCACTCTCCCTCCGTGGGACCAAGCAGCCCAGCATGCCTCACACACCATTTGACTTACGCATGAAAGCCCAGGTCACAAGCCTGCAGACTAAGCCCGATAGGCTTCACTATCAAGCCCACTCCTTCTTTGGTCCAGCAGAATCAAAATAAAAATGATTTCATATTGTAAATCATATTGTAAATAAATTCACCATATCTAATATGTGTAATTAATTGCCATAAGCATTTATTCGCATAATTGTGTGATAATTAATCTGTTATATTACTAGCATGCAATTAATATCTCAATTGATTTTTGATTTCCATTTATCCAATTTGTGAGATATTATTACAATTTACCTTTTTCAATATTATTGTGTTACTTGTCTAAATTTTCGCACTAGAATATATGTGTAGAAAATGCAGGTACCTAATGAACTAGAAGTTTCAAATGAACCAGTAGTTCATACATAAATCGAACTTGTAGTTTCGATAATGCCATTTAAGAAACTTGAAGTTTCCTTCATAAATTCACCACACATGATAAAACCATTAGATTTTACATGTCTAATCCGATTTTTCATACCATGTTATAGAACCTGAAGTTCTCATTACTTGCTTATGGATGATATTACCCAAAGCACTAATATTATTTGTTCCTTTCCTGTAAGAAATGTCAAATCTCAACATGTTTGACTTTGTTGCTTTGGAGGTCTCCAGAAGAAACTATCTAAAGTGAACTCAAGATGTGAAAATTCATCTGACTGCAAAGAAGATGAGATCAACAATCAATATTGACAATGTCGTCACTGAGGCTTTTAAGGCGAGTGCCATAATGTTCATAAAGAAACATATGGAGACAGCACTCCAAGTTAAGTACCCGATTAAGAGGATACACAAACTCTTTGGGTTGCTCTGGAAGAGCACTTTCACCATCAGATGACCATTTTCTTGCTTGAAGCAAGACATCATTGGCAGAACAAAAAAAAAAAAAAAAAAAAAAACCCATATGACCGTCATCCACGTGGCCAAGGCCCACGTTGTGGGAACCGTGATGCCCTAACTCAACAAGCCTGAGTTGAAAGGAACACTGGTCAGGCCTGTCGCCACCAGAATCAGCATGATCTTTGTTATCGATGTGGAAGAATTGACTGCTGGTCCCGCACCTGTTGTGCGATAGCTGAAGCAATAGATGAGTATTACGCCGATCGCGGAACTCGAAATACCAACTTTATTAAAGGGTCATTTTCTATTGATTCCACACTAGAGATCACGAATTTTCAGGCAGTTACTGAACATACCGAGGATTAGAACTCGAAGACATGGGTATAATTGGCCCCTTGTGCCATATCTATTTCATCTTAATGAATGAAACATCTTCGGATTTTGGTGATTTATGTTTTCAATCATTTTGGATTATGAAAATGTGGTTATGTTCGAATGTATTTAATTCAATAAACTTATTTATACATGTGATCCATTGAATTAAATAAATGAATAGACATATTTTGTGGGGAAGTTTGTTGTCTGGTTAAAAGTGCTATTACACACACCATACTCCCAGATCGGAGATGTTTTTCAAACTTATTGTCTATTCATACCTCTGTGACAACCGTATCAGGGCAATCCAACCTGATAGAGGGCTATGGCAAAACCCACTATATGTTGTCCAATGGTACTGAACCTACCATTAATGAGGCCTTATAATCTCCACGTTCCAGAAGAACGTTATTGAGTATTAAGGATATTCGAACCAACGGTTATCACGCTGAAACCACTGAGAAAAATGCGTGGAATATCTTTGCATAACCTCCGAGTGTGCGGCCAGAAGCGTACATTGGAGAAATTGAAATCTGTTAGCTAGAAGCTAACTAATTCAAGCAACTACTTGCTATGGCATGACCGTTTGGGACACCCAGGTCAAAGTATGATCCACCGTATCCTCAATTCATTGCAGGTGCACCCCCTTTTGAATAAGGGTCTTGTATATAATGACACACTATGCCATACTAGACCATCATATGCAAAGACTAGTACATACACCACCATTTTTCTGCACAGAATGCAAGGGAAATTTGTGGACATATCCAACCACCATGTGGACCAGTTAAATATTAATGGTTTTGGTTGATGTATCGACAAAGTGATCACATGTTACACTACTGTCCATAAGAAAATACTGCTTTTGCTAAACTCTCACCCAAATCATGAAATTGAGGGCTCACCACTTGGATTATCCCATAAAGTCCATAAGACTTGATAATACCGGAGAGTTTACATCGAAGTCTTTCGATGATTATTGCATATCCCTTGGGATTGATGCTGAACATATAGTTCCCTATGTTCACACCCAAGATGGTCTCGCAAATAGAATCTTAGTAATGCGCACCAAGCTCCTAGTTTTTGTGTGGGGCTATGCAATCTTGCATGCAGCTATGTTGGTCCCGTTGAGGCCCACTGCTACCCAACCTTACTCCGCGTTACAGTTGGTGACTGGGTACGAACCTGATGTTTCGCACTTACGCGCATTTTGGTATGCAGTCCTCGTGCCAATTGTGCCGTCACAACGAACAAAATTGGGTCCTCAACAAAGGATGGGCATACATGTCAATTATGAATCCCATCCATTATGTGCTCTTTCGAGCCCTTGACAGGCGATCTCTTTACCGCTAGATTTGCGGATTGTCACTTTGATGAGACAGTCTTCCCGCCGTTAGGGGGAGATAAGAACGTTACCGTTCCTGATGAACGACGTGAATTGACGTGGAATGTCCCCACTATGTCTCATCTTGATCCCCGAACCGCACAATGTGATAATGAAGTGCGGAGAATTCTAGATCTATAGAGTGTAGCCCAAAATATGCCAGACGTTTTCTCTGATCTAGCTAAAGTGACGAGATCATATATACCTGCTGCAAATGTGCCTGCAAGGATAGACGTCCCTGTAGGATGTGTCGTCCCAGATGGACGAGGTACGACCATGGCGGCTAACCAGTCATATGTCCCTGCCCAGAAGTGAGGTAGACCATTAGGTTCGAAGGATTCTTATCCCCAGAAGAGGGTAAACTTGGCACAAACGAATCCTCTTGACATCGCAATCTCAAACCGATTCATCTCACGAGATAAATCCGGATTATGGGTATGTCCTAGAAGAGACTATGTTGGGGGACGCTCCAACATTTGAACCCACTCCCGAGAATAGAGAAATCTCGGTAAATTTAGTGAGATTTGGAATTGGAATGAGATCATCATCGATGATATATTAGTATTTGCGGTGGCCACCGAAAATATAATAAGCGATGACCTCGAACCTTGCTTTGTTGATCAATATCAATGAAAAGACGACTGGCTAACAAGGAAATAAGCAATACAGGTCAAAATAGATTCCTTGATAAAGAGAAAGGTGTTTGGACCTGTTGTTCCTACACCTCCCCATGTTAAACCCGTAGAATTTAAATGGGTATTTGTAAGGAAGCGTAATGAGAAAACGAGATTGTGATACACAAGGCTCGTCTAGTGGCGCAAGAATTTTCTCAACGCCCTGTGATTGATTACGAGGAGGCGTATTCTCCCGTAATGGACGTCATAACGTTCTACCTTATCAGTTTGGTAGTTTCCGAAAAACTGAATATGCAGCTTATGAATGTGGTCGTAACTTATCTCTATGGGGATCACGATACAGAGATTACATGAAAGTTCCTGAAGGACTTTATACCCGATGCAAATAGTTCTAACCACGGAACACGCTCTCCATTAGTTTTGAGGCGTTCACTTTATGGATTGAAACAATCTAGACGGAGGTGGTATAACCATCTAAGTGAATATTTGATCGGGATGAGATATGTGAATAATAAACTATGCCCATGCGTGTTTATTAAGGAAACAAGTTCCTAGTTTGGTATTGTGGTGGTCTATGTCAATGACATGAATTTGATCGATACTCCTGAAGAGATCAAGGAAACCGCAAAGCACCTGAAGTTGGAATTTGAGATGAAAGGCCTTGGGAGAACAAATTATTGTCTCGACCTGGAGCCCGAGCACAGTGCATATGAAATCTTGGTCCATCAACCAAATTACATCCAGAAGATGTTAAGATGCTTTAATGAGGATAAAAGCAAGCACACCCATGGTCGTCTAAAGTCTAGCAGAGAAAATCGTATCGTCCTGCAGATGATAACGAAGAGATATTGGTGCCAGAAGTCCCATATCTAAGTGCAATAGGCGCATTATTGTACTTGGCTTAATTCCCTAGACAAGACATCTCATTTGATGTGAACTTGTTAGCTAGATATAGCTCTGCGCCAACACGCTGCCACTGGAATGGCATAAAAGACATTTTTCGCTACCTTAGAGGTACAGCATATATGGGCTTATTCTATCCCTATGCATCAAGGAATGGATCAAACCCCCTTGATCCTCAGAATGATGCTCGACTTGTTGGATATGCTGATATAGACTATCTATCAGACTCGCACAAGGCATGTTCCCAGATTGGTTATGTCTTTACCATTGGGAATACTGCAATTTCTTGGAGGTCTACGAAATAGACAGTTGTTGCTACCTCTTAGAATCATGCTGAGATACTAGCTCTTCACGAAGCAGTATGTGAATGTACATGGCTAAAAGTCGTTACAAAGCATGTTCAAAGCACATGTGGACTGCATTCCACCACTGATGAACCAACCATTATCTATGAGGATAATGCTGCTTACATAGAGCAGATAAAGATGAGTTTCATCAAAGGAGACAACACCAAACATATTGTATCGAAGTTCTCCTTCAATTAGCAACAACAGGAGCATTAGAAGATTGAAGTTAAGCATATTTGATTTGAAGACAATTGTGCAGACCTCTTTACCAAGTCACTACCAAAGTCTGCATTCCAGAAGCATGTTCAAGGTATTGGTCTACGTAAACTATCTGAATTACCTAACATGTAATTTTCAGGAGGAGTCGAAATCAGGGGGAGTATCCTGAAGCATACCCACTTGACCATCGTGTACTCTTTTTGTCCTTCGTCCAGGGTTATTTTGTCCCACTGGGTTTTGTTACCTGGCAAGGTTTTAACGAGACACATCTTTAGCATGGTCACCCCAATTATAGTACATCCTAAAGATGCTTTGATTTGACATATATGCATTTGCTCATCTTTTCCCTTCGACCACGGGTTTCTCCCACTGGGTTTACCGGGCAAGGTTTTGGTGTAGCAACTCTAATGCATCCCTCTCGTAGACATACTACCTACTTATGGTGCTGATAAAAAGACTTCACCTATCTCTAAAGCTGTGATACTGCCACTCCACACTCAAGCGCGTTGTGCTCTTTTTCTCCTTCGACCAAGATTGTTTTTTTCCCACAGGGTTTTTATTACTTGGCAAGGTTTTTGACGAGGCAACTTAGAAGCGCTGAGCCTATGCAACACTATTGACATGGAATATCCAAGGGGGAGTGTTGTAAACATTTGTGGATAATCATGTAAATAGATGATGAGTAATAGGTGCCTATCCCTATAGATTGGTGATTGATAGGTTGTAATTGTAGGAGTGATTGGATTGTAATTATGCATTACCCTTTCGTGTACACCATGTAGTCCTATATAAGGCTCTTTATGGTGAGATGAATAATACACACAATCTGATTCTCTGTGTCCAAACTCTCTCTCTCTCTCTCTCAAAAACTTTTCTGTTTTACAACATAGATTAAGATTTAAGGGGAAAAAAAAAAAGAATTAAACCCGCAACATTGCGGGAGAATTTTCTTGTCACTACCCAAACCACTCCAGATTTGCTCTTCAGATCGAAGTCGACCATATACAAGCCCAAGAGTCTAATCTTTAGCCCATATACCTCAAATCCTGCAAAACAACCTCAAAGCAACTCATTTAATGGTTCTTTGTCCTAGACCAACATGCAGATTGCGGAAGCCCTACTCATTATATACTACATTGGCCCAACAAGACTTCAATTGAGCCCAAACTAGGCCCAGTTACCTTCAAGGTGTTTCAGGCTGGGCTACAATGTTACCATTTAAAACACCAAAAAATAGAAAGTATTACATAATACATACGGCAAGGTAAAGTAACTACTACATACAAGTAAAATTTCTATGGAAATGAGTAAAATAATATTTTTGAAAGTTTGGTGACCAAAATAAAGAACGGGTTATAGTTAAATTACTAAAGTGATATTTTAACCTTGTTTCATGCTTCTAACAATCTCAAATAGAGCCTTCATTTCATTATATCACCAATACTCGTTCAGTTAATCAAGTGTCTATTTCATTTGTAGTACTATTACTTACTGTTTGATAAGTGGAAATAAGTGCCTATACCACAAATTACGTTGCAGGACACCCATCTTATTGTTCTGTATAATTTTTCCCAGAGACAAATCTTTTAAATGCTTACATATAGAAGAGGCTAATTTTTGTGATGTACATTATGCATATAAAAAGAGAAAAATGAGTTGCTTTTAGTTGCACATTTTATTGTAGTAAATTTAGGCGGTAATGATTCTGGTGAAACTGTGTTCGCCTGGTTCTAGTCTATATCAAATTGACCTTCACACTAAAGTTTAAACACATTAATTGCTTCCATTTCTCCAAAAGATCAGTTCATTCAGTCCAGTTCATGTTCATGAGTGGCTACGTACTGATTTGAATGAATCTAAACAAGTTTCTATGTTTCATCAAATTCACTAATGCAAGAGACAAATGCTATGCATAAACGTTATGAGTAAGAATTGAACTAGACACATCATGAAGAGTTGAAACAAAGCATGTGTATTTAAACCAGTACGTAAAGGATGCTAAGTTCTTCTTTTGTATGAATGAGTCAATGAGGAACTAGCAAAAGCCAAAACAGAGACAAGGGGACGTATTTGAACTCCTCTGAAATAAGAAAACATAAATAATCAAGCAACCCCTGTTGGAAGAACTATGACTAATATAACAGCCTTAACAGAGACAGATCAATAACTATGAGAATTATATTACAAGAACATCTAGAAGTTCTTAATCACATGCAGTTTCCCATATCAATAGAAATTGTCTGTGCATATGACAATCTACACAATGTATACTACGCAAGTACGCATTAGATTTAAGAGCCAATTGAGAAATCTCTTTCTTTTTTGGAGAAGAACTGAGGAAACTCTTCTGGATTGAATTGGCGGTGGAACAATCTGATAGCCAGTTTGAAATAAAATAGAAGAAAATCAGTGAGCAATATAATGAGTGTCTCAATAAATTACACTGCAGTACACTTTCTAATGATTATAATAAGAAATAATCAACCATAAAAAATTAATGCAAAAAAAAAAAAAATCAGAATTGTATAAATCAAGTCAAAATATAAATTAATAGATATAATATATAAATATTTGTAACGCAGTCTTTTTTCTCAATTTATTTTGAATACACGCTTTTATCTGTAATTTGTATTATTAGACTTTCACAAAACAAATCAAATTCACTAAGTCCATCTCTAGCCAAGGGGCTATGGGCTACTTTTAACCCCTATTTTCCATCTCCAATAGAAGAGTCATGCTATACTAATAACAAATTTGATGGGGTAAAGAGCTAAGGGCTAAATTACATTTAATCCTTAGTTTAGCCCTCAACTGATGGAGTGGAACCCATCAACTTATGGGACATACAAAACAGATGAGATTTTTCGAAAAATATGGAGGACTAAGATTAATTGCCATTGAAATCCAACGCTTAAGGATGCTAGATGATGTCCAATTAAAAAAATATATATAACAAAATAATTCCCATAAGTACCCATATCATCTCGTTATAATTTCTCACATTCTCTCATATTTTTTTTAGGTATAAGAGAATATAAAATCTAATTAATGAAGAATATGAACAATTGCTAAGTGACACGTGACACTAACATATCCGAAAATTAGTAAGATTTCATCAAAAGAATGACTACATAACATTAGAAATAGTATCATAATTAAATGATACTCTATATTTGAAAAGTATAATAAAAAATAATAAAAAATTTAGTATTTAAATTTATAACATTTAAGTATTGCAAGTAGTCGAAATTGCATTCCTATTGCTACGTTAGCCTAACTAACAAAAGAGAAATCATAATGGCCCTCTCTGCTAGGGTTTGACAGAACGCTGCCGATGGGTGGGAGTTTCTGTAATCTTCTTCATCTCCGATGGAGAACAATGTCGGTGCTTCCCCTTGCGTCGTATACCTCGAGAGCGGTGCAAACTGTCTCTTCTTTTCGTCCGTTTTGCTCCATGAAGGCGTGGTCTTCGTCTTCTTTTGTGGTGGTGAATCGTGATTTTCTCCCTCTCTCTCAAGTCGCCATAACCTGGGAACCATTGTTGAATTCAGTCTAGCGAACTCGTGAGGATGGTTGGTTCGGTTTTGATGGAAACATGGAGGTCTTGGGTTGGATCCGGATTTGGGACCCAGGTTCTTTGATGGCAGCATGGAAACCCAATCTAGAAGTTGGATGGCGGAGGTCGTTGGTTGCTGGTTTTCGATGGTTTCTCGGCGGCAGTGGACAATTGTTGGCGGCGGCGAGATTGTCTGTCAGAATTGAAGGGTTTAGCTGCTGTGGGTTTGCCATCGAGTTGTTAGAGGCTGTGGTTGCTTCTCTCAGGCGAGCGGCGGCGACACTGCAAGTGGAGTTTCTCCGGCGAGGTAGTGCGGGGGGTACTGGGATGCTCCTTCTCTTGCAAAAGGGCGGTGGAGCAGAGATGGAGGCCGTGGTTAGGGAAGGGATGGGTGCCAAGAGAGATTTTGGGTGCCCAAAGCAGGTTGTGGACTTGGGCCTTTCCTCTGTTAGACTGCCCAAGTAGGAGTTTGGGTTGGGTCTTCAGTCTTGGGGCTTTGCAACTGGTGTATGAGCCCATCGCTGTTCGGGTTCGCATTTGGGATCCAGGAGACCTTTTATGGACCCTAGACTGTTATGAATTTTGGATCTGCGTCTTTGGTTACTTAGGTAGGAGATTGCTCTCTATTCGGTGTATTTTTTTGCATGGAGTAGGCAAGGTCGGTCACACTACCGCCGGTTACCTTGATAGAAGGTTACCCTCTATTTGACGTATATTTCTGCGTGGAAGTATAGTCGGCCATACTATTGGTACCGTTTTACATAGCCCGAATTATGTCCGGTGCTTCATCAAATGCTTAATTGCATCCCTTAATACCTTTGCTAGGTTTTATTTCCGATGCCTTGTTGCATCTAGTATTGTTCTTGTTATTTTATATTCTGATGTAGTTTCTACATCTATTAGTTGTAATTTTTCTTATGTTTATTATTAATAAAGTGGTTGACTATTTCTCTCAAAAAAAAAAAAAAGTATTGCAAGTAGTCACAATAATAATCTTTACTATTTACATGGATAATAATTATTGGAGAAGTTTTAAATACACACCCTCAATTACTTAATACACACTCCTTACTCAATACACCTACCATTTAATTACTCATTCTAATATTTTACTAAATACACAACCCAAATTACCTAAAATATCTTTAACCTAAAAAACCATGAAATACACTATTATTTAACTACATTAAGGCTACTATTTAATTTGATTAGTATATATTAACATATTAGTATTTTATAATTGACCATATTAATTACTTGTATGTTTAAGGATATCTCTATTTGTGTTTGGCCCAAACTTTAAGTTACTTGTCCTAGTGATAATAGGGTTGAATTAGAAGGATCTAGATTCCTATTCAATGTACGATTACTTTCCTTATATGATTGAGATTCTATACATTGTAATCCTCTATATAAATAGACCCCTATTATCAATGAGAATACACAGCAAATTCCTTTCAATTCTCGTTTCCCTAAAACACGTTATCAGCACGAAGCCCTAACCCTGAAACAAATAGCCAAACCCTGATTCAAGAAGCTAAAAACCTTGAATCCGAAAACAAAACCTTGAACCCTTTTCTGCCTCCACCTCACACATTGAAGAACTCGATCCCAGGAGTCCAGAACCGGCAGCCCCACCCCAAGAACCGGCAAGAAACTTACCGAACCGGCCACCGGAAGCTCCATACAACTCGCAGCAAATATTCCACCGGTTCACCATCTTCCGGACCTCCAAATTCCACCAAATTTTGGTAGCAGAATCCCATTGATCTGAAGTTTCAGGAACTGGAAGAAAAAGTACAAAAATCGGCCTAAAAAGGCATGAACCAGCCACCTGAGCTGCTGCATCTTGAACCGGCAGAAAAGAGAAGAGAAGAAAAGAAAGAAAAAAAAAAAGGGAGAGAGCAAAAGAAGCCCAGAAGGCCAGAAGGCGAGAAGCCCAAGCCCACTGACGCAGACCCCACTGCCACGTCAGCAACGGTCAACGGTCAACGGTCAACTCCGGTCAACAACTTCCGGTGACTTTTCCTGCCACTTTTCGGGCGATTTTTTTCCGACGAAATTTTCCGGCGACCTATTTCGAGGTATTTTTTTATTAAACGTTCCCGTTTTTAGAGTTTTTAAATTCAATTTCTCTTCTTTTTCGGGGACTTGCAACCTTCCTTCTTCTACCCCCCTTTCTTTATCATAGGGGAGCCCAAATTAAGCCAAACTGTGAGGGTTCGTGCTCACTCCAAGTTTGGAGCTTGTAGAATTCTCCAAACTTAGAGTTTGTCGAGATAAAACGATCAACCACAAACATCATTGTTTCGATCTAATCTAACCCCTCTTGGAATCAAATTTCTTGAAAGCGACTACGCTCGGAAATTCCTAATTTCTTAGAAGCAACTATGCTAAGAAATTTTATTTATTTTTGTGGTAGCCTTTTTCGCTCCGAAACTAACCCTAATTTCTTGTTCTCTTTCAGGATGAGTAGCCTAAACAAATTGGACTTTGCTCCATTGGGAACAACTGACTCTGAATATCACAGGTGGGTTCGTGATATCCGCCAGCATCTCAAGGCCGATGGAATCTTGGATACGATTCTCGAGCCTAGCCAGGACGTGCTAACTGTTGAGCAAGCTCAGGCTTTGGAAGCAAATAGAGCGACCTTAGAGGCAAATAAGGCGAAGGCCATCATCCTAATGACTCGTCATATGGATGATTCGCTCCAGTACGAGTGTATGAATGAAGAAGACCCCAGAAGGCTGTGGGTCTCACTCGAAGAAAGATTTGGCAACATCCGTGACTCCTTGCTTCCTGACCTAGAAGTGAGATGGCATAGTCTCTGCTACTGTGATTTCAAGTCAGTTCTTGACTATAACTCGGAAGCACTTCGCATTAAATCCTTAATGGAATTCTGTGGTAAAGAGATCACAGATGCGATGTTGATTGAGAAGACTCTCTCTACCTTCCCCGTCTCTGCATTGATGGTTGCTAAGAACTATCGAATCGATGTTAATGCAAGACGGATCACAAGGTTTCATGAGCTCATTGGAGCTATGAATGTCGCTGAAAAGCATGACAATATCCTTGTGAAGAACTATAATTCGAGATTCGTGGAAATAGAGCATATTCTGGAATCCAATAATAGTCGCACCTGTAAAAGAGGGCGCCAAGAGCGAAACCCTAATCGTAGGGATACTTATGGACATTTTGGTCCATATAATCGCTCTACTTGGGAAGATAACCGCCAAGATAGGCGAACACGGAACCGAAGAGGTAAACGTGGAAAGAGAGAGGGAGGCAAAGCCTCTGGCTATGTTGGTGGCGCCACCAACACTAAGAGCCATCTAAATGACGCTTTCTAAGTGCCTCAATCAATGGAGTTCGAGCAAAGAGATGTATGTTCTCGATGTGGAGTGCCTGATCATTGGGCACACATTTGTAGAGCTCGTGAAGAACTTGTCACCGCCTACAAAGCATATTGTGAAGCAAGAGAAGCTCACTATGTGGAACAAGAAGATCAAGAAGATGATCTAGAGTGAAGGGTTGAAGACTGCAAATCTGGCTGGGATCAATAGCTCGCCAATTCTGTTTAAGTCTTTATTTTTCCAAGAGATGTAATAGGCAATTGCCATATACTTTGTAGTAAATGCCAATGGTTCAATCTTTCTTCAAAGTAGGCTCACCCAAAGTAAGTGTGATGTCTAGGAAGGTTCTGAGATTAGTGGTACTGAAGCGAGCCTTGCTCCACCGACATCTCTCTACTCACCTGATCACATTTATTTTGGAATTACCGAAAGAAGTTAGACGACTACCATTGTTTTGCATTAGCTAGCATTTGGATTAGATTCTCCTAATGGTTAAGATTAAGAGACAATGATGTACTCTGTTGGCTTATGAATAAAATTTCGAGTTCTTTTCATTATGACTCCATTTTGATTCTGAGCATATGACTTTGTGACTACGATGGCTGGGCCATCAGTATTAATTCAAGGACGTGGAATAAGCCCAAGTTCCACTTGCCAAATGGCACCTTCATTACAGCTGTCACAGAAACTCTCTACGCTCTTAGGGCAACTCGTACCCTATGAATAGCCAACGAATTCCATGCGAAAATGCATGTAGAGAACGGAAATGAGTTCCTTTGCAATACCTTTAATGATTGCGAACAAAGACGCATCTTAGAGAAGTTTATGTGTCTATCTAGTGGACTCTATGTAACTATTCGAGCTATTAATCCAATAAAGTTATGAGAGAAGATCTTTTGGATTTAGACACATATTGGCTTTGTCACGACAGGATAGATCATCCTAGTCATGATATGATGATCCGTCTACCAAAGACTTCACATGGACATCCTTTCTCTCGAGCGAAATGAAGCATGAATCAAAAGTTGATTCCTGGACTAAGTGTGACCGACGCTGCTGCCTAGGGCACTGCCTCCGTCCACCACCAGCCTAGGGCTGGTGCAGTCCCTATCCATGACGCCATGGATGGCGTCCATCATTGTGATGACGCCCTAGGTGATGCTGCAATCACCAACTTACTTCGAATAGCGTTTAAGATGCTCAGACCTAACCAAATTCTCATTGGTTGCTTCTAAAGCCTCTCACTTGTTTTACAAAGCCCATTCCTTAGGGAAATTAGGACTGAGACCGTCCTATGCAAAGGATATTACAATACTCATTATGTTCTTACATAGAATCAATGGGGATTCTGTGGATTGATTCAACCAACTTGCGGACGCTTAAATATTTCATGATGTTGGTTGACACGCAAACACGCCGGTCACGTGTTGTGCCATTGTCCACCTATAAATGCTGCTTATGCTACACTCCTAGCACATATCATATGACAACGGGCTCACTCCCCAGATCATCCTATTCCGTCAATTGGATTTGACTATGTTAGAGAGTTTACATCGAAAAACTTTCGATGGATATTGCAATGGGACTGATGTTGGACATCACATTCCCATGTACACCCAAATGGTCTTGCGGAAACGACTACAATGGTAGTCCGGACATTGGTAATGCGCACCAATCTCCTTATATTCGCTTGGGGTGATGCAATATCGCATGCAGCTATGTTACTTCGTCTACGACCCCTTGCCACTCAATGTACCTCTGCGTTACAGCTAGTGACTGGGTATAGGTATCGTACTTATGCATATTTAAGTGAGCCATTTATGTGCCCATTGAGCCGCCACAGCGCTCTATGATGGGTCCTTACAGGCGAATGGGCAACTACGTTGGATTTGAGACTCCAACAATCGTCTGCCACTTAATGCCCTTGCAAGGCGATCTCATTACTGCTAACTTTACGGGTTGTCACTTTGATGAGACAGTCTTCCCGTCGTTAGGGGAGATAAGAACACGGATGTTCAGCAGGAACGACAGGAATTGTCATGGCCTGTCCCCACTATGTCTCATCTCGATCCCTGTTAAAGTGATGAGATCACACAAATATGTTGCAAACAAGCCTGCAAGGAAGGACATCCCTACTAGAGGACGTAGCGCCACCCTACACGGAGCTAGGCATGGCGCCAACGCTAAAGAGAGTGGTACTCTGGCGTTATAGGCCATGGCCCCAACTAGGATGCATGGGAGGCCCGTGGGTTCGAAGGATACATTGGCACAAACCAATCTTTGAATCATCGACACTCAAAATCCGTCTCATGAGAATCTTCCAGGTTATGGTTATCGTTGGGGGACGCCTCAACGTTAAAACATATTCCTGAGAATATAGAGCTCTATGAAAATTACACTAGTGTACATGAGACGTGGGATAGAAACTTCATCATAGTTGATGATGTAGTTGCGCATTTCGTTGCGCATGAGTTTGTTGAGCCAGATGATATCAAACCACGCTCCATTGATGAATGAATGCCAACGTAGAGAGATTTGGCCTAAATGGAAAGATGCAATCCAGGTTAAGATGGATTGTCTAACGAAGAGGAAGGTTTTTTTAGCCAATGATGCCAACACTTCCTAACATAAAAGCTATTGACTAATGGGTCTTCGTTAAAAAGCGTGATGAGAAAAAGAGATTGCAATCTCGCCTTATGGCGCAAGGCTTCTCACAAAACGCCCTGGAATCGACTACGATGAGACATATTCTCTCGTAATGGATGTCATTGCACTCCACTACCTTGTCAATTTGGTAGTTTCCGAATAACTAAACATGCAGCTTACAAATGTTGTCACTACGTATCTCTATAGGGATCTAGATACGGAATATACATGAAGGTTCATGGTGAACTTCATTTACCCAAGTCAAGTAGCTCTAGACCATGGAGCGCGTTTACAAAGAGGTTGAAACGCTTACTAAAGTGACTACTTGATTGGGAAGGGATATGCCCACGCGTTTCCATAACAAGTTTCGGATTCTATCGCGGTTCATGTTGGACATGATCTTCATTAGAAGCCCTTAAAGTGTTAAGGGAAACCGCTGAACATTTGAAATCCGATTTTGAGATAAAGGATTATGGGAGAACACGATTATGTCTCGGTTTGGAACTTGAGCATCGTGTTGATAGATGCTTAGGCATTTTGACAAGGTCAAGCCTTCAAGCACCCCCATGATCGTCTGTAGTCTTGATCCTGAAAATGATCCTCTTCGTTTGAAGGATGATGACGAAGATGCGCTAGGGGCAGAAATGCCCTAGTTAAGTACAATAGGCGCATTATTGTACCTAGCTCAATGCACAAGACCGGACATCTCATTTACCATGAACTTGTTAGCTAAGACATAGCTTTGCGCCAACGCGACGCCATTAGATTGGTGTAAAAGATATCTTTCAGTACTTGAGATGTACGATTGATATGGGCTTATTCTATCCTTACAGAGAGATGATGGATTCGGATCCATCACACACCAGAAACGCCGCCAACGCTGGCCTGCGTTCTCTATCCCCATCCCAAAACGATATAAGTGTTTTGGAAGGTTTTGTTGATATTGGGTATCTCTCTGACCCATACAAAGGTCATTCCCAAAATGGTTAAGTGTTCACCATGGGAAAAGACCGTGATATCTTGGAGGTCTACAGAATAGACCCTAGTCGCTATATCTTCAAACAATGCAGAGATTATTGCTCTTCACAAAGTGGTTGGTGAATGTATATGGATTGGATCCATAATTACGCATGTTCGAAGCAATTGTGGTTTGAAGTCTACCACAGATAAGCCTACGAGCATTTAGGATAATGCTGCTTGTTTTGAACAAATGAGGCAAGGCTACATCAAAAGCGATAATACCAAGCATAATCAGCAACAACAGACTCTCCTCGAGATCAAAGTGAACTAGATTCAATCTGAGGACAGTAAGGCGGACTTGTTTACTAAATCATTGCCCAAATCCACGTTCAAGAAACATGTGGCAAGAATTGGCTTGCGGAAATTATCTGAACTCTCATGATCGTAGTCATCAGGGGGAGGCGCAGACATCAGGGGGAGATGTCTACATGTTCACCTCGAAACGTGAAGGGTGTGTTGTGCTCTTTTTCCCCTTCGACCGAAGTTATTTTTGTCCCACTGAGTTTTTGTTACTCGGCAAGGTTTTTAACGAGGCAACGAGAGAAGCACCGCGTTTGGACAACATAAGGGGGAGTGTTTAAGGATATCTCTATTTGTATTTGGCCCAAACTCTAGGTTACTTGACCTAGTGGTAATAGAATTTAATTAAAAGGATCTAGATTCCTATTCAATGTACGATTACTTTCCTTATATGATTGAGATTCTATACATTGTAATCCTCTATATAAAGAGGCCCCTATTATCAATGAGAATACACAACAAATTCCTCTCAATTCTCGTTTCCCTAAAACATTGTGTTAGTTATTGAGAAATCCATAAGGAATTATTATTGTTCACTTCAAATGGATGCTTAGAAATAGATTTTGTATTATTTAAGTTCTCATCCACCAAACATCATATTGATCAAGTATAAAATTTTGAGTCGAACATTCAACCAAGACTGTATCAGTAGTTTCTCCACAATGGCGGAACTACTAAATTGTCATTTGATGGTCAAACAAATTAACAATTACAAAGTTTTATACCTGTAATTTTTTATATTAGATAATAAATTGACTAGTCATAACTTTTAGAAAGAAAGAAAAAATAAAAGTGGGAGTAAAGCGATTTATTTTAAAAACATTTAATGCCATAGATTTTGAAATTCTAAATGATATGGTTTCTCACCCCATTTAATTACAATTTATTTAAGGAAAATTTAAATTAGATGGTTTCTAACTTTATTCTTGCTTTAAATGAGGATGCATGTATAGAAATTTATTGTGTTTATAATGATAGAATCATATAAGGAAGATATGATTATTATTATTATTATTTTTCTTCTAATATATAGATGTCTATTTTGATAATTTAATCTACCTATAAAATCTGATTTGAAATATAAAATAATAAGGATGTGTATTAAGTAGTTTGAGGTGTGTATTTAAAATTTCTCTAATTATTGGGAGCTAATAGAATTGGAGATGACCCAAGATGGTGTTGATGTTCTATGCATACTTTTTATCTTTTTGCACTGTTCTATCATACACGGAAAGTCATTTTCTTACCAAAAGAAAATAAAAGGAATGAGTAAGCATTACCAATGTACAAAGATAAATACTGTACGAAGTTTGAAATTGAACAGAAATGAAAACAAACACTATAAAATATGTCTTTGGAAAAGTATGGAGAAAAAGAATATAAAAGAAAACAGAGAACAGAACAGAATAGAAGAAACCGCACATTAATGAACCTTTTGATATGGGATCATACCTTTCAAATATAATCGCAAAATGTTCTTCATTATTGGCTTGGACGTGGTTCTTGCTTTGGAAGTCAGAAGCAGCAAGGTTTGAAAGTCCGGGGCAACTGTACACGGACAAGTGTTCCAATGAAGGGCACACAACCCTCTCCCGTCCGCAGATCCCTGTGAGATGTGGAAGACTATTTAAATATATTTCCTTCAATTTTGGAAAATTGATCTCTGTTTCCCAGCCGCTTGGTTCAATAACTGTTCTCAAATCAGAGCAGTCCTCCACCCAAAGGAGTTCCAATTGCAAAAGAGATTGAGCTACACCGTACTGGAACAAATATTCCAGTTTGCGGCAGCCACGAATTGCCAAACTGTTAAGATTAGGGAAGCCTCCATTGGGATAACGAATGTCTATGCTTCTTAGGTCCATAAGATTACATAATGTTATCTCTCTCAACTTTGGTAAGTCAGTATCTCTCATCCATTCAAAATCAAACACGTATAGCAATTCGGTATTTCTCGCATCCTCCGTGTACTCACAATGTAGTATTTCCAGATTTTGTAGCCTTTCCAACAAATTTGATGGTAAAAGTGTACCATACAATGCCAGGCAATTTCTCACATTTAACAACTTTAGATTGCACAGAGACCCAGGTGGTAACTCACAAAGACATAACCGCCACATGCCATGGACCCCTTCTAGATACAACTGTTCCAACCTCTCAAACACAACAGTATTTAGAACCCTTCTATTTGGGTTCATCAACACTCCACCCACATTATGGCACTCAATTACAGCAAGACACTTCAGCACATGTAATCTCCCAAGGTCGTATTCCACAAGAATGTCCTCTAAGCCACTGTACCCTATGTACTCCAGTATCTCTGCTTTCTCTGTCACGACATTGATAAACCAATCTGGTAAACTCTTCGTGCTTGTGTTTAGAGTCACATACTGAGAGAGATGTTGACGTGGATCCAACTTGACAGTTAGTTTCCTCTCGAAAAAGCGTCCGTAATAGGACTGGTTCATAAAATCTTTTCTGCAGATACATATATTAAAGTTGCGAAAATTCTGCTATCCACCTAGGTGAGGGTCACCTGGTGACGTGGCAGAGAGACAGGGTGACGTGGCAGAACAACATAGGCCAAATGAAAAGTTGTAGGGTCCGCTCTGACCCAATCTGTCTCCCCCCCCCGGCTCCGTTACCGTCTTCTTACGAACAAGTTTGGAAAAAAAAAAGTGAGTTCGATTGAGAGAGAGAGAGGACGGGTAAAAAATTGAGAGAGAGAGAGAGGACGGGTAAACAACAAAAATGGCTACACAATGCCAAACATCCCGGGTTCCGCTCCCCTAGTGTTGAGAAAACCTCCTCTCCATGTCCGGCGGCGTCGTCGGACAGTTCCTTTTCGACTCAGTTTGGGTCTGATGTGAGGCTTGGGACATCGGCGAGTCGGCGATTAGTGTGATTGGGACATCGCGGTGGCAGTGTGGGAGTTGAGGGAGGAGGAGATTGGAGAATTGGCTGGGTGTCGAATGAACGGAGACTGCCTGGTGGAGACGAGATCGTGCCGGCGCGGCTTGGATCCGATCAATTTGATCTGGTTTGGACTGGGTCGCATGAGTCCGATCTGGGAAAGGGATGGGATGGAAAGGTTGTCGCTGCTCCATGGTTAAATGGTCGACGGCTCGATGGGAATGGCGGTGGGATGAAGGCGGCGGTCCCGCGAAGGTGGCTGTGCGGCGCAGCGAGTGGTTCGTCGGAGGTGGTGGGGTTGGGCCGGGTTGAATGGTTTGTTGAGTGGGTTGAGATCAGAGGTCGAAATGGGCCTATCCGTGGTGGTAGTTGGGCCTGGGCGTTTGCCAAGGCCTTGGGTCTTTTTTGTATTTTTTTTTAGACGTATTTTTATTTTGTATGAATTGTTTTGTGATAATTTATTTTAATAAACTACATTTTATTATATGAAATTTGTCCGTGACATAAAATGAAAATGGTAAAAAAACAAGAAGAAAGAATTATGAAATTAAGCTCTCTAATTGGACGTTGAACGGTTGTAGGAATAAATTTTTTCTAGATTTTGTATATAAGTCACAAAGCTAGAGCTTATGCGAGATGGTCATGAACAAGGTGCAGATAGATTGGAAACTTGTGTTTTATTGTTAGTTATATCGAAGTTAGTATGGTTGATTCAGTGGATCGATTTGAAATAAAGTCGAAAGTTGTTAATATTTTGACTATGAGTCGACACACTTTGTACAAGGCAACTTCTCTAAGGGGAGCGGCACCATGTGTGCACAAACATCTTGAAATTTTAACGACAGTTGGTAGACCCCCTACACACGAGAGTGTGGGAGCTGAAAGACCAAAAAAATCAATTGGCAAGGACCGGTTACAAGCATATTCAATGCATGTTCTATTTAGGGTCTCGAGTTGACCGGATAGATCAAGGCCCAACCGAAGGCGGAAATGGCTGAAATTTCTACCACTGAGATATATTCGTATGCGGACAACGTCTGACGGTGCATTTTAAAAAATTCCAATTCGTCCCCCATTTTGCTCATAGAAGGTAACAAGCCTAATAAACGAAGTTAATACTACATTACTAGGCTTATAAGGATTATGTGTGGTCCAAAATTTGGGAAATGGAAATCGATGAATCTGAAAATTTCCATATGTTTATACAACAGTGATAAGTATTGTACAAAAAAATTAGGCCGATCCATCTTGAATAAGGCACCCAATGGAGCGGTCAACACTTTGAACACGCAAACTTCCCTAAGGGGAGCGGCACTATGAACGAATAAACATCCCGGAATTTTTACATCCGTAAGAAGACCCCCTACACACGAGAGTGTGGGAGATCAAATATCAAAAAAATGAATTGGCAAGGACCGGTTGTGAGCATATTTATTTTATGTTCTATCTAGGGTACGGAGTTGACCGTGTAGATCGATGCCCAACCAAAGGTGGAAATGGCCGAAATTCCTACCACTACCATATATTCGTATGCGGACAACATCCGACGGTGAATTTAAAAAAATTCTATCTCCTCCCCCATTTTGCTTGTGGAGGGTAACAACCCTAATTAACAAATTATACTACATTACTAGGCATATAAGGATTATGTGCGATCCAAAAATTCTAAAATGGAAAATGATCAATCCGAAAATTTCTATATCTTTATACAACAATGGTAGATATTGTGTAAAAAAATTAGGCCGATCTGCCGTGAATAAGGCACCCAACGGAGCGGTCAACACTTTGCCAAAGAAACCATCCATAAGGGGAGGGGCACCATCCGCGAACAAAATCCCGGAATTTTGACATCCGCAGGTAGACCCCCTACCCACGAGAGTGTGGGAGATGAGAGATAAAAAAAAATGAATTTGCAAGGACCGGTTGCAAGCATATTTGTTTTATGTTCTAATTAGGGTATCAAGTTGACCGTGTAATCAATGCCCAACCAAAGGCGGAAATGGCCGAAATTCCTACCACTACCATATATTCATATGCGGGCAACATCCGACGGTGCATTTAAAAAAACTCCATGTCCTCCCCCATTTTGCTTTTGGAGGGTAACAAGCCTAATTAACAAATTATACTACATTACTAGGCATATAAGGATTATGTGCGATCAAAAAAATCTAAAATGGAAATCGATCAATCCGAAAATTTCTATATCTTTATACAACAATAATAGGTATTGTGTAAAAAAATTAGGCCGATCCGTCGTGAATAAGACACCCAACGGAGCGGTCAACGCTTTGCAAAATAAACCATCCCTAAGGGGAGGGGCACCGTCCGGGAACAGAAATACCAGAATTTTGACATCCGCAGGTAGACCCCCTACCCACGAGAGTGTGGGGGCTAAAAGATCGAAAAAATTGAACTGCCAAGCACCGGTTACGAGCATAATTGTTTTATGTTCTATTTAGGATATCGAGTTGACTGGGTAGATCGAGGTCCAACCGAAGGCGAAAATAGCTGAAATTTGTACCACTAACATATATTCATATGCAAACAACATCCAGCGGTGTATTTTAAAAAATTCAATTTCGTGCCCCATTTTGCTTATGGAGGGTAACAAGCTTAATAAACAAGTTATACGACATTACTAGGCATATAAGGATTATGTGCGATCCAAAAATTTTGAAATGGAAATCGATCAACCTGAAAATTCTCATATGTTTATAGAATAGTGATAGGTATTGTATAAAAAAATTAGGCTGATCCGCCGTGAATATGGCACCCAACGGAGCGGTCAACGCTTTGCAAAAGAAACCATCCCTAAGGGGAGGGGCACCGTCCGCGAACAGAAATTCCAGAATTTTGACATCCGCAGGTAAACCCCCTACCCACGAGAGTGTGGGAGATGATAGATAAAAAAAATTATGTTCTAATTAGGGTATCGAGTTGACCGTGTAGATCGATGCCCAACCGAAGGCGGAAATGGCCGAAATTCCTTCCACTACCATATATTCGTATGCAGACAACATCAGATGGTGCATTTAAAAAAATTTCATGCCCTCCCCCATTTTGCTTTTGGAGGGTAACAAGCCTAATTAACAAATTATACTACATTACTAGGTATATAAGGATTATGTGCGATCCAAAAATTCTAAAATGGAGATAAATCAATCTGAACATTTTCATATGTTTATACAACAGTGATAGGTATTGTGTAAAAAAATTAGGCCGATCCGCCGTGAGTAAGGCTCCTAACGGAGCGGTCAACGCTTTGCACAAGCAAACTTCCCTAAGGGGAGCGACACCATGCGTGGGCAAACGTTCCGGAATTTTGACATCCGTAAGTAGACCCCCTACCCATGAGAGTGTGGGAGCTGAAAGATCGAAAAAAGTGATTTGCCAAGGTCCGGTTACCAGCATATTTTTTTTTATGTTCTATTTAGGGTATCGAGTTGACCGGGTAGATCGTGGTCCAACCGAATGTGAAAATCGCTGAAATTTCTACCACTATCATATATTTGTATGCAGACAACATCTAACGGTGAATTTTTAAAAAAATCGGTTTCATCCCCCATTTTCCTCATGGAGGGTAACAAGCCTAATAAACTAATTATACTACATTACTAGGCATATAAAAATTATGAAATGGAAATTGATCAATTTGAAAATTCCCATATATTTATACAACAATGATAGGTATTGTGTAAAAAAATTAGGCCGATCCGCCGTGAATAAGACACCTAACGAAGCGGTCAATGCTTTGCACAAGCAAACTTCCCTAAGGGTAGCGGCACCATGCGGGGACAACCGTCCTGAAATTTTTACATCCGTAAGTAGACTCTCTACCCACAAGAGTGTGGGAGCTCAAAGATCGAAAAAAGTGATTTGCCAAGGACTGGTTACGAGCATATTTGTTTTATGTTCTAATTAGGGTATCAAGTTGACCGTGTAGATCAATTCCCAACCGAAGGCGGAAATGGCCGGAATTCCTACCACTGCCATATATTCGTATGCGGACAACATCCGATGGTGCATTTAAAAAAATTCCATTTCCTCCCCCATTTTACTTTTTGTGGGTAACAAGCCTAATTAACAAATTATACTACATTACTAGGCATATAAGGATTATGTGCGATCCAAAAATTTTGAAATGGAAATCGATCAATCTGAAAATTCCTTTATCTTGATAAAACAGTGATAGGTATTGTGTTAAAAAATGAGGCCGATCCGCCGTGAATAAGGCACCCAATGGAGCGGTCAACGCTATGCACACGCAAACTTCCCCAAGGGGTGGGGCACCGTCCGCGAACATAAATCCCAGAATTTTTACATCCGCAGGTAGAGCCCCTACCCACGAGAGTGTGGGAGCTGAGAGATAAAAAAAAAAAAAGAATTTGCAAGGACCGGTTGCGAGCATATTTGTTTTATGTTCTAATTAGGGTATCGAGTTGACTATGTAGATAGATGCCCAACCGAATGCGGAAATGGCCAAAATTCCTACCACTACCATATATTCGTATGCGGACAACATCTGACGGTGCATTTAAAAAACTTCAATTTCGTCCCCCATTTTGCTTATAGAGGGTAACAAGCCTAATAAACAAGTTATACGACATTACTAGGCATATAAGGATTATGTGCGATCCAAAAATTTTGAAATGGAAATCGATCAATCTGAAAATTCTCATATGTTTATAGAACAGTGATAGGTATTGTATAAAAAAATTAGGCTGATCCGCCGTGAATATGGCACCCAACGGAGCGGTCAACGCTTTGCAAAAGAAACCATCCCTAAGGGGAGGGGCACCGTCCGCGAACAGAAATTCTGGAATTTTGACATCTGCAGGTAGACCCCCTACCCACGAGAGTGTGGGAGATGATAGATAAAAAAAAAAAAAGAATTTGCGAGGACCGGTTGCGAGCATATTTGTTTTATGTTCTAATTAGGATATCGAGTTGACCGCGTAGATCGATGCCCAACCGAAGGCGGAAATGGCCGAAATTTCTACCACTACCATATATTTTTATGCAGACAACATCCAGCGGGGCATTTTAAAAAATTCATTTTCCTCCCCCATTTTGCTCATGGAGGGTTTTATTTTTGAATAACCTTAATAAACAAGTTATACTTAAATTGCTGAAAATGTTTGAGATGTACCATGTTTTTATTTTTAGTTTTATTGATTTATATCGTTAGTAGTAAATTGATATGACATATTTCTATTCGATTGTGGACACAAACCGTGCACTATTTAACAGTGATTAATGAATTAAAAAAAAGTAGGCCTGGGATCGGGTCGGTTCTAGTAAAAAAGTGGTGGAACCGAAAAAAAAAATTAACTCTTAAAATCGGTTCGGTTACGATAACAATATTTGTAGAACCGTTTTAGAACCGAACCGATTCTAAACGGTTCGGTTTCTGCCTTTTTTCGGTTCCTTAAGAATTGTTCTAGTCTGCCTGGAATTAACACAAATAGTCAAATACTGGCTGCATAAAAACTTTTAGAGTTCAAGGTCATATCAGAAATACAAATTTGTTCAAAGTCAGGTCTACATTTCAAACATCAAAGTTCAAACATAACAAATTGAAAACTTAACAAATAACATAGAAAAGACATTAAGTTCAATTCATGATTAAAATCTTGAAGTAGGAAGCTGAGCATCAAGGAAGCAAGCAGGTGTCCAAGGCAGCAAGCATATGTCCAACTTCGATCAATATTTCCTTGCCAAGAAGACAAGCAGTATCATTATGAATAACTATAGTTTGAACAGAAATTATGATATCATCAACAAGCACAATATAACCATATGAAAAAGAAAGAAGATGGATTTGGATTTGGATTTGGATTTGGATTTGGCTAGGATAGCATCTGTGCAAAACCTCACTTAGACACTTACCTGCATTCAATATTCATCGAAAAAAATATAGCAATTGCAACTGCATTCATACACACATACATTTCACTAATCACTACATTCATTGATTCATACACATAAGACTTCATAGTTTCACATACATTTCATTGCATTCGTACACACATACATTTCACTGCATTCATAGTTATTAACTAATGACATTAACAACATGAATATACGCTTTATACTTACAGTTGGATCATTTTTTGGCTGCTTTTGATGCATCAGACTTCTTCTGCAGTTTTGGGGCCTTTGCTGCCTTTGCTGCAGCACGCTTCTCTTTTTTTTCTCGTTCTTCTTTCTCTTGTTCTGCATTTACAACAGTTTAACATAACAGTTTAACATAACAGTTTAACACTAAAGGCAGTAACAACTTAAACATAACAGTTTGACATTTATAGATTAACATGAAAGGCAGTTACAACGTAAACATATATTTTACCTTTCTCAACAGCTTCAAGCCACACCATTTCCTCAGGTGTAGGAGTGTACTCCAAGCCTTGAATACTATCGGACTTTAGCCAATTTTGGAGGCAAATTAAGGCCTCCACGGATCTAGGAGTTAATGAACTCCGATGTGGATCAATCACTCTCTTGCCAGTGCTGAAGCATGATTCGGAGGCCACTGTGGAGACTTGAATTGCTAACACATCCTTAGCTACTAACTGCAGATTGGGATACTTGCTTCCATTAAGCTTCCACCAAGTCAATATCTCAAAATTAGTCCCTTTAGGAGGCTTTTCAATGGGGTCAAGTAGATATCTATCTACTTCATTACCAACAACAATTGTATCACCCTCTTCTAACTCCCTATCCCAATCCTCAAGAAGTTCAGCCATCTTCCCACTCACACCAGTCGAACGATAGCTACTGCTGCTACTGCCAGCAGCTTGTTCCACCACTTTGCTGCCTTTTTGGCCGCTTTGAGTACCAAATGCAGAAGCATACATATCTGTTAGATTAGTTACCAACTCCCTCACTTCTCCAACTTTTTTCTTCACCGTTTCATCATCGAAATTCAGCATTTTTTGGCATATTCTTTGGAAGTTCAACAACTTATACCTTGGATCCAATACTAGAGCAACCAGCAGCAGCTGATTACAGTCATCTATGGATCCAAAGTACTTCTTGTACTTGCTCCTCATTTTCACAGCCATGCGAAACAACAATTTTTCAGCATCACTTCCATCCGATGAATAGGGCTGCATAAACAAGTCCTCAATTTCTGATTCAATCGTGACCATGTGATGGAAGGCTTTGGGTGAAGTAGGGTGGTTTGTTGCACTCACCCTCACTGTTACATCAAAGAAAATCTTCAAAAACTTCACAAAAACACCAGCCTTGTCCCAATCTGCGTCATTAGGTGGTCCTATCCTTCGCCGCGGTGATTCAACAAAATTCTCTTCTTCTTCCTCATCTACTTCCTCATTCTCTTCGAAGTAACTCTTCCACCTCCCATCCTCCTCCTCAGCCATCCTATCAAACCCCCTTTTAAGCTGCAATGCAGTATCCAACATGATATAGGTGGAATTCCACCTTGTTGGAACATCTAAAACACAAACCTTATTGCTGTCCAGATTTTCATTCTTGACACAAACCTTAAAAGCATCAAGCCTAGATGGTGAGCTTCTAACATACCTAACTGCATTTCTAATGCTAGCTATAGACTTGTCCAACATATGCAAACCAGACTTAACAATGAGGTTCACAATGTGAGCCAAGCACCTCACATGAAGAAACTTCCCTCCAAATAATTGTTGCTGATCAAGATTGGACAATTTTTTTCTAATGTAATCAATCGCCACCTTGTTGGCTGAAGCATTATCTACGCTAATGGTTAAAACCCTCTTGATTCCCCACTGCAGTAACGAACACTCAAGAATCTTACCTATTGTGTTTCCCTGATGGTTTGGAATTAGACAGAAATTAAGCACCCTCTTGTGCATTCTCCATCCATTATCTATGAAATGAGCTGTAATAACCATGTAGTTTATGTTTTGAACCGATGTCCAAGTATCGGTTGTCAAACACACACAATGGTTATTTAGCTCCTTCTTTAGCTCTGCCTTCTTTGCATCATACATCCCCAAGAAGGTTTTCACTATGGTTTTCCTACAGGGAAGGGTGAAGTTAGGGACTGCTACCTTACAAAACCTTTTGAATCCTAGTCTTTCAATGGCACTAAAAGGGAGTTCATCAATTACAATCATCTCAGTCGCAGCGATGACACAATTATCCTGACTCCATTTTAAAACAACTTCATCAGACCCATCAAAGTTCAAATGAGTCTGACCCTTGCTTAAATCTGTTCTCCCAGGGTATCCAAGGCAAACTTGCTCAATGTGTTTTCTAAGACTACTAGTGCCATTGTTAGTAGAATGACAAGCAAGATGAGTAGGGCAATACTTACATTGTGCCCTCTTGGTGTTCCCAACAACCGTTTCCTTTCCATCAATGGTCTCAATGATGGGATGATCTTCCTTGGTGAAATGCTGCCAGACCTTGGACCTCTCTCTTGTCACAGCAGCTCTGCTTTTTCTCTTCCTCTTCATTGCAGCAGACTTTGCCTTTTTCGAAGTAGGCACTTCCTTTGCGTTCTTCGGACAGTCGCTTGATTCTTCACTTCTACTTCCACTTCCACTTCCACTTCCAATTACAGGGACAATATCAACAGTCGTTGAATCCATGTCAGCCTGAAACGCAAAAATTAAAACCCAAGAGAAAAATCAAAAATTAAAAACCAAAATAGGAAGTACCAAAAGCCTTCACACAATTGAAACAAAGAGTACGAAATTGACAAATTCAAAATCTACCAGTTCTGGGTTCAAGGGTTTACTGGGTTCAAGCCTTCAAGGATGCAACACTTCAACCTCCTGAGATTCTTCTCTTATCTACAAAATTGAAACGAAAAGAAAACTTGATTAAATATAAACCTCAATTATAGACTGAAATGCAGAAATTAAACCCCAAGTGAAAAATCAAAAATTATAAACCAAAAGAGGAAGTACCTGCCGATTGAAGAACAAAACGGATTTTCCTACAGCCGATTGAAGAACAAAACGGAGATGAGAGGGTTGGAAGTGAATCGAGTGATTGGGTGGGTTGGAGGACGAGTGTCGAATTGTCGATTGAAGATTTGAAGAACAAAACGGAGATGAGAGGGTTACTGGGTTACTGGGTTTGAATGGATTCGTGGGTTTGAGACTTTGAGAGATGGTTTCCAGTATGAAAGACGAGAGGATTTTTTGAGGCTTTGCCACTTTGGGGTTTTCATCGAAGCCTCGAAGGGAAATGCCGAAATGGCGAAATGGATTAGGGTTATACAACGTCCATGATCCAATGCGGACTAGCCTATTTTAGGCATATAAACTCGGAAAAATACCCAATTATACAATGACACATGTACTTCGGTTCTGCATAGGTTAAAAAAACTCACACCGAAACCGAACCGTAAACTCTACTTGAAGAACCGAACCGAAACATACATAAGTTAATATTGTGAAGAACCGAACCGAACCGGATTTTTCGGTGCGGTTCGGTGCGGTTTTCCCGGTTTTACGGTTCTAAGTCCCAGGCCTAAAAAAAAGTTGATGTTAATTTCTTAAAAAAAAAACAATTTAAATAAATAAAACGGCGGCGTTTTTCAATTTTCAATTTTCATTCTTTCCCTCCAGCGGACCAATTTTACCTTTATGTCCACTGGGATTTATAGAAACTAACCCTAATTCCCTCCAGCGGTCAACACAATCTCTCTCTCTTCCTCGGCCGCACACCTAATTCTCTCCTCTTTCCTTTCCACTTCTCTCTGCCATCATCGGAGACCTCCATTTCCGGCCACCAATTCACAACACCGCCACTGCCAATCGATTCTGGACCCATTCCGATCAAAACCCAAGAAGATCACTGCCATCCACCGCCGCCAGCCTCATCACGCAGACGAAGCCGGACATCAAAATCCAGAAGTCTCGCTTCCGGCCGTACCTCGAAGGACCCTGCACGTTCTATCGCCGGAATCCTAGACCTTGGGTTTCTCCGGTCTTCCCTCTCCAAATCGAATAGAGCTTCAATACCTCCAAGAATGGAGTCGGTGCCTCTCCTTTTATCAAAACCAAGGGCCCGACTTCTGATTTCAATCAGAGCCGCCGCGGACTCCGCCGGATTATCCTCTTCGTTCTGGTAACCTCTTCTCCCAAGTCTCTCATTCGTTAATAGGCTGAGTTTCAATTTCACTCTAATGGAGTTATTAATTTTGATTGTTGTTCTTGAATTTCGTACAAATTGAAATGTAAAGGGGAGCTTCTGGTCTTGATTTCGATTGACTTTTAAAGGGATGACGAGGAACTAAGGAGGACTGCATGAAGCAGCAGGTCATTGAGACTATTGTCTCGGCAGAAATGATACAAGGTAAGAATTCCAAGCCTTTGAGTTGTGATTGTGTTTCTGTTGGGATATTGAGATTAATTAGATCTGTAACTTTGTGGTGGAATGAATATATGGAATTGATGTATAAAAGCGTTAGATTGATGGAATTTGGGATGTCTATGAATTTTATTAATACGGAATTGAAATGCTTTTGCAATTTGTTTCGGGTTTACCGTAGTTGAACTAAAATTTGCAGTCTTTCTTTATGTTTAATATCAGCAAAGGGAACTGACAGAAGAAAATGGGTATTCCTAATCCAGCAGCGATTAAGCAGTTTCAATCGACAATAAAGGAAGGTAGAGTTTGAACAACCCATTTCAAATATGTAAATGTATCATCCTTTTGTTTGATCTGAAATTTCTTCTCTGTTTTTTGTTCGTCTTTTTTGGCTTTTTAACTTTACAGTTGATGAGCTGCTGAAGAACACATTTGAGGTTAGACCCTATTTCTCTTTCAAGTTTGCTCGATTGGGCTCTTAAAGTTTTGAGCTTTTGTGATGTGCAGCACTAGATAATGAAAGTATGAAACCCTTTACTTATTACAGTTTAATCATTTAGCTTTGCTTTTCTTTTTGGAAATTACGTACTGCTGAATCTTAAATCAGTTTTATGGACTTGATCTGGGTCCCTGATGTATTGGATTTTGGGCTTTTCGTCATATTTTGGGTTGTTAGATTGATTAGCATGAAGTTCATCTTCTATGTTTCGAAGAGACTTGCTGTATTTATTTATTAACACTCGATCAATTTTCTGGCACTCTTCCTTCTGAGCTTGGTTATCTAGTCAATTGCGGACCTTGAAAGCCATCGAATCCTCCTTTTTTCCGAGTCTATTCTGTGGATAAATACATGCTGCATGTTGCTAATGCAAAAACTTGTTATATTTTCAGGCTTTATCGGAAGTGCAATGAAACATTCAGAAGACTGGAGGGGAAAGATTAGAAATGCTCAAGCTTCAATCAAATGTTGTACGAGCACTTAAATGCAGCTCAAGACGTAATTTCTACTTTATGAATTTATACAAAAACTATGAAAACCCTATTATATTTTCCAGAAAGTGTGACGTTAACTTTGAAGCATGGATGGTTGAAATGAAAGGCATAACCTATCACAACAGCAAACATGGTAATCAGACTACAGTTAAAAACTGTATGTTGATTCATTTGTTGGTAGTGCGGTCACGTTTCCGAATTTGTTATGTGTTTGACTCTAAACGAAACCCCAAACTCCAAATTTCTGTTATGTTTTAGTTGTGTTATTGTTGTTCTACTCTGATTGTAAAGAACTGCTCTTGGGCTTCACATATGATAGTCGCCATAATTCTGTCTTAATTCTAGGTTTGCCATGTTGTGGTGCACACTCCTGTGATGTATATTCTGGGTTAAATATTGACAATTGGATGGTGCTACAGATCAACATAACAATGTATGTACAAGCTCTAGAGGAAGATTGAGAAATTTGTGTTTTTGTTTGTCTCATAAATCATAATTAACTTGGCAAACAATTGAGAGTTTTGGTATGACAATATCAGCTAGGGTTCTCGGGGTTTCAGAAAAGGTTTATTAAGGTAATTGGTTTAGGTATGAAGTATCCCAGTATCAATGCATGGGCTGCTATCCTTAATTGGCCAAGGATTCATCAAAATGAAGAGGAACTTGGGGCACAATGAGGAATACAAATTCAACAATGTACCAATCTTGACCATCATTCCAGAGATGAGTACATAATTTCAAAGGAAATCATCCAAAATTTTTACTATGAATAAAGAATAACCCAAGGCAAATCAACATGCTACAAAAGAAATGTGTTTGATTATGTTGCAATAAGAACACCTTCTATTACACTGTAAAATTAACAAATTTAAACCTATAAAGCTATACCGACTGCCTTCTCTAGGCATAGTTTGTTGAAATCCCTTCTTTCCTATCTGCAGTGTACTGTAATGGGAACAAAGCTACTTCACCTACGGGTAAGATGCTTAGAATAAATTCTCAATCACAGATATGGTTTTTCCTCGATCTTCATACTCTACATTGTGCAGGCTGCAAACATCTCACGGATATGAATCCAATGTCTTTTAAACCATCTCCCTGCATCTGGTTTTACTTTGATCCACCACCTCAAAGCAAATCAAATCATACCCCAGCACAAATGGCTCCTGTAACAAAAAACACCTAATGAAGTAAATCAACCGAATCGGCGCGGGCTGGCACAAAATTTTATATAGTAACTTGTGTATGTGTGTGAGGGAGAGAGACAGACCTGCTGTCCAAGAGGAGCAGCAAAACTTGGCGTCATTAAGATGTTTAAAATCAAGCCCAATTAACCAAGATCCGACACTGACATCATCATGGGCATAGGTACGGAGAATATCTCTGCAGAACAACTCACAGAATTCAAGTTAGTGCTCTGCATGGTGATAAATGAAGGGACCAGTTTATTGAAAATAATTCAGACCCAAAATATTCTAGCGGAAGGAAGACTCACCTATTTATTCGAACAAAATTGGCCAGACCTTGAGAAATGTCATACATCTCACATGAAGCATGGCGAAAATATCTGTTGGATGCAGAAACATAATTTCAGTAAACCATCTTTGATGTCAGCCGCATAGGCTTTTATTAAAACCCCATATACAACACTATCACTTAAATCCCATATAATCAAGCCTGCTGAAATTGCAGTTCTCCAGAAAAATCTTACCATCATTAATCTTAATCATGAATATACTTAGCAACTACATATGGATACGCACATATGCATATACACCATTAACAACATGTACACTGTCACAAAAACCCCGTATCAAACTCACAATTCTACAGAAAAGTAACCATATCTTTGATGCCAGTCATGACCATAATATGCTCACACACAAACAGATTCCACCAAGACCCAAAATTAAGAACATGTAAGAAATATAAACAAAAGCTTCACCCCATGTAAGTTTGGTTAAGAAAACAGACTTTTCTGCATAACATCTTGAAATGAGAGTTCATATAGAAACCCAGATGCATATATACATACAGACATAGTACTCACCAATTACATCAATTCTTTTTTGTAGTGCTTGTTCCTTGATGAAACTAATGATGATAGGAGCTGTAGACAAATAAATGAACACAAGTTTTAGTGAACAGAAGAGAAAGAAAACAGAACTAAAAACAAATCTTTCTAACAAACACAAAATGGTTCAACTTATAAACATGCATTTCAAAAATACAGACATAGTACTCACCAATTACATCAATTCTTTTTTGTAGTGCTTGTTCCTTGATGAAACTAATGATGATAGGAGCTGTAGACAAATAAATGAACACAAGTTTTAGTGAACAGAAGAGAAAGAAAACAGAACTAAAAACAAATCTTTCTAACAAACACAAAATGGTTCAACTTATAAACATGCATTTCAAAAATACTATCAGCCATTGACAAAACATAAACCTGGTAAGAAAATATTGGCTAATAGGAACTCAGCATAACAACTCACCAGAATTCAAGTTAGTGCTCTGCACAGTGATAAATGAAGGAACCAGTTTATCGGGAAGAATTCAGACTAAAAATAGTTTAGCAGAAGGAAGACTCACCAATTTATTCAAACAAATTTGGGCAGACCTTGAGAAATGACATACATCTCACCTGAAGCATGGCGAAAATATCTGTTGGATGCAGAAACATAATTTCAGTATAACATCTTCAACATTAGGCATGAAATGCAAGGCTGTAAATCTGTGACTCATACCATTAGATTAGGCATATTTTATGTCAAGATGTGATTATTATATGTAGTTGGCAGGATCTCCGAAAATTTAACAAACCAAGAGTGGTTCCTGAACTTGATAAAATTTTGTTGGTTGTTCTTGCTATGAGAATACAGAAAACAGATATGTATAAAACTGTCTAAAATGGGATGAATGTGCATGAACCTCCAAGAGCTTGCATATCTCATGAAGCTGTGCAAAATGAAACCTATTACCAAGAAAATTTACAAAGACCATTTCTACGGAAACTGCATATCTTCCAACTGATACATCGGATGTTCTACTAATCTACTCAACAAGATGTAACTAATAATTTATAGCTTGTATGAATTTCAGTCCAAGTGAATTGCTCCCATTAGTTAAACATTTGATTATAATTCTTTGATAAGAAGTTACAAGTAATCAGGATATAATTACTTTCAATTAAATGATGAAATATGTTGAAGTACAACTTACGATTTTTTATCACCAACCTTCCACCATTCTGGTTCATACCACTTTTGACTCCTGTCAAAACACCAGCAAGCAGTAATATGAGACATAAAAAGATCATGAAATTCTTATGATTGTTAACACTTGTTTCTGAAGTTCTAGACTATACTCACGGCTCAGAGAAAACTTCGCCTGACTTCATGCACCCAACATAAACACGAGGCATTTGTCTAAATGAGTTGCAAGTGTATCTCCCAGAACTTCTGTGCAAAACAAAAACTACAAAAAGAAGATCATAAGGAGCCATCTGCAGTGTAAATATATGCCAATGAGAAAGATTGAATGGGGAAGGGGGCTCTTAATGCAATTCACTCCGAGAGATTGAAGGGGGCTGTAGTGTATTATCTCCTTTCAGTTTGATAAAGCCAAACTGGATTTGTTTGAGAAGTTTCTAGGTATTCAACGAACAAATTAAGTACAGCCCCTTTTACAAAACCATTGTTCAGATTCTCAAGCATTTGGTTAAGCAAGTGAAGCCAACCATTGGCATCCCCAGCAAGCAAGTCTTGAACAAATGCTACTGATGACTCGCATCAACCAGGTCAAGGAGAATTCGGATACCATTTGATGTTCTAACTTTCTGGAGTCTGGTTGTTACTTCATGTACTTTTTGTTTCTTTCAAGCCTCTCTAGTATACCTCCATATTTACATATGTTGCACAACTTTTCAAATGAATATACTTGTCTCACAACATTTTAAAGTACAAAAACAATTCAAGAGAAATAGTTCCCCTTAAGCAGGGTATTGTGGGCTCAGAGTCTTTGCTGATAGAGCAGAACTGAATACAAGCAGATGTAGGAAATATGTGTACCTCTAGCACATAACAAGCTTTAAATAATTCCAATTGCGTTTTTCAACTGAAACTATAATTCGCAATTCTTAGAGGAATGTATTCATTTTGAAGATAATAATAGTATACGGCTTATACGATATCCAAATGAACAGAAGCTAATGCAAGAATGTTTTTTCATATTGAATAATATATCAGAGTATGCTTAACAAAAAATTCAAGTAACAAAACCAAGAAAAGCACTCTATAGCCAGAAAATCCACAATTATGAGATATAAGGGATTGTATTAGAAAATAGGACAGGTATGCATGAATTCCTATCACTGAGAAATTATTGGAATTCTATGACAGCATACAAAAGTGGCACTTATTATCTGCTTATAACATAATTCATTCTTTTAAGGGATACAAAGGTGGGGATTCTAGACGGACATTCATCAATTTAGAGAATTCTAAAATAGAAACAATCAATGTCTAAGCCACTCGTTAGAATAATGAGCTGTCAATTGACCTCCAGAATCTATGGAACTACAAATGGTTTGGCCTTTAGTTTTCTACGTGAAAAATGTCATGAACCACGTAATAATGAAAAGAAGAATGACATCCCCGGCCAATGGCAGTAAAGATTTCATTGAGAAATCTGTTCCAATATAAACCCACCAAGCAAGGAAAAGTTTTGCAACAGAAGGGAGAAAATTAACTTGCAATAAATCTGAGCTAAACGGAAAAAAAAAAAACAAAAAGTGAAAATATACTTTGCAAATCATAACTTTAGCATCCATAATATATCTACTATAGGATCCAAGTTTTCACGTTCTTTTATAGATCCAGTAAAAATTTGCATCGAATTTAAGTTGCATCTAATAACTAATTCACCAGATTCCAGTCATTTTGTTTCCTACCTATGAAAGCCTAATAACAATTTTCGGATGACTGCTGCTACATAACAAATAAATCCCCAGTACCATGAGATACATCCTTCAAAAGCATATTCACAGTACTTTCTTCATAGCCTCAATAAATATGGTATCTATCACTGTGTGAAACACAAGTTTGCATTCATCTGGTATAACAAATCAAGAAATATGTTCACGTCTGGAACCCTACAAGACAATAACGCATGTGAGATGCACTAGTGCTTAGCAGTCATATGGTGTTCATGCTGATTTTGGAGACAGATGCTATAATTGTTCAATGATCCAATCAGATTGATCCTTTGTGACTAGGGTAGCCTATCAGTCACCGCTCCTCTCGTGAAGTCTCGATTGAAAATAAGTCTCGATTGAAAATACCTTTACACTTGTGGTAACCAATAAGAAAAAGAGCCTTAGATATAGTCTCCTAATAATACACCAACAATTATCTTGTTCTAGCCACCAAGAATGTCAGCTTCTTAGACACTCTTATTTCTCTTCACAAGTGTCATTACAGATAAATAAATTAGCCACTGATATCAATGTACCTGCACACGAGGATTCTGAAAATCATCCATGGCAGCAGCTAATGCCGGAAGCACCCGTTGATGATATTGAACGTGCAGGTCTGGGCCCAAATCAGTAGACAACTGTTCAATCGCATTAATAGCTGCCCACCTTACACGAGGATGAGGATCTTGAAACGAGTTCAAGACCATTGCCACCACTTGCTCCAAATTTTTTATCATTACCTGGAGCAAAATTAAATGGAATAAACTAAGAATAAGGTAACTTGAATCCATTTGACTATAGGAAGAGGTATAATGCACAAAAATACTTTGCAGGTGAACTTGTGTCGTTGTTGAGATAAAGTCATAATCTGTCAGTTTGTGTGCGCACATTATACATACAGGACAATCAACTCACATTCAAATGAAAATGTTTCATATATGTCCAGCGTGTTACTACAAGTGGAGAAGTATATAAAAAAAACACTTAGATTACTGTTTCCATTATAATTCTACCTAGTGTCATCATGTTGACAGAATAACATCATATGTGAAACACAATGGGGCTTTTATCACCAAGCCATATAATACAGAAAACAAGCATTGCTACAAGTAGTGAAATATGCAAACATCTAAAAGCTGATGAGGTAACAACTATTCCTATCTTGATCCACTAACAAGAAGCCATGGGGAGTGACAATTAGTTTCCAGACGGTGCAGGATTCAATAACAAAATAAGGGCAAAATTGATACCTTAGAACAACCCTCAGCAATCCATGCAAGGGCAATCCAAATAGGCAAGCAACTGCTCGGACGTGACGGGAACAATGGTATTCCCACCCAAGGAAATGGCAAGCCTATCCAAACACTCCTGCCCAACACTGTAATTACCACTCTCACCAGCATCCTCATCCATCCTCATCTTCAGTCTCCGCAGTATGCCATGAGGGATCATCCTCAATATCCAAAACCATCTTCATCAAAATGGCAAGCAACCTACTAATAAACTGCGGCAACTTCCTCATCATCCCCGGGGCTCGCTCGCTGGCCTCGGCTAGAGTGATTACAAACTCTATGGCCAAGTGTCTGGTCCCTTCTTCCAAGGACTCAGCTTCAGCAACACGCAGCATAGAGCCAACCACCTCCACAATCTGCCTCCTGAGGAACCTTGGCTCGGTCCCAGCCAATTCGATGAACAACTCGAGTGCCTCCTGTGCCGTGGCCTCGTTCCCGTTGTTCAAAGACTCCATGAGTGTCCTCATCATCGCCGGCAATAGGTCCTGAAACCTATCCCTATCTCCGGAACATTAACGGGAGGAGCTCCGGCCAGCCGTTGTCCGGCAAGATTTCGGAGGCGAGCTCGGAGATGGAATCGCAGAGCTTCTTGGAAATCGATTTGACCTCCTCGCGTTGAATACAGGACAGGAGAATCGATTGAGGCTGGACTGCGTCGTCGGGGAGAGCCTGGGCCAGATATAGGAGTCGTCGCGGGTGAGCTGCCTGCGGAGGAGAATGGCGGACATGGTCCGGGCCTCCTGCGCCGGCGAGATTTGGAGGAGGTGAGCGAGTTTGAGTGAGAGCGAGTCAGGATCGGTCTGCTTGCAGAGACTGAAGAGGAGCTCGGCCTGGGATCGCTGGCTCGCTGCTCGTTGGCGGAGGCCATCAGGTGGGAGATTAGGGTTTCTAAATTGAAAACTGAGAACAGCCCTTTCGGAAACCCATATATCTCAAAACAATGAGACTGGTAAAAAAAAAAAATTACCGAGTCAAACACGAGTTTTTTGGTTTGCCACTGTTCTGTCAGCACTTGTACCTCACGCGCTGTTAACAGACAGCAGGTGACCCTCACCTAGGTGGATAGCAGAAGCTCCGTTAAAGTTGACCCATTTCGGATTGTATCTAACTTTTCGGGGCAAGCATTTTACATCAGATATGTGAACTTCCAAAATGTTTAAACGTGATAAGCCTGTTAGCTCATCAAAGCTAGCATTCTTGCCAAAAGCAAAAGAAAATAAGCCACCAACTATACTTCTACCCCAGTTGCAAAAGTCACATTTCATGTACAATTCTTCTAATCCACTCAAATTTGATATCACTCCAGATGGAACTTTTTCAAAACATGCATTGGTGATATCCAACTTCTTTAGACTGGTCAAGCACCCAATTTCTTTCGGCAATTGTTTATGACGAATTCCTCCAAGGTTCTTCATACTGAGAATCTGAAGGTTTTTCAGCTTTCCGAGTATGGAGATTTTAACTATTCTCTTGCAATCATCTAGATACAAAGCCTTAAGGTTGGTTAGGAGACTTAATGATGAGGGTAGTAGCGAAATACCAGTCTCACTAAGATCTAAGACCCTCAATTCATTGGGACTTTGAAAAAAAGGGATTGGGATATCATCTATATTATCATTACTTTGTAGCAATAAAACCTGGAGTTTTGAACATACCAACTTTTCAGGAAGCTCGTCAATTTCATTCCTCATTAGCGATATTGCAGAGTAGTCTTCATGTGCAACATTAATTGTTGGCCAATTCTTTAACTTACAACCAGCTTTAACCAAAAACCGTGGGCCATCATCCGATGATGAAATTGATATGGCCACATCTCGAATGACATCGTGCATCCTCACAAATCCGCTGTATTCACTGTCCAAAAGCAAGCTAGAAGCTTTCAAGTACTTTACCACAAAATGGGCTTTGGCTCTGGCTTCTTTGATTGTGTCAGCGTCTTGAAATAATCCTTTTCCAATCCCATACACCAACAAGTCTTCTACCTCGATATCAAAATCTTCAGGGAATAGACAACAAAGCAAGAAGAATGACTTGGCAATGTTGTTATCATCAGGTCTCAAGTAATCATAGCTCAACTTTATACATCTGAACACATATCTCTCATCTTCATAGTTGACAGGTTGAGCAGCCTTTAGTCGTCGAGCTGCTTCCGTCCAATCATCTAAGTCTTTATCTCCAAGTGCCCTTGCAACCGCTACCAATGCAACTGGGAGACCAGCACATTCTTTAGCTACAGTCCTCGCTACATCATAGAAGCTGGTTGATTCATGAAAAAACTTTCTTGCTTTTTTCACAAACAGGTTCCAAGCATCATCTTCTGATAAGACTGGAAGAGGAATGCTTGCTTGGCTTTCCATCGAATGGCAAACATTCAATCTCCTTGTAGTGAATAAGATTTTGGAATTGCACTTTTGAAGCTCATCATGGCTCGGTATTCCAATAGTAGACAAATCTATTCTCTCCCAAATGTCGTCCAAGATTATAAGGATCCGATTTCCTTTCATTATTTTCTCCATCAATCTAACCGCTCTTCCGAATTCTGTCTCCTCCAACAATTTTAGTCCCAGCAGATCGGCCAGTGTGCCTTGAATATGTCTCAAACTAGGTGTTTGGGATACGACAGCCATAATCACATAATTAAAGAGCCCAATTTTCCGGGCTTGTGCACCGACATGTTTCACCATACTTGTCTTGCCAACGCCTCCCATACCAAAGACCCCAATGGCAGTGATCTCATCATCTTGAAGTGCCCTCATTACCTTCTCCATGGCTTGTCTTGTTGCTTCAAATGCTACAAAATCGCCAGTAGACGACAATGCCCACTCAGCATCAATAGGTCGTAGTTTACCGCACACGGTTTCCACAATGCCTTTGACAAGTTCTAAGTCAGAACTACAAGGAACAAGAGTCAAACAATCATCAGACAAATATAAATCCAGAAGATTGAGAAACTATAACTCTTGTTCAGATCAAGAAAATCTCACCTATATTTGTTTGATTCCAAGCCAGAGAGACCTGCAACTTTTGTTAAAGCAACTCTCCACTGGTTCAACTTATTTGGGTACTCATCGTCTTGCGCGAGCCTTTCTTGGTGCTCAGTGAAGGCTCTTGCAAAACTCCCTTTCTGATGTCGCACATCAGAGGGAACCACATCATAAAAGATTGGGATGACTATTGTGCTCTGATCTTCCATGCACTGAATGATCATTGTCAATTCGTCCAAACACCATCTAGAATACGCATAGTTTGGTGAAAGAACAACGACCGCTGACCTGGATTCTTGGATTGCTGTTAGCAGACTCGGAGCAATAGACGTCCCTCTGCTAAGCCCTGTGTCATCCATGAATGTTTCAATTTCTCTGTTTTGCAATTCTCGGTATAAAAAGGGAACAATAGTCCTGCGAGTATCTTCACCCCGGAAACTCAGAAAAACATCGTACTTCCTCCGAGGAGCAGAGGATGAAGGACGAGATGAGGATGCTGTTTGGCTGCTTGAGGCCATTGAAACTAAAACAACAAGAGAAGCGAAGCAGAAACCACACCAAAGTGATAGATCGAGGAGGATGTAGTTTAGGGGGGAGAGAGAGAGAGAGAGCTGAGGAGCGAAGGTATAGATCGAGGAGAGAGATGGGTTGACCTGTTTTTCCTACCTAATTCCAAAAATGATACTGTCGACATGGCCATTGTGGGCCCGAATAGTCTTCCAAACCAGGTTGACCTGCTTTTGGACTACAACAACTCTTGGGCCGACCTTCAACTTGAACAGACTGTACTCTAGGAAGCAAAAACAAGAACAAACCCAAGTAGGCAACATACGGCAAACTTGCAGTGTCCCTTTTGATATTAAGTAGACCTCTTTTCTCTTTGGTTTTTTTTACCCCTCTGATATGAAGCTGAGATTGAAAAGGTAAGCAACTCAATAGGTGAGAATAGGAGGCAGCCAGAACCAACAAATAGAGAAGCTAAGAGAAGACCACCAAGCGTAGACATCGTAAGAACAATAAAAAATTGATATTTGTTTAAGGAAAACTGAATTGAGAGAGAATTGAGTCGTATTTTCATTGATAATAAGGGTCTCTTTATATAGATGATTACAAGCATAGAGATAGAGTTGTACATGGAAACATATTCGTACATTGATTGGATATCTCCTATAATTCTCCGAGAATATCTCTAATATAAACTCTATTTCAACTAGAGCAAGTAACTTCGAGTTTGGGTCAGACACATATTCTGCATTTACTTGAACACTCCCTCTTGTGTCGCTCAAACGTGGTGCTCCTCTCGTTACCTCATTAAAAATCTTGTCGAGTAACAAAAACCCTGTGGGACAAAAATAACCTCGGTCGAAGGGGAAAAAGAGCACAACACACCATTCACGTTTCGAGACCATACGTGTAGACATCTCTTCCTGATTACAACGGTCATGGGAGTTCGGATAACTTCAGCAAAAGATGCTACCAACATGTTTCTCGAAAGTGGAATTTAGACAATGACTTAGTGAGCAAATCTGCTACACTGTCCTCAGATCGAACCTAGTTCACTTTGATCTTGAGGAGAGTCTGTTGTAGCTGATTATGCTTAAGTGACAACGCTTTTGATGTAGCCTTTGCTTCTTTATTCAAAACAAGCAGCATTATCTTAAATGCTCGTAGGCTCATCTGTGGTAGACTTCAAACCACAATTGTTCGAACATGCGTAATTATTGATCCAATCCATATACATTCACGAACCACTTTGTGAAGAGCAATAATCTCTGCATTGTACAAAGATATAGCGACTATGGTCTATTTCTGTAGACCTCCAAGATATCATGGTTTTTACCCATGGTGAACACTTAACCATTTTGGGAATGACCTTTGTATGGGTAAGAGAGATACCTAACATCAGCAAAGCCTTCTAAAACACATGTCGTTTTGGGATGGGGATAGTGGACGCAGGCCAGTGTTAGCGGCGTTCCTAGTGTGTGATGGGTCCGAATCCATCATCTCTTTGTAGGGATAGAACAAGCTCATATCAATCATACATCTCAAGTATCGAAAGATATCTTTTACACCAATCCAATGGCGTTGCGTTGGCGCAGAACTATATCTAGCTAACAAGTTCATGGCAAATGAGATGTCCAGTCTTGTGCATTGAGCTAAGCACATTATATTGAGCTAAGTACAATAATGTGCTTATTGTACTCAAGTAAGGCACTCATGCCTCTAACACATCTTCATTATCATCCTTTCAACGAATAGGATCATTTTCAGGATCAAGACTACAGACGATCATGGGGGTGCTTGAAGGCTTGACCATGTCAAAATGCCTAAGCATCTATCGACACGATGCTCAAGTTCCAAACCGAGACATAATTGTGTTCTCCCATAATCCTTCATCTCAAAATCGGATTTCAAGTGTTCAGCGGTTTCCCTTAACTCTTTAAGGGATTCTGATAAAGATCATGTCCAACAAGAACGGCGATAGAATCCGAAACTTATTATGGAAATGCGTGGGTATATCCCTTCCAAATCAAGTAGTCACTTTAGTGAGCGTTCCAACATTATTGTAAACGCGCTCCGTGGTCTAGAGCCACTTGACTTGGGTAAATGAAGTTCACCATGAACCTTCATGTATATTTCGTATCTAGATCCCCATTTAGATACGTAGTGACCACATTTGTAAGCTGCATGTTCATTTATTCGGAAACTACCAAACTGACAAGGTAGTGGAGTGCAATGACATCCATTACGAGAGAATATGTCTCATCGTAGTCGATTCCAGAGGGTTTTGTGAGAATCCTTGTGCCATAAGGCGAGATTGCCATCTCTTTTTCTCTTCACACTTTCTAACGAAGACCCATTAGTCAATATGTTTTATGTTAGGAGGTGTTGGCATCACTGACTCGAAAACCTTCCTCTTCGTTAGAGAATCCAACTTAACCTGGATCACATCTTTCCATTTAGGCCAAATCTCTCTACGTTGGCATTCATTCATCAACGGAGTGTGGTTTGATATCATCGGACTCAACAAACTCATGTGCAACGAAGTGCGTGACTACATCATCAATTATGATGGAGTTTCTATCCCACGTCTTATGTACACTAGTGTAATTTTCATAGAGCTCTATATTCTCAGGAATAGGGTTCTAACGTTGAGGCGTCCCCCAACGATAACCCTAACCCGGAAGATTCTTATAAGAAGGATTTTGAGTCTTGATGATCAAAGGATTGGAATGTGTCAAAGTGTCATTCGAACCCACGGGCCTCCCATGCATCCTACCTCAGGCCATGGCCTGTAACGCAAGAGTGCCACTCTCTTTGGCATTGGCGCCATGTCTATTTCCGTGTAGGGTGGAGCTACGTCCTCTCGTAGGGACGTACTTCCTTGCAGGCATGTTTGCAGCATATTTGTGTGATCTCGTCTCTTTAACAGGGATCGGGATGAGACATAGTGGGGACAAGCCACAACAATTCCTATCATTTTTACTAAACATCCGTGTTCTTATCTCCCACTAACTACGGGAAGACTGTCTCATCAAAGTGATAACCCGCAAATCTAGCAGTAATGAGATCGCCTTGCAAGGGCATTAAGTGGCTGACGATGGTTGGAGTCTCAAATCCAACGTAGTTGCCCATTAGTCTATAAGGACCCATCATAGAGCACTGTGGTTGCGCAATTGGCACATAAATGGCTCACTTAAATATGCGCAAGTACGATACTTATACCTAGTCACTAGCTGTACCGCAGAGGTACATTGAGTGGTGGTAGGTCGTAGACGAATTAGCATAGCTGCATGCGATATTGCATCACCCCAAGCGGATATAAGGAGATTGGTGTGCATTACCAATGTCCGGACTACCATCGTAGTCATTTCCATAAGACCATTTAGGTGTGTACATGGGAATATGATGTTCAACATCAGTCTCATTGCAATATCCATCGAAAATCTTTCGATGTAAACTCTCTAGCATAGTCAAATCAAATTGACTGAATATGATGATATGGGGAGTGAGCCTGTTGTCATATGATATGTGCTAGGAGTGGAGCATAAGTAGCATTTATAGGTGGACAATGACACAACACGTGACCAGCGTGTTTGCGTGCCAACCAATATCATGAAATATTTAAGTGTCTGCAAGTTGGTTAAACTAGTCCACAGAATCCCCACGGATTCTATGTATGAACATAATGAGTATTTTCATATCCTTTGCATAGGATGGTCTAAGTCCTAATTTCCCTAAGGAACGGGCTTTGTAAAACGAGCGAGAGGCTTTAGAAGCAACCAATGAGAATTTTGGTTAGGCCTGAGAGTCTAAAACGCTATTTTAAAGCAAGTTGGCGATTGCAGCATCACCTGGGGTGCCATCACCATGATGGACGCCATCCATGGCGTTATGGATAGAGACTGCGCCAGCCTTAGGCTGGTGGTGGACGGAGGCGGTGCCCTAGGCAGCAGCGTCAGTCACATTTAGTCCAGGAATCAACTTTTGATTCTGCTTCATGTCGCTCGAGAGAAAGGATGTCCATGTGAAGTCTTTAGTAGATGGATCATCATATCATGACTAGGATGACCTATATGTGTCTAAAGCCAAGAGATCTTCTCTCATAACTTTATTAGATTTAATAGCTCGAATAGTGACATAGAGTCCACTAGAGAGACACATAAACTTCTCTAAAATGCGCATTTGTTCGCAATCATTAGAGGTATTGCAAAGGAACTCATTTTCGTTTTCGATATGCGTTTTCACATGGAATCTGTTGGCTATTCATAGGGTACAATTTGCCCTAAGATCGTAGAGAGTTTCTGTGACAGTAATCAAGGTGCCATTTAGCAGGGAGAACTTGGGCTATTCCATGTCCTTGAATTAATATTGATGGCCTAGCCATCGTAGTCACAAAAGTAATATACTCAGAATCAAAATTGAGTCATAATGAAAAGAACTCGAAATTTTTTTCATAAGCCAACGGAGTTACGTCATTGTCTCTTTAACCAAACAAAATCTAATCCAAAATGATAGCTAATGCAAAATAATGGCAGTGGTCTAACTTCTTTCGGTAATTCTAAAATAAATGTGACCAGGTGAGTAGAGAGATGTCGGTGGAGTAAGGCTCGCTTAAGTACCACTAATCTCATAACCTTCCTAGACATCACACTTACTTTGAGTGAGCCTACTTTGAAGAAAAATTAAACCATTGGCATTTACTACAAAAATATATGGCAATTGCCTATTACATCTCTTGAAAAAATAAAGACTTAAACAGAATTGGCGATCCATTGATCCCAGCCAGATTTGTAGTCTTCAACCCTTCACTCTAGATCATCTTCATGATCTTCTTGTTCCATATAGTGAGCTTCTCTTGCTTCACAATATGCTTTGTAGGCGGTGACGATTTCATCACGAGCTCTACAAATGTATGCCCAATGATCAGACACTCCACATCGAGAACATACATCTCTTTGCTCAAACTCCATTGATTGAGGTGCTTTGAAAGAGTCATTAAGATGGCTCTTAGTGTTGGTGGCGCCACCAACATGGCCAGAGGCGTTGCCTCCTTCTCTCTTTCTACGTTTACCTCTTCGGTTCCATGTTCGCCTATTTTGGCGGTTACCTTCCCAAATAGAGCGATTATATGGACCAGAACGTCTAGAAGTATCCTTAAGATTAGGGTTTCGCTCTTGGCGCCTTCTCTTAGGGGCGCGACTATAATTGGATTCTCAAATATGCGCTATTTCCACTGATCTCGAATTATAGTTCTTCATAAGGATGTTGTCATGCTTTTCAGCGACATTCATAGCTCCAATGAGCTCATGAAACCTTGTGATCTGTCCTGCAACAACATAGATGCAATAGTTTTTAGCAACCATCAATGCAGAGACAGAGAAGGTAGAGAGAGTCTTCTCAATCAACATCACATCTGTGATCTCTTTATCACAAAATTCCATTAAGGATTTAATGCGAAGTGGTTCCAAGTTGTAGTCAAGAACTGACTTGAAATCACAAAAGCGGAGGCTATGCCATCTCACTTCTAGGTCAGGAAGCAAGGAGTCACGGACGTTGCCTAATCTTTCTTCGAGTGAGACCCACAGCATTCTGGGATCTTCTTCATTCATACACTCGTACTGGAGCGAATCATCCATATGACTAGTCATTAGGATGATGGCTTTTGCCTTATTTACCTCTAAGGCTGCTCTATTTGCTTCCAAAACTTGAGCTTGCTCAACAATTAGCACTTCTTGGCTAGACTCGAGAATTGTATCCAAGATTCCATCAGCCTTGAGATGCTGGCGGATATCACGAACCCACCTGTGATATTCAAAGCCATTTGTTCCCAATGGAGCAAAGTCCAATTTGTTCAGGTTACTCATCCTGAAAGAGAACAAGTAATTAGGGTTAGTTTTGGAGTGAAAAAGGCTACCACGAAAACAAATAAAATTTCTGAGCGTAGTCGCTTCCAAGAAATTAGAAATTTTCAAGCGTAGTCGCTTTCAAGAAATTCGATTCCAAGAGGGGTTGGATTAGATCGAAACAATGATGTTTGTGGTCGATCATTTTATCTCAACAAACTCTAAGTTTGGAGGACTCTACAAGCTTCAAGCTTGGAGTGAGCACGAATCCCCACAGCTCGGCTTAATTTGGTCTCCCCTATGATGAAGAAAAAGGGGGGGGGGGGGGTAGAAGAAGGGATGTTGCAAGTCCTAGAGAAAAAGAAGAGAAATTGAATAAAAACAAAAAAAAACGGGAACTTTTAGTAAAAAATACATTGAAATATGTGGCCTGAAAAGTCGCTGGAAAAATGGTTGACCAGAAGGTTGAACGGGAGTTGACTGACTTTGACCTAGGAGCTGACGTGGCATGGGTCCCCTTTGATGACGTGGCGCGGGTTCGGATGCTGACGTGTCGTGGTCCCTCTTGCTAACTTGGCGCGGGCCTGTGAAGACGTGGCGAAGTAGTTGGGCTTTGACTTTTTCTGGGCTTTTGTCTCTGGGCTTCAATTCTTCCTTCTTTTTTTTTCATTTTTTTTTTTCTGTGCTGGGCTTCCTTTCTTCTCTTTTTCTTTTCTTGTTTTCTGCCGGTTCAAGATGCAGGTGCTCAGGTGGCAGGTTCACATCTTTTTATGCCTGTTTTTGGACTTTGTCTTCCGGTTCCTAAAACTTTAGGTCAACGGGCTTCTACTACCAAAATTTGGTGGAAATTGGAGGTCCAGAAGATGGTGAACCGGTGCAATATTTGATGTGAGTTGTATGGAGATTCTGGTGGCCGGTTCGGTAGGTTTACGGCAGGTTCTTGGGGTGCCGCAGCCGGTTCTGGACTCCTAGATTCGAGTTCTTCAAGGTGTGAGGTGGAGGCAGAAAAGTCTTCAAGGTTTTGTATTCGGATTCAAGGTTTTTAGCTTCTTGAATCAGAGTTTGACTATTTGTTTCAGGGTTAGGGCTTCGTGTTGATAATGTGTTTAAGGAAAACTAAATTGGGAGAGGATTGAGTCGTACTTTCATTGATAATAGGGGCCTATTTATATAGAGGATTACAAGCATAGAGATAGAGTTGTACATGGAAACATAATCATACATTGATTGAATATCTCCTAAGATTCACTGAGAATATCTCTAATATAAATCCTATGTCAACTAGAGCAAGTAACCTTGAGTTTGGGTCAGACACATATTCTGGATTTACTTGAACAATATTAAATTATTTGCCCCAATCTCTAATATTTAGTAATATATCACAAAATTAAACCATTAAACCAGTCCTAGAGCAATCAAATTGAGTAAAAGTTTCAGCTTTACCCCAAATCTAAAAGAATTCCACGTTCAAAGCCCAGATCTTCTTTCATACTATGTTATAATGACTACCTTGTTCTTATGTTTGGTCGATTAGGATGATGACCCGACCCATATATCTGGGCCTAGTCTGGAATGGATTTTTCATTTTTGTGGCAAATTAAAAGAGAACATCACGATGATGACTTAAATGGCCTCAATGTCTGATAAATACAGGCTCTATTGACGCGGGTTATCGGATCCCCAATCACTGGCAGAGTTACATTAGGCCAACTCAACTAACAACTAGCACGCAACCCGCCACAAGTCACTTGGCCATTTTTCAATTAAATTGGTGTGAAAGATAATTAAGCTCACTGCACAGTTACGCCATTTGAGGAATATTCTTGTGAATCATCAAAACCATCTCCTTCTGCTTCAACTCTGCATAAGTCCATATCAGCTTTCTTATTAGTAGAATACGGGCTTCCCACAATCATACAGTCAACTTGAAATCAAACAATTTGATAAGAGTCATCCATAAGTAGATATACAAGCAACTAAAACATTGTTTGGAATTTCCAACATTCTAACATGCTTCAACAAATCAGAAGCATTGCCTAACAAGTAACAACTTCATCACGAATGTTGGGATTTGGGAACTTGGGTTCAAGCTTGAGTTCAACTCCCAAATCGTCTTCCTAAAAAGCTTCTCCAGTAAACCACGAAACTGCATGTGGAATGATCTGATAACAAATGGTTGACCCGACATCATAGTCTTGTTTGTTCTGGTTTTTGAGTTCCTCGGTAGCAACTTCATCAATAACTTCATCGTCCTTGGAGACTTGAGGTGGACTAAAGAAATTGAAGAAACTTTTACAATTTTTAGTTTTAGTCACAAGCTTAGAATTCTTTGATCCCTTCTTATGCTTCTTCTTAACAATCTTCTGTGTCAGGCACTTTGCTGGATACCATTCAATCTCCATCCCTACTATGCTATTTGGTTCATGTTCATCAATCATGTGATATGTCTTTGTCAAAACAGAGTTTTTGAAAAATGGATTGGTGTCAAAGTCGAACTCAAGCTTGAACCCCTTCGAATTATGTATCTTAAAACACTTGATGTCCCTAAGATATTTAAGAGCTCCTTCATCACACTCGGTAATCTCTTTGGCTAGCACTTGATTATTTTTCAATGCATTCAGCCAGAAATCAGGCACTCCTCTCTCTTTTGCAGTTTTGTTCTCATGATCTGTAATTGTTTATGTGGCAACTCCTTCAATTTCAACAACACCATTCACAATCAAGTACCGCTTGCTATAGAGATTCTGATATAATTTCTGATACTTGGCTTCAAGTTCAGCTTTCTCCTTGAAGAGCTTGGCCTCTAATTCATCACGTTGACTCTCAATTTCTCTCATGAACTCAACCCGCTTTCTGACATTATGAGGTAGTCTCTCATGGATGTCCATGGTGTGCTGGCCAGCTAAATTGATCCTATTCAACTCTTTGCTCATCCTGGTTCGTAAGTTACCATTTAGAGAGGGGGGAGTCAAGGAGAAAAAAGTACAAGGAAAAGCTATGTCAGAATTTTGAAGTAAAATGCAGCATCAAAATACATTAATGAAAAAGGCGTGGAAGCAGAGTTGCCAGGTAAACAAGAATTATGAATAATGTCTAGCAAGCTCAAACACAAAACCGGGGAAACAACATAGCCAATATTAAACATGATTATTTACTTAGAAAAAAAAAACATAGAAACATACGTTAAGCAAGTATATTGGCAGTAGCAGTATGGCTGCAGCATGGCTAGCATGGATTAGTTTACGTGTTTGACTTAGTTTACTGGTTTGTACATTACCTTCCACTGTTCATACCTTACCGTAGTTGTTAAGATTGAGTTGTTAATCATAGTTATGGGCTTAGTTGAGGTTAAAAGCATGGTCACTGGTTTCTCCCTTTGTATATATGTGTTTTCTTGTAATCAGTTTCTTCACAATGAAGTAATATCAGAAAATCTTCCTCAAAGTTTCTGTCTTGTTTTCTTCATGGTATCAGAGCAGGCATTCAAGGCCTGAGTCTGGTTATTTTTCTTTCTTGTGTAGTTCCTGAGTTCACCAGCTTAAGATGGCTGGGAAATCTGGTTCTAAAGATGATGAACCTCTTGCACATTCTTCTGATGTGGAGTTTAATCCAAACCAACGTCTTATCTCTATTTTGTTGAATGAATTCAACTATCTTTCTTGGGCTAGAGCTGTCACACTTGCTCTTGGAGGAAGGTCTAAGCTTGGCTATGTCAATGGAGTTATACAGAAGCCTAAAGCTGACTCTCCTACATTTGATTCTTGGCTGTGCAAGGATCAACTTGTCATGTCTTGGCTAATCAACTCCATGGAGTGTAGAATAGCAGAAATTTTCAGTTTTTCTGAGTCCTTTATGCATCTCTAGAATCATGTCAAAGAGATGTATGGAAATCAGAATAATGCAGCTCGAGTTTTTCAACTCAAATGAGATATTGCTGATCTTCAACAAGAAGGTAAGCCCTTTGTTTAGCATCTTGGTAGCCTTACTAGTATGTAGAATGAACTAGATGTTTATAGACCTCATACTACTGAGGCTAGTGTTTTGTTAAAAAGAGCTGAGGACAAGATTTTTCAGCTCCTTGCAAGCTTAAGTTTAGAATATGAAGATTTGAGAAGTCATATTCTTATGAATACTGAGCTTCCATTATTCAACAATGTGTGTGCCACCATTCAAAGAGAAGAAGTTCGAAAAAAGGTGATGAATATGGAGACCAAGACAAGTGCATTTGAAACTAGAGCTTATGCTTCTAATCACAGGCAAGCTGAAGCCAAAGTGTACAAAGGCAAGAGACTTGACTTGAAATGCAGCTACTGTGAGGGTGTTGGACATGTCAGGGATAGATGTTGGGTTCTCTATCCTGATCAGAAGCCAAAGTTTCTAAAGGAAGGCAAAAGCTCTAAAAAAGGCTGGAATTCACCAAAAGCAAACCTGGCAGCAGCTTCTTCTACTCATTCTGAGGGTATGAGGAATTTCACCTCAAATCCTACAGCTTTAATAAATGAATTTGCAGCTTTTCTCAGCAAGAAACAGATGCATACTGGAGGTGAAGAAATTGTCATGTCTGGGATTGACAGTCCTACTGCACTCCTTGGAAAATTTGCTGGCTTTCTTGCAGAAACTGATTTTGTTCCACATGAAGAAGCTTCAGGTACTCTAGAATCCTTCTCTACTGCTCTCAATGTTTATGTTTGTGCTATGGATGACTATTGGATTATAGACTCAGGAGCTACGGATCACATGACAAATAAACTTACAAGTTTGCATGATTTTGAAAAAATGTCTATTCCTAATAAAGTGTCTGTAGCAAATGGCAAAGGTGCTTCAGTTTTGGGAAAAGGAAAAAATCAAGTTACTCTCTAATCTAGTCGAGTCTATTGCTTTCTATGTTCCCTCCTTCCCTTTTCAACTCTTATCCGTTGGAAGAATTACCAAAACATTGAAATGCCTTGTCATTTTCTCTCCTTATAATGTCATTTTTCAGGATCTCATCACCAAGAAGACGATTGGTGAAGGATTCTTTTTGAATGGTCTTTATTATCTATCCAAGAATGCTTTTGTTTCCAAGGTCTTCCAAGTTAGTTCGAGATCAGTTCAAGATCACCATCTATGGCATCAACGCTCGGCTCATCCTTAAGAGAAAGTGTTGTATTTTGTGTTTCCAAATATGTGCAAAGAAGACAATCAATGTGATGTCTGTCATCTGTCAAAATCTTCTAGGCTGCCTTTTACTTCCTCTATTTCCAGAGCTAGTAATCCTTTTGAAATCGTTCATTCAGACATTTGGGGTCCAGTCCTTGAATCCTATGATGGATTTAAGTATTTTGTAACCTTTGTAGATGATTTTATGAGGATAACTTGGTTGTACCTATTAAAATTCAAAATGAAGTTGTGGATGTTTTTAAGCATTTTCATAAACTTGTCAGTACTCAGTTTTCTTTATCTATTCTTGTTTTAAGATCTGATAATGGCTCTGAGTATATGTCTAATAACATGTCACATTACTTGAGCACACAAGGCATTGAGCATCAAACTAGTTGTGTTGGTACCCCTCAACAAAATGGGATTGCTGAGAGAAAAAATCGAGATCTTCTTGAAAAAACCAGAGCACTTATGTTTCAAATGAACGTTCCAAAAAAATTCTGGTCTTAAGGTGTTCTTACTGCCACATATCTCATCAACAGACTTCCTAGTAGAGTTCTTGGTTTCAAATCACCCCTTGAAGTGCTAAAAGGTAGAAAGATTGATTTGTCTCACTTAAAAGTCTTTGGCTGCACATGTTTTGTTCATATTCAAGCTCATCAACGTGATAAACTTGATCCTAGAGCAGTGAAGTGTGTGTTTCTAGGGTATTCATCTACTCTAAAGGGTTATAAATGTTACAACTCTACTACTAGGAAACTCATTGTCTCTAGGGACGTGAGATTTGATAAAGTGACTCCCTATTTTACTAGAAAAACATGTGATTTTGGTCAGGGGGAGTTTCTATCAGATTTGTTTCCAAGTCCTAATCTTTCTGTTGACGAGGATTGCAATATGACTGTTGACGAGGATTGCAATTCATATGAATTGCAATCCTGATATTCCAGTTCAAGAAGTTCCAGCAGAAACAGTTGATACAGAAACTGATATGCAAGAAGCTCAAGAAACTGATGTGCAAGAAGCTCAAGGAGTCCCAGGAGTAACAGTTGATACATAAACTGATGTGCAAGAAGCTCAAGGAGTCCCAGGAGTAACAGTTGATACATAAACTGATGTGCAAGAAGCTCAAGGAGTCCCAGGAGTAACAGTTGATACATAAACTGATATGCAATCTGTTGATGAGTCTGTCACTTCACCTGCAGTTGTTCTTCGTAGAAATCCTCTTGTGTCTCCACTTGCAGTTGTTCTTCGCAGAAATCCTCCACGAGAACGAGGTTCTCCATCAAAACTCAATGACTATAAAACCTACACAGCAAGATATCCTATTGCACACTTCATATCTTATAAGAAGTTCTCCTCAGCTCATTCTGCTTTTCTAAGTGCTCTTGATGATACTCATGAACCTCAAAGTTTTGAGGAAGCTAATCATATTGATGTATGGAAGCAAGCTATGGCAGATGAACTCCAAGCTCTTCATGACAATGACACTTGGAGTGTTGTTCGAATTCCTAAAGGGAAGAAAGCTGTAGGCAGTTGTTGGATTTACAAAACAAAACTTCATTATGATGGTTCTATGGAAAGACATAAGGCTCATTTGGTAGCTCGTGGTTTTACTCAAACATATGGAGTAGACTACAAGGAAACTTTTGCTCCTGTTGCTAAGATGAGTAATGTGAGAGTTTTGTTATCTGTTGCAATCAATCATGATTGGCCTCTATATCAAATGGATGTAAAAAAAATGCTTTTTTACATGGGGAACTTGAAGAAGAGGTGTATATGAGGCTGCCTCCAGGTCATCCTCAATCACATGATCCTGAGATAGTATGCAAGCTTCACAAGTCTATCTATGGCTTAAAGCAATCTCCTCGTGCTTGGTATGCCAAGCTCAGTTCAGTTCTTTAGGAAGTAGGTTTTCACAGAAGCAATGCAGACTCTTCTTTGTTTGTTCGGATTGGTTCAACAAGCAAGCTTGTGGTGCTCATCTATGTTGATGATTTAATTGTAACAGGTGACAATGTTGATGAGATCAATATTCTCAAGCAATCCTTACAAAACAGGTTTGCTATGAAAGATTTAGGCATTCTCAAATATTTTCTTGGAATAGAAGTGGCCACTTCCAAAAAAGGTCTTTTTCTAAACCAAAGAAAATATGTTCTTGTTTAAGTGAAAATGGAATTGCAGAGAGAATTGTGTGTGTATCATTGATAATAGGAGCCCTTTAAATAGGAAATTACAGAGTACATAAAAGGTAATAGAATCCGAACATAACTAGGTAATCTAGAACCTTCTCCTATTACAACTCAATGACTAAACCCTAGTTTGAAGAGGCACACATTATGTCGACATCCTTCAACAGTTCTTGATCTTTTACAAGATTATGATCTGCAGGATTGCAAGCCTGCTTGCACTCCACTTGACAGCAAGCTCCAATTTGATGTACAAGGTGAGCCTCTCCTGAATGTGAGTTATTACCAAAGATTGGTCTGTAAGCTTATTTACCTTACCATTACTTGTCCTGAAAAAGCTTATGCAGTAAGCATTGTCAGTCAGTTCATGCATTCGCCCACTTTAGCTCATCTTCACATTGTTAAACGAATTCTTTGTTACCTCAAAGGTTCTGCTGGAAGAGGTGTGTTGTTTAAAAACAATGGTAACACTCAAATAATGGGTTACACAGATGCTGATTGGGCAAGGAATTCTCTTGATCGTAAATCAACTACCGGTTTCTACATATTTGTTGGTGGTAACCTAGTTACCTGGAAAAGCAAGAAACAGACAGTTGTTGCTCGCTCTAGTGTAGAAGCTGAATATAGAGCTATGGCTTCTACTGCTTGTGAGCTTATTTGGTTAAAGGGCCTCCTATCCGATTTGGGGTTTCCTAGTTGTCAACCAATGCCCCTTTTCTGTGACAATCAAGCTGCAATGCATATTGCATCTAATCCGGTTTTTCATGAAAGAACCAAACACATAGAAGTTGACTGCCACTACATTCGAGCTCAAGTTCAAGCCAAGATCATTGATACTCACTTCACCTGAAGCTATGATCAATTAGCTGACATTTTCACCAAATCTCTTCCCATTGCTCAGTTTCTCAGGATTTTAGGCAAGCTTGGATCAAGGAATCCTCTTGATCCAGCTTGAGGGGGAGTATTGGCAGTAGCAGTATGGCTAGCATGGATTAGTTTACTTGTTTGACTTAGTTTACTAGTTTACTGGTTTGTACATTACCTTCCATTGTTCATACCTTACCGTAGTTGTTATGATAGAGTTGTTAATCATAGTTATGGGCTTAGTTGAGGTTAAAAGCATGGTCATTGATTTCTCCCTTTGTATATATGTGTTTTCTTGTAATCAGTTTCTTCACAATGAAGTAATATAAGAAAATCTTCCTAAAAGTTTTTGTCTTGTTTTCTTCAAAGTATATATGTATCAGAGTTCAGCCTCTTCTTATTAAACATAATAAGGTATATATATGTATTAGAATTCAGAAACATCCCTTTTTCTCAAATTTGAATATACCTTTTGAATATAAATTCATTATAGTAATGAAATATATTCACTAAAAACTTAACACTAGGAGAGTTTTTTTCTCTCAACCCTAGTTGTCTACGGCCTCCTAGCCTCCCTCACCATTCTCCATCTCTTTTCGCTTACTCTCTCTATCTATAGCATCCATTGACACGGTAACAGAGAGCTTTGCTGCCTCGCTTGCTCTTGCCGAAGGGGGACGCGCCCCTGACTTGGGGAAGATTGACGGAGGTCCGGTACGGAAGTCCTCCCAATCTTTTCTCCTTGGAAAGCCTTTGACTCAGAAACCCATTGATCCAAAGGCATTCATGTCTCACTTCAATCGAACCTGGATGGTGGATAAGGAGTTTAGGATTCAAGAGCGACCTGGTGACCTGTTCTTGTTCTCATTTGCTGCTGCGCGTGATCGTAACAAGGTTCTTCGAGGGGGCGTCTGGTGCTTTGATCGAGCCCTTGTCTGTTTTGAAGAATATGATGGAGTTAAGCCCTTGCATGAAATTCAATTTAAGCATCTTCAGATCTGGACTAGGGTTACTGGTATACCTCCTTTGTATGAAGAACCCGAGAATCTCACCTTGATTGGCAACCTGTTGGGCGATTTCTTGGACTACGACAAGGAGTTTAAGAAGGGGGTGATTAGGGTCTTGTTCACCAACGACATATCTAAACCGATCTTGCTTGAAAGAAAAGTCTTCCTAGATACTGGGGTTGAACCTCTGCTGCAGTTTCAGTTCGAGCATCTACGAGGGAGATGCTCTCAATGTGGTTTGATCACTCATGTAGGGCTTGCTTGTGAGGAACCAAATGCAGTAAACCCTACACCTAGGGTTTTACACTTTCCAGGTGCGTCGACCTCAGGGAGTTCCTTTGCTTTCTCTGCTAAGACCAAGGTATACTTTCTCTCTCCTTCCCCGGCCATCCCAAAGAAAAAGCGACCTGTTTTCCGTCGAGTGGAGCGTCTGAACTCGGAGTCTCCTTTTCCCACTGAGTCGACTCCAGCAGTAGTCTGTACTGGGGCGGCAGCGCTTGTTTTGGAGCATGGCTTGGAGGGTAACGAAGGTTTAGGTGAGGTTCCTGAAATGGATGTGTCTTGTGACGTTGTTACTCTAGGTACGCAGCAGACACAAACTATTTTGTCGTCCAAGAAGCGGGTGCGTGGTGGTGCTTGCCATCCCAGTCCCAAGAAATTCAAAACAATCTTGGGTGGAAAGATTCCTACACTACATGCAGAGGCACTTGGCCTCATTGAGGAGGATAGCGATCTCACTTTGGTTACTCTGAAAAAGAAGTCTGGCAGGCCTCTTAGAAGCAAGAACAAAACTCAATGTGCAAACAAGAAGCTTGATGGTACTCCTCTGAAGATTACTTATCCTACTAGCACTGGAACAGTTCCCAGCCCTAGAGACAAGGGCAAAGGAAAGATGTAATCTTTCCCGATTTCTTTGCCTAATACTAGAAGTTGAATTTCTACTACTTGCATCTTAGTTTCTCTAGTTGTACACCAATTGAGGTCTCTAGGTGGCTAGGTTACTACTTCATGAGAGGTTAGTGGGAAGGTTTTGTTCTTTCTTGTATTTAGGCTCAATAAGTGAGCGAATGTGTTAACAGTGAATGTCACATGTCCTTTATCTGGTAGCTTATACCATTTATGAGTTTGGTGTAAGACAGTTTTGGATGTATGAGCCTTCTGGCCCTGAATTTGAATGAAGTTATCTCCTTTTTCTCAAAAAAAAAAAAAATTATAGTAATGAAATATAAATTCAATCAGATGCCATTTCCAATTTGTACACCCAATTGATTACCAAAAGAAAAAGAAAGGAGAGGCAATCATAGCTATTCATGTATGCTTTAGTGTGATGCGGGAACCTAGTACACTAGTAGAAGAATGATAGAGCAAATTAACCATAACTATTAATCGAACTTAAGAATGCAATCAGAATTATAACTCCAAATTGCGGAGCATATATCCTCAGAAACATACTTGTGCAAAAAGAAAAAGAAAAAGAAAAAAGGCAAAGCAGTATACCGACTAATGAGTTCATTATACCTCAAATGTCGTAGATCATTGACTTGGATGAATCGATTCCCGCTGTGGAAGTCAGAAATAGAGGTTGTAAAATGGGGGCAGTCCTGCACATGCAAGTGTTCCAATGAAGGGCACTCAATGGTAGCACTTTCACTACTGCAGAACGTTGTGAGCTGTGGAAGATATGACAAAGCTAAGTTTTTCAATTCAGGAAAAACCATCTTCTTGTTGACTGTTTCTTTGCTAGGTTCGATAACCCTGTCCAAGCTAGAACACTGAGTCACCGAAAGGTATTCCAAATGCAAAAGACAGTGAGCTATATCGTATGTGAACAGATGTTTCAGTTTCTTGCACCCATATACTGCCAAACTTTTAAGACTATGGAAGACTGCATTTGGAGCAGGACCATTGCATATGCCTATTAGATTCTCTAGATTCCACAATATCATCTCCCTCAATTTTATCAAGATAATATCTTCTGACTCCATCCCTTTGGATCCAAATACATACTCCATTTGATTCATATCTTCACAAATTAGTTTTTCCATATTGTGTAGTCTCTGCCACAAATTTGATGGTAAGAGTGTCTTTACCAAGTCATGGCAATATTCTACCTTGAATAACTTGAGATTGCATAGAGACCCAACGGGTAATTCACCAACACATAATTCCTTCAGGCAACTCACACCAAGGAGATGCAACTCTTCCAACTTCTCAAACACAGGTTTATTCGGCACCAGTGTTATTGTTTCCATCAACACTTCCAAGTTCTCATGTGGACCAATTACAGCAAGATTCTTCAGTCCATGTAATCTGCCTCTGTTATGTTCCACAAGAATGTTCTTTAATCCCCTGCACTTTAGGTACTGTAGTTTCACTGCTTTCTCTGTCACTGTGTTGATAAACCAATCTGGTAAGCTGTTGATTGTTGTGTTAAGAGTCAGGGTCCTTGAATGATCGTGTGAGAAAATTGGTTCTGAAGAGTAGTCTCTAGATGGTGGTTCTCTGCTGATACATATATCAAAGGTAACCAAATGCCAATCCCAGAACAGATTTTTAGGCAAGCATTCTGCATCAGATATGCGAAGCTTCACGGTGTTTAAAAGTGGCAAGCCAATCAACTTATCAGGACCAACATTAGTTTCTTCTCCTCCATGAATTTTGCTTCCCCAGTTCCCAGAATTACATTGCATGTACAGTTCTTCTAATTTACACAATCTTGACAACACACTATATGGAAATATACCAATATTGTAACTCCCACTTAAGTCCAGCATCTTTAGATTGGTCAAATTTCCCATCTCTTTTGGTAACTCCTTGAGAGGAAATTCTATCATACTAAGAATCTCAAGTCTCTTCAAGTTTCCGAATATTGATATGTCAACCAACTCATTGCAATGGTCTAAAAACAAAGCTCGGAGGTTGGTTAGGAAACTAAATGACCTGGGTAGTGATGAAATTCTAGAGAAGCTAATATCTAAGACCCTCAGTGCCTTCGAACTTCGAAAAAAAGATTCTGGGATCTCATCTATATGAACATTGTTTTGTAGTAACAAAATCTGGAGTTTTGGACATACCAACTCTTCAGGAAGCCGATCAATATCATTCATCATTAGTGAGATGGCAGAGCAGTCTCCATGCCCAGTGGTCCCTCGAAACTCCTTTAATCCACAACCAGCTTTAACGCAAAATCCATGATCATCCTCATACCTTGGAATTGACTTGGCTGTATCCCGAACAACATCATGCATCTTTACGCATCCCTCCTTTGGACTGTCCAAAAGTAAGCTGGAAGCTTTGAGGTACTTGATCACCGAATTTGCTCTATCTCTGGCTTCTTGGATTGTGGCGGCTTCTCGAAGCAATCCGTTCCCGATAGCATACTTGAACAAGTCTTTGATAGGGATATCATAGTCTTCTGGGAATAGGGAGCAAAGCAAGAAGAATGATTTGGCATCATCAGATCTCAAGTAGTCATAGCTTAACTTTATACATTTGAACGCAGGACCCTGATCATCAAGACTGGCAATTTGAGATGCCCTCAATTGTTGAACTGCTATATTCCATTCAGCCATGTCTTTATCTTCAAGTGCCCGTGCAATTGCTTTCAATGCAACGGGCAGACCACCACATTCTCTAACTATCGCCCTCGCTCGATAGATATTGGTAGATTCATCAAAAGATATTCTCGAACAATCCACAAAAAGTTTCCAAGAATCTTCTTTAGATAGTATACTGAGAAGAGAACTTGCTTGGCTCTTCATGGAGCGGCAAACATCCAATCTTCTTGTGGTGATTAGGACTTTAGAGTTGCATCGCTTAAGCTCATCAGGGTTGGGAATTCCTATAAGTGACAAGTCTATGGTTTCCCAAATGTCGTCCAAGATTATAAGGATCCTCTTTCCTTCCGTTATCCTCTCCTTCAATCTATCGGCTGTTCCAGATTCCGTCCCCTCCAATCTCAAGTCGAGCTGCTCTGCCAATTGCTGTTGAATCCTTCTAAAGTTGGGGTCTTGGGATACGACAGCCACAATCACATGATCAAAGAGCCCATTTTTTTGTGCTTGTAGAGCAACATTTCTCACCATGGTTGTCTTGCCCACACCTCCCATGCCATAAACCCCAGCGATGGTGACCTCATCATCTATCAGCGCCTTAATCAGCTCATCCATGGCCTGTCTTGTTGATTCAAATATTCTAAACTCTCGGGTGGACGGGATGGTAATATCAATTTCGACGGGCCGTTGTTGAACTTCAAGTGTTGTTTTACTGCTGACATCTTTCGCAATGCGTTTGACAAGCTCACTCTCGGACCTACCAATGAAAAGGAGGTACGAGGTCAAAAGATAATGAAGCAAATACTAAATCAGAGTCGAAGGATTGTTAATTAGTTAGACAGTCTCCAAATGCTTACCCAAAGTTCTTTGTATTCCACCCAGAGATATTGGCCACTTGTCTTAAGGCAGCTCTCCACTGATACAACTTTTCTTCGCTTTGCCTAGACTTTCTTTCATAATTAGTGAAAGCTGTTGCAAAAGTCCCCCTTTGATGTCGTACATCAGCTGGATCCACATGATAAAAAATTGGCAGAATTCTGTCTCTGCCTTCCATGAATTGAAATATATGTGTAAGCTCATCCAAACACCATGGAGAAGAAGCGTAGTTTGGCGACAAAACAACAATTGCCAGCTTTGATTCTTCAATCGCCCTGAGGAGACTTGGAGAAATTGACATCCCTGCTTGCAGCCCTTGGTCATCCTTGAATGTTTTAATTCTTCCGGTGCTTTCCAATTCATCGTATAAATGAGATACGAAACCATGGCGGGTGTCTTCACCCCTAAAGCTCAAAAACACATCATGCTTCCAGGCTGTTTTAGCTGAAGAAAGAGATTCAAACGGCGGTTAAGGTGCTCAAGGCAATTAAAACTAACAAAAAAAAAAAAACCCAAGAACCGAGATGGTACTCTGGTACGTAGAAACTGATGACTGAAATGAGATGGAAAAACCTAGTAACTTACAACTGCTTGTGTAGGTGATCCATGGCTTCGGTTGCTTCAAGAAATGGAAGCGTACTAGATCATCCTTAGGTTGCTTTGATTCAGAATCTTCCAAGAGCTGAGGATCTGGTCTAACAGGTAAGGGATGAGATGCAGAAGCACTTGCATTGCTCGAAGGCTTTGATCGAGGACGAGAAGAACAAAAAAGGAAAGACAGAGTCATGATGAAGCAAACTAAGCAGATTGCAGAAACCACACCAGTGACACCACACTGAAAAGAAAAGAGGTCGTAGGACAATGTGACCATGGTCTACGCACTATATAAAAATATTTTTTTTTGGAATTTACCGAGGACCACTTTTGGCTCAAGTCAAAACCGCACACTAATTTGGACCAAAAGAGCGAACGCATCTTTTCCCTTTTTTTTTTTTTGGTTTTTTGAGAAGGCAGTCAAGGCACTGTAGGCACACGTTTTTTCCAAAAAAAAAAAATACAACAAGGGAAAGGCAATGCTCAAACCTGATTCAAATAAAGAAAAAAGGGTAGAGAGCATTTCCCCAATTCGGGCACATGTTAGGTGAAGCTTGCACTGATAAAAAACACTGATCCGTTCACTAATAAATAGAAATGCAGGTTGCATTTGAGACAAGCTTTTGCTCCGTCATCTCAACACTACTTAAATTAAATTGTTTTTTTTATTTTTTTGTAATGACTGATTATATAAATTAGATTTCCATAAAGTCCCTTTTGGAATTGAAATTTGGATTTGGATTTTGATTTCAAATCTTATGTATTTCAAATCTAAGTAATTGAAATCCTAAAATTTCAAATTCATCTGTTTGGGTAACAATTGAATCATGAAGATTTGAATTTAAAAATTCAAAACTAATGAAAAAAGTTACTTATGTGATACTAATTTAATGAAGGAAGATTTTCTTTAGCATTTAATTTCTATGGAGATAATTGTCATGCTCCATATTTCCAAAAGCAATATAAATCCGAATACATGTTCCATCTCATATCCTTAATTATACAAATCTGAAGTGTTTCATCTAATATTCTAAAAAAAAAAAACATAAAAATAATAATATTAATAGGTGTTTCATCTCCACAATTTCATCTCATGCGAATCCAAATTGTCATGCTCACTCTATTCCTTGGTTGCCCTGAAAACAATCAACAAAGAATACTATATGACCATTAACACCTGCTTCTTGAGTAATTTTTAACTCGTTCATCTGATATTTCGGAAAGACATCTTACTTTGGGCGACCTCTGTAGGGCTACAAAGTATCAGAAACACTTTCTTTCATGTAGTTCCCAACTTTACCCATGTTCTTCCAAACCGCTGATGCGACAAGATCTGCATTTCTAGAAAACCTACACAATTATCGACAACGTCAGGAAACGCCAGATAACCCTTACACAATTCAGAGAGAATAAGACTTAATGAGTTGGAATACTCAAATTTTATGCTTCCCTGGTCAAGAGATCACTCCCTGCAGATTGCATGGGTTTAGGTCTCTGAGGTTGACAGACTTCGGGAGCACCTACAAGATCAAAACAAAATCACAAGGGATGATTAGATAGGCGGAAATGACTACTTAACTTCAAAACCACACTAAACTCAGGACACAACTATAACTCAATTCTAGACACCAAATATTATAGTTCCTGCATCTTAACCAATCTAAAATTCTGAACATCTCTTGAATATATACTAGTAACTAGCAGAACTAAGAGTTCAGTGTGAAGGCAAATTGCTATAAGGAACACCTAGAAAGGAAAAGACATCAGAAAACAGAGGTCAACAATAATTCTTTCCTTAATCCTTACCCTCTTTCTTGAGAGCGTGAGCCACAGTAGGAGCGACAGCAGGTGCACTAGTACGAGCTTTTTTGCCACCAAAAACTGCAGTGACTCATTTCAGTCAGAATGCTTGGCTCAGTGAAAAAATGACACAAATTAAGGTGGGCAGAAAGTAAGAATAGAGCTAATAAATTTAATGCGTCCAGATATTCAACTTGCCGCTTCTTTTAAAAAAATAAAAAATAAAAACTTGCCGCTTGGCCAATATTACTTTCTGGATTTGAAAGACACATTGATTCAACTCCAAAATGCACCAAAAGTTGACAAGTCAAAATATATGTGACTAACATACAAGCATATCGTAAACAGAGAATGACTATAAAGTAGACATACTTCTTCTATTGATCATTGATCCATTGAACCAGGATCAATAATAAAGAATGATTAAGCATTCAAGATGATGCTTCCTGGAATCAACATGCTTCCAAAGCATGTACTGACAAGAATGATTATGTAAACAGGAGACTACCTGCACCCCACGGTCTACCATCAACTCTAGCAAGTTCTGCACGAAGTTTATCAACTTCACAAACCATAGAAACTAGGTTATTCTCCATTGCCTGTCTCTGTTCCATAAGCTCAATATTTGCCTTCTTTTCATAATCAATTGCACTTCTACAAAACAAAAGTGATACCTTTGACTATTAAAGGTTGATCTAATACAATTTAATTTGATAGATATATGAGCCAAAAAAGTTGCTTAAAGACAAGGAAATAAAGAAAATCAAAGATATTCAGGTGCATACCTAGTATGCATAAGCTCCTGGTGCAGACCATCAATCTCAGACTTTAGCAAAGGAATCTGTTGATAGCTAAAAACCATAGCATAAACAACCATAATATTACACATTGCTAGCTAAACCATAGATCAGTTCAATCTCTAGTGCTTAATCATTCTTTTCAGTACATGCTTAATTATTCAACTAAATCATAGTACATGCTTTGAACCAACCATGCTCAGCGGGTCAATCTCAAAGGAAACAAGAGGACACCCATCAGAGAGAGGAGTAATATGAACCCTATGGCAGCTTCGAAACTAATAGACCAACCTAAAACTAAACCACTCTATTTCTAGCTCTGAAAACCTAAGAAAATCAAAAGCACTAGAGATTCCACTATTGAAACATAAGGAACACACAATTAAGCTTCATCACCAATACAGAACACATAGATTTAACGAAGTGAAAACTAAGCTCCATCACCAATACAAAACACATAGATTTAACTACTCATTTACTTTTCTCAGCAATCAAGCAATTACGAATCAAACTCAAACATTCACTATTGAAATCGAGCTGCATATCGTTTAGCCCAACCATCACTATCACCATGACTGATCAAATTAAGAGATGAACGATCAAATTAAGAGAAGAAAGAAAGGCCACCTTCACCAAATCTCACACCGATTGAAGCCCAACCTCTGCGATTCGTAGAGAAGGCAAGAGGAGAGAAAGCGAACTCCGATATTTTGAAATCGAGCTCCGTTGTTCTGAAAGCAAGAGAGAAAGAGATTTGAAATAACCCTAGTTATTTAGAATCTCCCCATTTTGTTTAATGAAATCAGTGAGCTGATTTCATCAAATCCAAATCTTCAATGCAAAATTTGTACCAAACGGCCTATTTTGTATTTGGGCCTTCCAAATCCAAATCCACACTCTTAAATCCCTATATCCAAATGGGCCCTAAGAGACTTTGAACCGCAGCACCCCGATATTCTCAGTTCTGATTTCCATCAATAATCAGTCTCTTTAATGTAGAATTTGCCTTACTGGCTCGATTTTCTATTTGGGACTTTATATCCTTTATAGAAGAATCTGTATACTTTCAAGCTGTTGGATTGTTGCTATGTCGTAACTTATAGTTCTAGTAACTGCACTGGAGATCTCAAAAGGGAAGACCTTAACCCATTCAAGGTATCATGTAGATAATTACACATCCTAACTATGTACGTTGAAGTAGCCACCTTTATACTGTAAATTAAGCCAAGGGACACGTATAGAATAATGTCTGCTCGGCTAGATTGATATGAACATCATGAGCTGTCCCATAATAAAACTGGTTGTTGCTGATACTTTCTTCTCAGTTCATTCTTCCCCTTCTTCCATAACCGGAGCTCAGAGAAGGAAGAGATAAGAGGGGCCCCATGAAGAATATGGTCAGAAATCCATAATAGAGTCCGACCACAGCGACTGAATTGATTGAGGAAAAATATGGTGGAAATTCCCCTTTTATATATATGCAGAATTTTGTTAGCTTTTTGAATGATATTCAAATGACTTCTCTGAAGGCTGAAGGTATACTTTTCGCCTGGACCAATAAACACAAAGATCACACTGTGACTATGAGAGGTTGGATAGGGCTGTAGTCAATCCCAGTTGGCTACAACTTTATCCAAATTGCTCTTTAGCAAACAGTCCCATTGTAGGCTCGGACCATGGTCCTATAATTCTAACTACTTTATCTATTAGAAACACTAACACTGGACACTTTAAATTTGAAGTTGATTGGCTCAATCACCCTAATTTTATTAACACTACTAATCGCTTCTGGTCCCAATATGTTGAGCCCACCCCCCTTAAGAATTTCTTGGCTACTACTGATGCTTTCTCTCATCAGTTGACTATCTGGCATAGAGAAGTGTTTGGCAATCTTTTTAGAAAGTTAAATTTGCTTCAAAAAGATTTGACCTTCTATCAGTGGAACCATCTAATGTTATTTTCCCATTCTAATTTTCTTCAGAATAAGGTTTCTAGTATTTCTAATGATCTGCTTGAACTTGAAAGGAATGAGGAACTGTTTTGGGCTCAAAGAGTCCAAGCAAATTGGTTATCTATAGGTGATAAGAACACTAGTTCTTCCAGACTCAACATTGGGATTGGGATGGATAATAATACTGACATTGGTATTACTTTTGTGGAGGAATTTCAAAGAAGATTCAAATTTGGAGGGCCTATAAACTCTTATATGACTAATAATTTTGTGAATGTGATTAACCTTGTTATAAATGATGTTGAAAATGATCCTCTTTTGAAGCATGTTTCCAAAAAAGAGATCCTTCTTGGTGTTAATTCTATAGCAAATTACATAGTAGCACATGACCAAAGATGTAAACACAAAAAACTCACTTTCAAAAATATTTATACAAATAAGGACATGAGCCCAAGTCCAAAAGTCAAATGATGTAAGCATGACTCCCAATTTTAATGGAAAATGACCAAATGCTCAGTTTGATGAAATATTTACTCGTATGCCACTGACCCAAACCCAACACCCCACAACCAAAACCCAAAGATGCGCCCGGGTTAATACGATCCCGAACCCGCCCACCACTTGCCCAATTGTGTGTTGCCTATGGCGCCGGTGCGGCCAAGGTAAAGTAGTAGATCTCTTGCTTCTCACTCCGATCTTGGGCGTCATGAGCGGCGGTTGGGGAGGTAAAGGTAGAGGCTTTGAGAGAGAAACGTGGTGGGTGGTCCATTGGTTGCTGTGACGGGTCTGCCACTGAGATTTGAGGCACTGGTTTTGTAGGTATTGTGGAGGTGATGAGGACTATTGTGGATGTTGTGTAGCTCTGTCACAAGCATGGAGTAAGTCGGAGGTCAGTTGAGTAGCAAAGCAGACGCTGGGACGTCCACAATAGATCTAGATGATGAGGGTGAAGATG